>JAHLJT010000631.1:4886071-5051677 GCA_031308135.1 Acheta domesticus
ACTCGAGATCGTCTTTCCTCCATTTTCTACAGTATAGGGGAAAAAGTAAACATTTCCGTTTTCAAAAATATAGTGGTGGTGGGAGTTGAAAAAAGGTATCGTATTTCTTATCGATAAAAGAACAACAATCGGCTCAATTAATCGATAACATGGCACCAAAACCGCACCAGCACGAGTGGAATAGCGACCTCCATCCCCAAACTTCAAAGGCGCATGCAGACGATGCTCCGCTATGCGTGTCCAGTGACATGACGAGGCTCCGACTTTCGATCCTCGCGATTAACATAAAACATCCTCGAGTCGGCCCACAGCATTTCCTGCCGGAGTCTTTTGCTGAGCAGTTTTGACGTTTCGACGTCACATTACGAGTTTCGAAGTTAGGTGACGAGACCACGCAATTAATAAAAACATCCTTGATCCTGAGCAACGCACAATTTGCAATTGTCATTCTAACAACATTAACACAATACCATCGTCATTCGTATTAGGTACGTAAACAGAATGCCCTCCTCCTCGCCATCCGTTCTTCGCTTTTGTTCACCGATCTCACGACGTCAAAGTCGACTCGTTTCGATAAGGCTAGGACCAGAACTGCAATTTTCGAAAATTCTGCAAAAATACGTTAAAATCAAACATGCGCCACTTTTATAAGCATGTATTGCTGTCTTTGACCAAAAAATGGAAAGAAAAATATTTTGAGCTATTTTTGAAAATTTTCGGAAATGTCGTTGGGGGTTCATGTAAAATAAATTAAAATGTCCGTTTCAAATTTGAGGGGCCACGACATCAGCCAGATCAATTGAGGAATATCAATTTTAGTGAATATCCTATGTACGATTAAGGCGTTAGAATTACTCACTGTCATAACGCCAAAAAACACATTTGACGCAAACCATGAATAGGCCTACTGGCTACCTTACGTATTCGTTTCATGCATTTCGAAGCAAGAAAAATCAATTTTTTTTGGTAACAGGAACACACGAAACGAGTTTTTGACAGAAAAGGCACTTTTCGCGGCAGCTTAAGAATATTTTCTTTGTACTACGTACGTAGTGTATGAGACAGTAAAAAAATAATTAGAAATTACTTCAATGAAATTGAATCAATGGGCCCTGTAAGTTTTTTCAGAAAACTGAAATTTATTTTAACATAAAAAAAGCAGTTAAAACCGCGTGACGTACCATTTGGGAGAACTGCAATCTGTGCATGTTTTCTTGAACTCTGAAATAATGTAGCGTCGCGAGGTAGCGCACCGCTCCGGCGGGCCGTTTCGGCGGGGCGCACGGGAAGCCCAGTCTTAAGCCGGATGGGGGATGGGGGTGGAACGCGGCGGCGACTCGCCGGCACGCGCCGGGCAGGAAAATCCCGGCTCCAAAAATAACTTGGACAACAGGGCGCGCGCGGGCGCGAGTCTAGGTGATGTCGGTTGCGCCCTGGAGAGGGCTGGCCTGCGAGCCGTCCGACACCCGCCGCTTGTAGAGTGGGGGCGAGCCGTCGGATATTTAAGGCGGCGCCGACACGCGCCTCGCGGGATACGCTAGAGCAGGGCCGTCAGACGAACGAGCACGCGAATGGCCTTCGCAAAGGTTTGGGGCACGCGGCGATATCAGCTTAGCGAAGTCACTCGAGTTACAGGCGGGAAGCAGGGGTAAGAAAACATCGTGCGAATGTGGCGAGTTGGGTGAAACACACCGGTTGGTATATCATAAAGAGACATTTATTAATTTTACGAACATTAAGTGGAAATTGACATGTAAACAAAAACTGCAGTTATACAAGCATTGATCATTACACCACGGAAGTATTAACGCACGATTCTACTTAGTGTTAAAGAATGCAATATAAAAGAATTATTAATTCTAATGAATATTTGTGAGAAAATAAATAGAAATCAAAATATATATTAAATCAAGATAAATATTGTATATCATAATTTCAAAAAAGCACTGACACTATTATTGAAAATAAACATTTAAAGAAATACGATGTACATATCTTTCGTGTGAAAATGAACGTAATAAAAGCACTTAAAAATTATAGAATAATGATGAATAGAGCCCGGAAAAATATGTAGAATGAAATGTCAAAAAACTTTCATAAATATGTAATGAAAACAGTAAAAATATATAATAAGTATGTAAAATCGGATACATAATGTAATATTAAAATACACTTTTACCTAATACAAAATTGCATTGATGAAAACTTTTCTAAAAACATTTTAAAATAATACAAACGTTTTAAAAATCATTCGGAGAGCACAAGTTGATGTACATTTTGCACTATATAAGAGCCCACTCGGACAAACTTTTTATACGTCTTCTTGCGCCCCGTCACGACTGCCTTCTGTGCATCCCTAAGAAATCGGAGTGCGAGCTTTCCTCGGCCGCGGGCCCTGCGTGCCCTAGCGGAGCGCAAGCGCGCTCCGAGCACGTACGTGCTCCGTTTGACGGCCCTGCGCTAGAGTGTCGAAAGACGGGTGGTATCTCCAGTGCTATCTTGCACGTGATCTTCGGGTGGAAGATCGGTTTTGGCGTCAGGCCATGTAACTTCTCTAGTTACGGGGACTCTATATCCGACAGCTTCGCACTTCGCGTTGCTCTCTCCTGCTCTCGAGCAGAGGTACTGGGCTAGGCCTAGGGACGGTCGCGGGGTTTCGCGGCTAAGGGAATTGAAAGGTTGCCAAGGGGGTTAAATTTTGTATCTTAATCTTTATATTATAATTGTAAATATATTGTAAATACCAAACAGAATCAGTCGTCTGTGTTATTCTTGTCTAGTACGTCACAATAAGTTCAAGCTTATTACCCCAGCCCTAGTTCTTATGTTGTATTAAATTGAATTAAGAATGCAAGTAGCAAGGAGCGTTTTTGACATTGTTACGACCATATTCGCTCCAGTGTGACAAGAACTATTTGCAGCTGGAAATGAGCTACAGGTTTCGGCTCTTCTTCGTTTTACCCTTTTCCCCAACTCCATTTTGTACGAAATGTTGGTTCTAAGAATGATGAATGATTCGTTGATCCATTTTTACTGAATATGACATAGGTTTGTCAGAAATGTCACCAGATACATATAATTTGTTCCTCATTGCTTTAATTTAAGGTTGGCCACTCGCTTACTGGGGTGGAATGTTCCTGCCGAGGAGTTAATCCACATCCCGGAGCACTGGCTGATATTCCCCGAGCCAGAGGCATTCAGCCACTACCTCCTTGGCATGCTGTATATAGCATTCTGTGCTATAGCTCTCGTGGGAAATGGACTGGTCATCTGGGTCTTCAGTTCGTAAGCATTCTATTAATTCAAAGCTATGGGCGATCCTTGGCACGTACAAATTAACAGAGGACATCAAAAGAAGAAGTGATCCTTCACGGAATTTTAGATAAAGCCACAGCAACATTTTCATTGAAGTTAACAAGTGCATATAGTAGATTAAAAAACGTCAAGTTATATCGCAGCTCTTCATGAATTCAATTACATTCTCTGGAAATAAATCGAAATAAGAAGGTAGCCACGAAGACGATGGCGATGGGTACAGCAGTAGTGATAACAAGCATTGTGTAGATTGATCCTCTTCGCTAGATATGACACGTAGGCTCACGGGAAATAATTCCATCTACCCGCCAGTTCGGAAGCATTTTCATAATATTTATTTTCCACGCATTTGTGATTAATGAAGGACGGAAGATGCTCGAGTATACCACGTTATCATTTCAGTCAATGTTATTTATAAAACAAACAATTATCATCGTTATAATATATGTATACAGATATGTTTTACCGAAACTGTCTTCAATAAATAACGGTATTTAACTTCTGAACGCACTTCAAAATGTGTGTGTGTATGTGTAGGGGGGATACCCTCCGCCAACGAAATCAGAATTGGCTCAAACGGTAAAAGATTGCCTTTTTAAGTGAAATTTAGCATTATTGCTATTGATAACGGACAAATTAAATAACAGAGGGTTATAACAATGTGGTCGGTTGCTCTACTTGCATCCGTCAGCAAACAGAGCAGTCGGCGAGGCTCATTAAGAACGCTCTTAAACAGATGCCAAGAACTCATCCACGATTCATCTCACAGGAGGGGGTTACCCCGTCCACAGAGGGCATGAAATGTTAATTTTTTGAACGGCGAACAATTTGTAACAGGTTATTAAAAAATGTATAGGTTTTCTTCTGTTTTCACGTAAACTGACATTAAAACGTTTATGTAATTTAAGAAATGTATTTTTACGAAATTTCTACCAACGCTTTTGCTACGCCCAATTCGCCATGTCTTTCTGCTCACGCGTGCCCTCTCTGAGACCCTGTCATCGGCCCGCGGATTAAACCGCATGAGGGAAGGTCTGCAGATCATTTCCCTGCTTCTTCGTCTGTCGATCTTGATCCCTTCCCCTTATACTGCGATTTTCGTAACTTTGTCCTTGACAGAAATCAGTTGTTTCGCTGCCATCCAATCGAGAGCTTATATTTCGCGACAGTGACGTCACTATGGTGACGTTCAAGCTCCCTATTGGATGAAACCGTGAACAGCTGATTTCTGTCAGGGACGAAGTTACGAAAATTGCAGTATACGGGCCCTTCCCACGTCGCCATTGCCGCGCGTTTCCGACCGCCGCCGCGGCAAAGTATTGTTTTAAAATGGTGGTCTTCCCACGCAGGGCAGGTTTAACGACCTGCGGGGCCTGTAGCACTTTCATCTTGCGGGACCCCTGTTTTTAATTTTTCTAATTTTTAAGCCATAATTGTAATAAATTATATCACATTATATAATAATTATTTTTTAAAAATACGAATAATTTAATACGGTTACAAAACTGTTACTTATTTTAAAGCTTGAATTATGTTTCAACGATTTCAAAATTTTATTTATATATACTTTTGATTGTCTTTTTTACTGTAAGTTCACAAATTTCATAACAACAAAACGTTTCTTCTTCGTTAGCGAGACATTTTTCTCGGAAAGAAAGCGGGGTCTGTAGCACGCTCTCCAAGTGGCTACTAGGATAAAGCGGGACTGCTCCCGCGGCAGTGGCGTTCGGCGGCGGACCCTCGTAACCTGCAACGCGGAAGGGGGTACGCGCCGCCGCCGGGTCAGCGAACCCTCCCCCTTCCACGGCGTGGGAAGGGTCCTGTCGCTTATCGGAAACGCGCGGCAGTGGCAACGTCGGAAGTATTCTCTAAGCCAGGGGTGTCCAACTGAGAAGGGCTTATGGCTCACGTTGCGAATTCTAGCTAAGCCGCGGGCAGCACCATAATGGTTTTTACCAAACTACTGAGACAAATATTAGATACGACCTTTATTCAACATACGTAACACACAACGAGAAAATTAATATATAATAAAATAAAAAGAGATAAATTGCGCAATTGTTCAGTGAGAAGATTGAGGGCGTTCAGCTTCATTCACCAACGAATTTATGTCCACTGTTCAGCTCTGTTGAACTCAGTCTCATTAAGTGACTAAGTTCAGAATCAGTGAGGCTACTTGTATTTTTATTTTTCATTTATAATTACCGTTGCTTAATTATGAAAATGTATGACAGAATAACTATAAAATTACATTGTATTTGGTTGGTATAATATTTTTCAAAGCAGCCGCGGGCTGCACAAAAAGTTTGGACGGGCCGCATACAGCCCGCGTACCGCCAGTTGGACAGAGCTGCTTAAGCCCTACGCCTCTAGAGTCAACACCGTGGTGCAACTTGCAAAGGCCACAACTAAAACCTTCCATACGATTGCGAGCCCTATTTTCATTCTCCCCATTTCCATTCATATTTCCATTCACTTCTCCCCATAGCTCGTCATACGCAGTTTTTAACTGTTTTTGACGTAAATAAATAAATAAATAAATTACTCGGGCGATCCACAACTTACTGCCCCGTATTGATGACCTCGGCAGTTTGCCCGGTTGCTCTGAAACTGGGGCGACTTTGAATTTCTGAATTTACTGGAAACAATTCTTAAATCTAAAGTTAACTCTAAGGGAGTGTTGACCCCGACAGTGCGCGTACGTGCGCTAGGCGCGCAATGTTCTCGCCCGACATAGTCCCTAGATACAGAGCAACCGCCGCCATTTAATATCCTCACACCCGATAGCCCCATCGAGCAGAATTCAGAACTTGAACGAAGTGATAACAATTGGTGACGTAATGAAGATTTTTAAGCATGTTAAAATTGGTTTGGGATAGATTCATGGTTTTCAATACACAGAATTCCACAGAGTTCCAATTTTAGTGACAATTGGATATAAAATGGCGGGATCGGTGGAACAATGGAATGCTCTTCTCTCTGTATCTAGAGACTCTAGCCCGACATGGATGCAAGGGATCAATAAACTTTCGCGGACCACAATAAATGGCACCGCGAGCCGCCAGTTGGATTGATTGATTGATTGATTCATGTTTCCGGGCGCGTCAACTACTCAGGTCATTAGTCCCGTCAGTGTAGTGCGTGTTTGTCTCGGGAAGTGGCGGTGATCTTTTCCCGCCGGATGACGAGATCTGGCGCCGACCTACCGTCGACTAGCGGGATTTTCCCCTCAACCAGGTGTCTCCCACCAGCGGGGCACAGCCCCAGCCGGGACAAGCTGTAAGCTCCCGACCGGTCTCCCGTCATGTGTGGTAGTGTAGTGCATGTTAGTGTAAGTGTGTGTGTAAGGGGAGAGGATAGGACAAGGAAGAGGAAGGAAAGATCGCGCGCGATCCGCGGCCCGTTTATTAGGGCACTACTCCGGCATTCGCCTGGTGTTGATCGGAGAAACCACGGAAAACTACCGATTAGAGCCGCCGACCGCTAGAATCCGCCAGTTGGAGAACCTTACCTTAGACCATTGATATCTTGATGAACATCATGGCTACTAAACAAGACCCTCTACGCCCCACTGCCCTCCGCCGGCAGCCTCGATTATCACCGACTATCCTTTGCCGTTCTGGCGTCGAAGTAGCATCCCGGAGTTAACCATCAGATCTTCAATACATACGCGGATCATACTCTCGCATCTGATTTGTAGTTTATACTGGGGAATTGAGATAAGATTGTGACCACACTAATGAATCATTACGTAAATCAAATTAACGAAATGTATTTAAACAGCTAATATTGTTTTGTAGCGCAAACAAGCTACAACTGGCATGTGCATTGCCCAAAACTTCAAGAAAAACAAATTTTATTTTCCTTTACAGCAATGAGAGCAATAACTGACAATAACAAATTATTATCACGAAAGAGTTTAGGCATGGTGCGTAGTTAGAACGATTATGTAAACATTGTCGTTTAAATCCCGAAATTCACATCTATCATTTGTCCCAGAAAATATGTTAGATATATCTTACAAGTAGATAATAATAAGCGTTTTGAGTATTTCCAGAGAGCAATTTTAATAAGACTTGTACTTTGGAAAGCCAATGAAAAGAAATAATATATTTTTCTCTTTCCTTTACAGAGCCAAGTCTCTTCGCACTCCTTCTAATGTATTTGTTATCAATCTTGCCCTTTGTGATTTTATCATGATGTTAAAAACACCCATTTTTATATACAATTCATTTAATTTGGGTTTTGCAATGGGTCAACTGGGATGTCAAATTTTTGGTTTCATGGGGTCAATTTCTGGCATAGGAGCTGCTACAACAAATGCATGCATTGCCTACGACAGATACAGGTAAGTTAGCTACAGTTTCAGGATGATAAAAATATCTAAGACTTTTAGCAATGTGCTCCGCCATTAAGAAAGAATTTAGTGAAAAAATGAAAGTAATTTAATTTCAATTTGCTCTGGTAATTATACATGTAACAAAAATTATATTTAAGGTACATTAATTATAGATTTTTTGTGACACTATCTCACAATAATGGGTACATTTATGGCATTCATAAATAAATGATCAATTATACTTAATTTTTTAAATAATTCATAAGAAAAACAAACCCAGATTTTGTGTTTCAGAGTTATTGCTCGGCCATTTGACAGTAAAATGTCAATAAAAGGTGCCACAATGCTAGTCCTCCTGGTCTGGACATATACTCTTCCATGGGCAATAATGCCTCTTTTGGAAGTTTGGGGAAGATTTGCTCCTGGTAAATAATGGAAACTGCTGATTAGTTCACCATAACACTCACCACAACAAATTAATTGTCAATGTTCTCTTGCTTTCCAGAGGGTTATTTATCCAGCTGCTCATTTGATTATCTCACAGACACACCTGAAAATCATATGTTTGTTCTCTGTATATTCATATGTTCTTATGTGATTCCAATGAGTTTGATAATTTATTTTTACTCTCAAATTGTAAGTCATGTGGTAAATCATGAAAAATCACTTAGAGAGCAGGTGAGCGCTACAATTACGAACTGCTTCAATTTACATGATATATTTTTAATACCAGTCCAACACGAAACTAAGCATTGAAAACATTTGTTTCCAAAAGGCTAAGAAAATGAATGTGGATTCTCTAAGAAGCAATCAACAGCAAAATCAAACATCTGCTGAGATACGCATTGCCAAAGTTGCCATTGGCATATGCTTCCTATTTGTCGCTTCATGGACTCCATATGCTGTATTGGCTTTAATTGGTGCATTCGGCAACAAGTGAGTGAATGCTATCCTGAACAACTTCTGAAACGTATCCATTAATTGAAACATACGTTTGTAATGCACTTTACGGATTTCACTGAGATTTGGTCATTCCTTTATGCAGGACACTTCTTACACCTGGAGTAACAATGATTCCGGCCTGCACTTGCAAAGCTGTAGCTTGCCTCGACCCTTATGTGTATGCCATCAGCCATCCACGATATAGGTGAGCACTTCAATAAAAATGTGTCAGGCAGTCACAACTGCACATTGAATTTTCATACTTCTTTAATAGTTTCACCAGTGAGCTCTTGGTTCACTTGAAGCATCAGACATGTTTATTGTAGGAGTTTACTCCCATATAATCTATTGTTATTTTTCAAATAATCTTTTTACTTTCTCGCCCTTTAGAAGAAATTTCGTAAGAAGAGAAAGTTATGTAATTGCGTTCCGAAAAACGGCGAATTTCGGCAGCACATCTCTCATTGCCGGGCCCTAGTAACAAAAAATTGGATAATTACTGATGCTAAATATAGAAAAAAATCCTCTAACATATGGTGTAGCCAGATCCATGTCCGTTCAGCCGATTTTCTTCAAAAATTAATATTCTCAATCAGTCGCGGCTCGTGGTTTTATAAACGGGGAAGGCTGCAAATGCATTGCATTGCATTGCATTACATTTCAGTGCATTGCATTGCCTGTATTGTATTTCTATTAATAAATCTGGTACAGACTTAAGGGAGTAGCGCTCCTACCGCATATCGGGAAAATTAGTTGAAGCGCAATTCTATATAGTCACTGAACTGCATAGTAATGCCATCTGGTGAGCACGCACTTCCTCAGACCCTAGACCCCCACCCTTAAAGGCTGCCTCACTGCAGCCTTTCGTCCGCCGGTAAGCCTGTGCAGTGAATACATGTCACTGCCTCCTCGTTTTACACAGGCCTTATGGCGGAATGAAGTGGGAGCTTAACGCTTCTATTTTCCCTGTCAACAGCTTCAAATGCGTTATGGACGGCCGTTAACTAACCGTCAAAGAAAAAGTTTGATTTGACTGTTACATAATCCAACTCAGAAATCATTATTAATAAATAAATACATGTTTAAACATATTTGTAAATTTCTTTTGGAGGGCGATTTCTCTAGGAGAGGCTCCACCTTACAGCCTTTAATGACGAGCCGCGCCTGTTCTCAATTGATCTGAATGAACTCGAGTGTTTGGGAGTTTCAAACGAATATTTTGATTTTTGATGGCACTTGACATGAAGCCTCAAAACAATTTTTAAAAAAAATGGCACCAAATTTGTTGATCAAACTTGTCTTCAGATAGTGTAAACGACGCTTGCGAGAATGGTGCACATCTCGTGTTCGGTGAAATCCCAGATCTTTCGAAAATTGCAAAAGTGCAATTTTTGGGGGGCGACTTCCTACAACTATAATATTAAAGATAAGAGATTTTTTTCTTAATGAAATCTGTTCCTTAAAGACGAATCTTTAAGTTCATATTGTATTTTTGGAAAATATGAGTAGTTTTCGTGTGATTTGGGGGCAAAATATAGGCAATTTAAAAAAATTAACATTTTTTCCCTCACAACTCACTCCAATTTTTTTCTTTAAATTTTTTAACCGATAGAAGAATGGATGCTTAAAAGAATGGCGTGGGTCTCATTTTCGTTGAACTCTGAATTTAGAAATAATACGAGAAAGTATATGATATAGCACCACTGATTTTCTTTGTTAGTAGGAGTCTATACAGGTGGTAAACTAGTGGTGATAAAGAATGGCACACACCTTCTCGTCCTAGTTAGTTTTTTAATTTCTTTTGTTTGGGCTAGTTTTTCGGTCTTGCCCCATCCTCCTGCCGTCTATCGCAGCTCAAAGTACACGATTTTGAAACTTTCTGAATTTTTCAGCTTCCTAACAGTCGAACCGAAATATTTCTTTAAGAACATTAACGAAAACCTCATCCTATATGGAAATTTTCGGTGAGAAAGCCGAATAAGGCGGTGAAAAGTGTTCCCAAACCAAATTGATAACTGGGATGCTCATATAAAAGAATAAAAATTGCCGTAGATTAAAAAAAATCAGTCGTCTAGGCAAACTGTTGCAGAGATACGACGAGAAACGTGTTTTTCATGTTTTTTACACAGCTTCAATTGAATGTATCAGGATGAAAAAAATTGGAGAAACAGGGAAAAATTGTTGAATTTTCAGGTATTTTTGTCAAACAATTTTGAGGACAAAATTCAAATAGAAAATAAATAAACATATTTTTGAAATTGATTTTCGACGTGTTAACGTTGGATACTGTCTCGGTTTCTTCCCCTAGAATGTGTCTCATTACACATATTTTTTTCAGATTTTTAACCCAGATATGCCTGAATTATTTTTTTGAGGAAATTTTGATTCCGTCTACTTTTTTCTATGCATAAGTTTACTAAAACTTTAAAAAATGTAATTAAACCTTTAATAGATTGATCATTTTGCTAAAATCGACCGTCCTACATATAGGTCGTCAGGCAAATACGGGGTACAGAAGAACGAATATTGTGAACAAAGTCAATTTTATTAGTTTAACAAATTTTATTTGACACAAGTTGGTTAATAATCTCTCAGTTGTAAAACATTACTTGTAAAAGTGAATAAATTAATTTTTTCAATGTTTATAGTGTAATAAAAGTTATTGTTTTGAAAAGTAAACACAAATGTACACGGACGATACAACACAAATGTTCATGGGCACTGTAATAATGAAAACTTTGATAGAAGGCAAATTCGTCTTTTTCGGCGTCTTCGTCTTCTTCGTTGTCATCGTCTTCTTTGTCATCTTTATCATCATCGTTTTCCTCTTCGTTTTCGTCTTCTTTGTCATCATTATCATCTTCGTCTTCTTCGTCGTCTTCGTCTTCGTTTTCTTCGTCACCGTCGTCTTCGTTTTCTTCGTCACCTCCGTTTTCGTCTTCTTCGTCTCTTTCTCTGGCTCTGAAAATTTTCTATTCAATGCATAATACAGAGGACGAACTTTTGGATACTTGTCCTTTTTATTGAGACTGTCATTGTCGCACACATGGAAATTTGTCATAATAAACTCAAAACGATCTCTAGTAATCGATGTCACGAGTTCATTTCGAGTGTCAAGTGCATTTTCCCAATTTTATTTTATCTGTGTACTGGCACATACCCATTCAATAACAATACCCCTCATACCCATGTTTTTTTTTCAAATTGTCAAAATTTCATACAGTGTAAATGTACTGCAAAAATGTAAAATTTACATTAATTACTATTATTTTGCAAAGATGTGTTAAAATACGATTAAAAAATTAATCAAACTTGAAATCAGACAATTATCCGCATTAGTGTGGTATATTTCGGAAAAAGTGTTATATTTTCCTAGCGACCTACATATAGGACACCTAGTTTCTACACATAATATCCAACGAATAAATACTAAATTTGTTTATACTTGTACACTAATATGATTATTGAAATGTTTCCTTTCGAATAAAATCAATTGCAAACTAATTTTTTTAACAATACATGAATTATGTGTACTTATCTTTTCGAGTACGCGATGATGAAGCCACTTTTGAGGATGCTGAATTTCAAGGGTGTGTAACTGAAAACACCACTTAAGAAATGATAAGGTTTAAACTTGTATCGGTCATTTGAGGCCTCCAGACGCGATCTGAGCTACTGCCATTTCTCGGGAACAAAGGGATCCAACTCAATAACTAAAAATCTAACGACAACACAAGTGACCTAAATATAGGACGTCAGGCATATCTGGGTTAAACAATGTGGACGATAGCGGAAAAAATTAAAACCAATTATATCAGTTTAAACATTTGAAATTCGCCCCAAAATATGATGGGAAAAACGTTTATACCAATATTTAAACACAGATTCAATCACGACATAGCGGATAGCACTAACGATCTACGCATGCGCAGATGCACTTGTAATACGAAACTTGAACTGCGCATGAACAGAAGATCGATAGTGCTTTAATGTTCGAGGACGCACCAACTCCCTAATATCCACCGTGGAAAGAGATTGGTGGGCTCTTGCGCATCCGACTTCAGCCAATGAGCTTCAGGCAGCAGTTTGCGTCATGATATTAGAGTGGATTTTAAAGGCTAAAATTATAACAGTTACAAGCCATTGAACCAGAAACAGATAAGCAGTTTTTTACTTTCCCGTATACATACGTATATTACTCGTATACATGGAGTAATATACGTAGTATAGAGAAATTATGTAATACTACGCGAAACGGCGGATTTTCGGCAGAAAAAAAATTCATTGCCGGACCTTGATAATGAAAATTGATAAATTAAGAAATTTAAAATTGCTAAATTAAGAAAGAAAAAATATCTACCACGTGGCGTAGCCAGATTCACTATTATGTGGGGCAATTGACAGAAAAACGTCCGTCCGTGTATGTGAACAACACTAGCATCTAAACCATGCATAGAATATTTTTCTAATTGAAAAATCCCCTGTCGATCTGGCCTGAGTCGAAGCTCTAAGATTTTGAAAAACATTCTTTAAAATTTGTGGGTACTTTACATGAAGCATCTCGAACATTTTCAAAATTTTCTCAAAAACGGCCCCAAATGTTTTCTTTAATTTCTTGTAAAAATAGAGTAGAATACACATAAAAATGCCATACGTCCGATTTTCACAATTAACTCTGAATTTTCGAAAATTGCAAAAGTTTGAAATTTTCGGAGTATTCCTACAACTACGAAATTGAAGATGAAGTTTATTCCTTCAAATAAATTGTTCTCCAAAGTAAGTTATTTCATTAAGGTCGTTCGTGTACATTTTTTCGAAAATGTAAGTAGTTTTCGCGCAATATGTGCAAGATATTCTTAGAAACGGCTCCAAATTTTTTCTTTAAACTTTTAGTAGCGATAGTGCCAAATGTACTCTATGAGATGACATAAACGCCATATTGCTCTATTCTCTTTTCTCAAAAATTACAAAAATGTACTTTTTTTGACTTGTCTCTCATGTCGTTAATATTTACATTAGTGGAGATTTGTTCTCATTATCATATTTATGACATATGCTTTAAATAATATCAAATAAAGGTTCTCTAAAACTCAACAGTTTTCTGTGAAAACTAGCTCAAAATTCCGCATTTTCAGAAACGCTCAAACGCCATTTTCTCAAAAAAAGGCTCCAAATGTTTTCTTCTCAAAAAAAGGCTCCAAATGTTTTCTTCAAACTTGTTTAATGGATAGTGCTAATTGGACTCTTTAATATGACATAATGTTCATTTTGGTTTTTTATTATTATTTTTTTTTTGTATTTTTAAAAATTACACAAATGTAATTTTTTTAAAGATTGATCACACCGTTAATATGCACATTTCCAGCAATTTGTAAACACTATTGTGTTTGTGAGTTAACATGCTTCAAATGACTTCTAATGAAGTTTTTCGAAAACTCAAAAATTTTCTGTGAAAACAAGCTTCAAATTTCGCATTTACAGTAGCGCTTAAACACAATTTTCCTAAAAAAGGCTCCAAATTTTTGAAACAAAAAGTCCATTTACGATGAGATTTTACTGTTCTTTAATATTCTTAAAATAATATTTCCCTTCTAGCATTAGAAAATCGAAAAATTAAGAAAATGTGAAGAGGAGATTAAGAAAATGCCATTGTTAGGACTGATCACTAGAACCTCAAGGTCAGAGGCACTGTAGTGACAAACGTGCCCTGAGCCACCCCTGTCGGTATCCTTACATCATAATAACGTGTTTCTTTATGTTGTGAATTGTTTGTGGGCCTTAGGAATTTTTGAGTCTCCTGCGTATGCATTGACTCATTATTGCATTCACTTTTTTGCATTCTTCAGATTTCATCTGTGTCATGACTATGTAAGAGCAAAATTATAGTTGTGACATCTTTTCTTCATTCGCAATATTATATATTTTCAATGAGTTGACATTTCCACAGTCAATCAATTTTTCTTTTTCTACTTCTTTTTCCTCTAGATGATCATCTATACTTGTCTGTCTGTCATCTAACTATCTATCTGTCATCTATATGTCATTTTGTCAATACGAGGAATGTGCACAGTATCAATCATATTTGCAAAAATAAGGTAATCTTCCTCCAGAAATAGGTTCAGCAGTTGACAAATGCAGTTATTTTCTTATATCATTCCCAAAATAAGCAGAATTGTTGTACAAAATAAATAATTATGCTTGAAGCATTGTTTATACAATAATGCAACAATGCAGGGTAAGACTATCTTCAAGATGAGATACTTATATCAGGAATGAAACATGAAACAGTAGTTACATATCCATTATTCAACGATTACGTTCCTATTGCATTTGTTCTATCATGTTCGTACCATATACCCACTAATCCCAGAGTTGCGTAAACACAACATTACTCTAAATTATCAATAATTAGCTATAAAAGGACTTCCACATAATAAATATTTTGGAATGATAAAGGGAGTTTAAAGCAAGTTTGTCGAGTAATATACAGTAAAAAAAGTAATGACTAATAATTAAATTAAAAACTGAATATTGGTAGCACAATCCATTACATTATAAGGTTCAAAATTCAAGAAAGTCAAATTTATGCTCAGGTATGAATGAAAAGGGCAAAAGCTGATCACATAGCATTTCTTCTAGAGCAATAGTGATACAGAATAAATTTATATTGAATAATTTTTCTTAAAAATATATCTATCTATGTATGTGTGTGTGTGTGTGTATATATGTATATATTAATTGATGTAACTGCAAAATTTGAAGCTCTTTTTTGAAATATTTTGTGTTTTTGAAATAGAATGGAAAAATAGAAAACTTTTGTGTTTTCATTGGAAGTCATTTGAGGCACTTCTACTCACAAACGCTGGAAATGTACATTTTAACAGCATGAATGTTATTTCAAAAAAATTAAATTTACATAATTTAGGAAGGAGAAAAAGAAAAAAAAAGAGCATTTAGCAATATCCATACAAAATGTTTGACAAAAAAAAATTGGATATGTTTTGGAGAAAATGGCGTTTGACAGTTTCTGAAAAGAGTTTGAGTTTGTTTTCACAGAAAACTTTCCAGTTTTCGAGAAACTTTATCCCACATCATTTGAAGAACTTGTTTAAAAAATTCAATAATGTATACAAATTGAACATAATGTAAATATTAACCACATGAGAGACGAGACAAAATAATCACATTTTTGTAAGTTTTGAAAAAACAAAACCATATAGCAAAATGGCAATTGTCATCTTTTGCAGTACATTTAGCACTAACCCCACTAACAGTTTAAAGGTAAATTTGGAGCCTTTTTGAAAAATTCTTGTCTTCTTTTTTAATCTTGCAAATATTTCATGCAATATTGCACAAAAACTACTAAAATTTTCAATAAAATTTATACAACCTTAATGAAAGAACTAAATATGGAGAACAAATTTTATGAAGGAAAAATCACTATCTTTAATTTTGTGGTTGTTGGATGCCAAAAAAATTCAATGTTTTGCAGTTTTCAAAAATTAACAGTGAATCAAGAGTTAACAGAGAAAATCAGACCTTTGCCATCTTTATAAGAGTATTTCATTCTTTTCTTACAAAATTTTAAGGAAAAAATTTGGAGCCTTCTTTTTTTATTATGAAAATGTCACAGAAGCTTCAAGTAAAGCCTTAAAAATTAATGAATCTTTTTCAAAATTGAGTTTTGAGTGAGGCCAGATCGACAGCAGGTATTCAGTTTGGAAAATATCCTAGGCATAGTTTAGGCACTAGTGCTGTTCACAGATGATAAACAGACAGATGAGACGTTTAGAAAAAAATATCTCTCAGTATAAAGGACCCACAATTTCTGAAATCTGAGTAGATAGTGTGTTAGAAGGAATCATTTACATATTATAGGATGTATCTCCTTTTTCTGTATAAGTTCACACAATACAAGTTTTTCTGAAGAAAAATCACTGTTCTTTTCTGCATTACATAACTTCCTCTACACTATGTATATTACCCTGTATATACAAACGTACACAAGAAAATAAAAAATTAAATGCTTGCCTGAACAACTGTGAATGTGTGGGACAAAAAAATTCATATTCCTATAATTTTCTTCATTTCAAATTACCTGCAGTGATCATTACAACATTCAAAAAGTACTAAAACATTTTGCAGTTCATGAAGGATGGAATATAATACTTATCTTTGACTTCTAATCCTTCATACGCTACACCATAGCATTTACTTTTGAATTATTCCCTTTTATTCTGCACATAATTTTTAACAGACAGTTCACAAAATATCGTTTAATTTTTCCAGAGTGGAGCTCCAAAAGCGACTGCCATGGCTCTGCATAAAGGAACAGACGGCAAGTGACGCCAGTTCAGTTGCAACAACAACATCAACAAATGCCACAACAACCAGTACATGAAGCAACTAATTGCAAATTGTTACATTGTTTCTGCATTTTGAATGTATAATGAGAAAAAAGAACAGAAACATCTTTAATGTTGTTAATCTTGACAGTTTCTATAATTCTGACTAGGCTTGTTTCTGGTACATTCTTTGGTAAATGATTTAGGATTTGTAAAACTCACCAAATGTGACCAATATCTAAATTATGTTCCCACAACCCAACCTACCCACATTAATTTTGAAAATTAATTGCAAGCAATTTATTTTCATTTTAATGTGGTGATCTACAATTTGGTACACATCCATAATATTTTTGGCCCAAATCTTTCAGTAATTGATTGCATTAATGAATAAAGTAATCTTAAGCAAGAGAAGAAACCACGTTTTCATGGTTTTAAAAGAATATCCTTATGTTGCCTTCACTTGTCAACTGGTTTCCATAGATCAGAAGTAAAAAAATAAAATCACTTTTTACTTTAGTGGAGAACTGTCCTCAAAATTGACTACACAAACTATGTGAGTGACTTAATCATTCTGAAATACAAGAAGAAAGAACCCTGACACTTTCTGATTTTGCAAATAATCCTTCTACCGGCTTATTTGGATGATAAAACAAGAGGAATAACTTTTTCTAGGAAAGTACAAAAGTTGAAAATAATGAATCTGTGTAGTAACATCATGTTTATATTGTATACGTCAATAATACTTGGTAATGTAATAAGCAAAATGAGGCTTAATCTTCCACATAACCCACCCAACACAATTTAAAGGTAGCAATGCCTGAACAACACTAAGGAAACCTTCGAGAATCGATGTAACACCAATTTCTAGAAAACTAGAGGCTTAGCGTGAAGGAAAAACAAAACCACATGGTGAGCTTCTCTATAAAATGCGAATATTTTCATTCAGTTCAGAAACGAACACTTGTGTCTTTCAGTATTAAGTTCTGGAGTTTGGAGCACAGCCATTACAAAACACAGGTTGTGAACTGAGCAAAAGTGTTCTCCCAAACATTAATCTCATGTATCTTCAACATTATTTTTGTCCATACCACTCATAATAAACATGCTCTGTTCTTGAATACTTTTGGCCCACAGAACAAAGTTCAAAACAAATGACAACAGCTTCCAGGACGAAAGTCAAAGAGGAAGATACTTTTACGAATACTTGCAGGTTGATTTTACTAAAGACCATTTCAAAATCTCTCACTGCAGTGTTGATCTATTCTCAAGGATAATAGGATTTTTATACTTTGTGTTGAATTTTTCTTCCCTACAGAATATACAAAAGGAAATAACATTCAAAGTAAATATTATAAACAAAAAAACCTAGCAACAACATCTCATGCTTTGGTTTCCTCAGATAGGTTTGAAAATATTCTAAAAGACATTACACACCCAATTTTTTTAATATCTTGAAAAAAAATAAAATAAATGCTTGCTGTTATTGGCTGTTTATTTCACATCTTACTGCACTTTACATACATCAACATTTGTAACTACACAGCTACAATGAGACATTTCACTTATATTACATCAGTCAACTTCAGGAGATGTATCATGCAGTACATCTACCATGAGTATTTGTAAGTCTTACTACACTGTGATATGTTTCACATTGTCAGTACATTAACATGCACATGATTTTAGCACCACAAGAATCACACTGAAATAAAAAAATAACTATTCACATCAAGTAGATTTTCAAAATCTTTTAGATCTATTAGATCAAGAATTTTCCTCAAATCTACTTCCATTTAAAAACAAGCATTGTTTCGACAAGACATTCATGAATCTCTAGACTTATAAATAAATATTTTGTAGAGAGCACATTCTCCACGACTTGGGAATTTTTAGTATATACATAATTCTTATTGCCAAACATTACCATCACAAGCACTGGCTGTTGTGCACAAACAAGTTCCTTCACAGAACCTTGCCACGAGCTTCAATGGAAAATATTTTTTGAATGTGTTTTAAGTTCAAAACATTGTAATGAATTGGCAATAGTGCAGGTACACCTTTCAAGTAGCATCCATGAGACAACCAAGATTCATTTATTTAATTCTTAAATAGTTTGATTCACGTAAGAAGATAATAATTCACTTAATTTTCTGAGGGAAAATATTTTTTCCAGTCAAACCAATAAGTTTTTATTTCACAAAATCATTCCCAAATTAGAAGTGAAAAGTATTTTTCATTTATAATAGGGACAATAAATAAATTAATCAACACAATAAAATTTCCCTCATATGACAAGATTGTTTTGCAATAAAAATTGAAATTGAATTCTCATAATTGTTTTCATTTCTCACAAGAAGTTATAGTGAGATTCTTCTTCACAGTAAACCCGCATTCAATATTTTACTTAACTTGCACAATGAATTTAATGTTGGCTTGATTTAAAAAGAACTTTATGCCTCAATGTCATTTTTGGCTAAACATTTAAAGAAGAGAGAGGAAAAAGTTTATTTTGAAACATATTTCTTATACCAGTTTTTCCAATTAAAAAAAAAGGACAGGTACAAATAAAACTAATACATTTCCTATACTTAGATTAAATTAAGTTAACAGAATCACTGTCGTATGTAACATCACAGAGGCAGAATAAAAAGGCAACAGGTTTTCACTTCTAATTTTACACCCACCCAAACAAACATCTACTTTGTCTTGTAGTGCTTGTCACTATCATGGCAAGATGGTGTAATTTTTATGTTTTCATTTTTTAATTAAAATATCAATCTATACATACATTCGGTTTCATAATTGCATCTCTTATCAAATGTTTACAATGCAATATTTGCGTGAAATAAAATCTTATCAATCAGAAGAACAATATGTACTTGAAAGGGTAATTGCTAATAAATATCGCCTTTTTTCACTCTCAACAACAATTAAATCAGAAACACAGCATTTAAAAAACATTTTTACATGAAAAGATTCAAAGTTTTTCTATAACTAAACAAGAACTATAAAAAATAACATTTTCATTCATTACAATCCACTGTTTTGTTACAATCAAACATGGCTACACTGCTCCAAGTGGAAACAAGTTTTGTGGAGACATTTCAACCACCAATCTTGTCTTGAATCATTTGTTCTGCCTTATACACTTTCCAACACACAAGATAGTCACGACACAATTTGAAAAGGGTGTAATAATTAGCAAATAATAAGAGGGCTAAAGACACCACGTGGTACCACTCAGATGATCTAACAAGGACCACAATTTGTACAAAAACAACAGATAATTGAAGACCGAGGAGAGAACACACGAAGACAGAGGGATTGTGAAACACCGCCTGCAAAATCATATGAAACAAATTTCTTACTACACACGCAACTACCTCTGCATACCACTTCCATTATTTAAACAACTACCATGCATGAATGGTGTAATCTTGAAAGCATTTTCCAGTTTTCATACGACAGAGCCATTTTAGACAACTAATTTGAACCACAAAAGACTGAGAAACAACAGAAATAAGAGATATTGAACAAAACATATTTGATAATGAACAAATGGATGAATACTATGAAACTGGATGAAAACTATTTTATGAACACAAATAACAAGGTAATAAAAATATTAAATTGGTGCGATTTAAAAAATTTGTATAATTTTTTCGTCTGGAGAAATGGCAGCATTATAAGTTGGGTATTGATTCAATATTTGCAGTGTGGATGGAATTTTACATTCATCATATTTGGAAAGTTAGTTTAATAATTAAAAATCATTAAAGGAGTTGCTTAGTCAATAATGTATATGATGAAACCTGATCACTACAACTAGCAATTTTGTGTTTCTGATATCTTAGAAGAATAACTTCTTAGAAGATTGTCTACACAATTATTCTGCCAGATTAAAAACTAAATTTTATAAATTACATAAAAACTAATAATAATTGTATAAAAAGAGCATTAGAAAATTTTCACACAAAGTTAAGAATCAGATATTTTATCACATCAGAGTCCTTCATGACATTGAAGCTCTGTCTGCCTTGACTTAACTAGTTGAACAACTATCACTGCAATTTCAAAAATGTGTATTCAAAAACTTTAGTTCTACTTAGCTGTACCCAAAGAGCCACAGAATTGTCATGTTAATGAATCAACTTGGATAACACAGTGAGAATAAAAGTCAAAAAGCAATAATTACACAACCACAATTTACTGCAGAGGTTAACATATTATAGATGAGGAGTGGTATGCAACATCTTAAAATTTACACTATAGTACAATGTAAAAAATTGGCATCAAATTCCTTCATAAAACTCAATGAAACTAGTTTACGCAAGACACTTACATAGAATCTCGCATGTGTCTGGTTCCCAGGTTCTGCTGCATTAGATATTCCTTCTGCTTTGTACAACTCTTTGCAATGCTTCACTAGTGCTCCTTGATGCCACAATGTGCCCTCGGCCCATCTGCAAGTTAAATAAAAATAGCTGAACAAAGATCATAAATCCATTTTTCATTCAACCAAAAAGATAAGCAATTGTCCCATTACAAAATAAATTGGTCTTGCATCATTATAAACATCTATAAAACCAAATTAATTCTAATTTCAAAGTTAAATTACAACCACGAAACTATTTAGTCTGTACGTAAACATCACGGTAAATCATTTGGGTTTTTGTATGACAGACACCGTAAAGAGAACATAAGTATCTATACATGGCCAATCCAAAGAGACCCCTGGACATTTCAATGGGTTCACATCATTTCCTATTATAGAGATTACATTACATTTTCATATTATGATTCACTATACATGAAAATAAGGTTTTTTGATAAAAAGCAGAGATCTTTTTTCCAGTAGTTCCTGGAAATCATCTGACTGCAAATAACATTTTAGCAGACTAAAGATACAAAAGTATCATTTTATTGCTTTGAGACAAGAGTAAAAGATTATAATATACGAAAAAGGTATATGAAATGATAGATGTGTTCATCAGGAAAATTACTTAATTAATAAGATGCAGCTTTTGATGACATTGTCATACTTAATTTCATCATATCATATATTATTCTTCACAACAATTTCCACAAAAGTACCATCATTGTTATCACCATGTTCAAAATGTATACCTTGTTACTGTGATGTATCATTCTTATTCCCAGTCAGGTATAATTTTTTTACCCTTCACACCTCCCTGTCCAGTTCTTTGTTTTATGCAAGTTCATTTTCCTTGCTCTCTATTCATTCCAGCAATTTTCCCTGAACTTTTTCTTCCATAAAACAATTATTTCCAAATTTATGTGCTTATTAAATTTCCTAAATATTATATTTTAGTTAAAAGACAGAACTGGTGACTAAATCCTTTTTTCCAGCCATATTTGCTCTGCCTACAGCAATTATTCAAAATTATAGAGAGATTATAAGAATCTGAATTACATTCAAGTTGAAATGATCTAAAAATTCAATTAAATATGCATGCATGTACATGTTTTTAATAATGAACATTCTTTGAAGAAATAAGGCTCATAAATTGCAAGAGAAATTTTTCAGAAATTACTAAGTCCCTGCAAAGGACACCAAAAGGATCATCAAGATATGATCAACACCGGAAATTCCAGATAATTTTTATCAGTCAATCACTTTTGCAGTGAGTGCAAATACTGAGAATGAATGGAGGTATAACTTCAACTTGGCTAATTATATATCGATTAACAATATTATGAAATTAACAATATTCATCTTAAAGATTCATTTAATTATTTTTTCACATTGCTTGAATGAAAATGAATTATCTTCCATATGAACAAATACAGGGTGTCAATTTATTGATCTACTTCCTTGAAGAGGCTAGCAGATAAAGTTATTTTAAGATGAAAATTCCTCTTCCACTATTTCAAAATATCATTCCCTATAGTTAAAAACAGAGGCATCTAAATTGGGACATGAATTGTGACCAATGCTGTACATTCTCAATTCACAAATTGAGTCACTTCAGAGTATGACACAGGCGCAAGCTCAGCAAGTTTGAGCAGCACACTCATGGGGGAATATGCTTGGTCAGCATTAGGGTATTCTCTGGCTTTTTGTGCATTTGTCATTACAGTTTCCTGCAACTCTGCTGTGAAACATGAAGAGAATAATGGGATCACATTCTGAGAATATGTAGACATCCTTTTTACTGCTTGGTGAATGCCTTGGCAAATTCAACAAAGCTAGAAATGTATGAGTGATGGGCAGATCAAGGCAAGAATGTGACATGGCCACTGGGCTCACTGGATTTCAATCCTTTAGACTTTTCCTTCAATGGAAATGAAAAGCATTGCATACTCTAGTGTGGTCTGTGGCATGGCCACTGTTCTTGCTGGATCTCAATCCTTTAGACTTCTTCGTCTGGAGACACTTTTGAAAAGCTTAAAATAAAATAAAATAAAATTTAAAAAAATTTTAAAAAAAATTGTGTACACAACTCTAGTAGAAACAGCTGATGAATTGTGTGCAAGAATGAAGCAGGCATCAGACAGCATTTGTAGTACCTCTGGTACTCTGTTGTGCGTGCATGAACTGCTCTTGTGGCATCTGCTGAGGTGTATAGATTGTGTGGGAGGTTCATTTCAAACACCTATTGTAAAAACTAATAAAATAATACTATGGCAGTTACAAAATTTGTAATTTAAAACATAAAAATCAAGAAACTTCTGTAACAATTAAAGGAGAACAATATCAGTAATTGTTATCTGTATTTTTATTTCATTCATCACCATTACAGGTAACAATTCCAGATATTACATACATACAGGTAACGATTACCGATATTGTTCTCCTTTGTTACAGAAGCTTCTTGATTTGTATGTTTTAAATTACAAATTTTGTAACTGCTGTAGTATCGTTTTATTAGTTTTTACAATTTTTATTATTTTATTAGTTATTAATATTGCCCATATTTCACACTTAGCATACAAATTACATCTCAAGGTTGTAATGGTACCGAATTAATTCCAACTGCGAATAAAATAATATTTTCACGAAGCATGACAAAGGACCCATGGTAGCGCTGAGATTCTGTCTGAACTCCCGCTTGCCACCCCACTCCCTCATTACACACGCAGAGATGTCCTGCACGCGTGTGCCCGCGCCTGTCCCTGACAATGCTTTCCCTTGGCTCCCCTCGCCACCTCTTCCCTTGAGATTCTGCGGTTCTTCCCCGGGCCATTAATTACTATCCCTGTTTGACACACGACTGGAGTGAGAGGGAATGAGTGGAAACTTTTCGCTCAGTTCTCGGCTCAAAAACCTCCGATGATTGGACAAAATTATTTTGCGGCACACTAACCTTTCGCCAATAGCTACCAAGCTTAAAAAGAATTCTGGAAAATTCTAGAACATTTTGGATGTATTTGGTGGGGGAAGAGAGACTGGAAAGACATCATGAGCACGGCACCGGGAGGAACGTACGAGGCAGTCAAGAAGGGAGGTCGTGGTAACCATAGGAGATGGTTACCATTGACTTGCAAGAGAATTGTACCTTTGTATGAAGAGGGTTTCGTTTTTGGAAAAAACGGAACAGGAATTTTCTGCTCAAAATAGTCTTATCTGACACCCCTTTCTAGGAAGTACACCAGCATATTAACATCCTGTGCATGACAAATTTTCTAAATTTGTAGCAATAAATTTAAATAAATAAATGGTATGAAAGATGAAACTTTTGTTTATGTACCAAATTAACACTTCATATTAGTACACCCCTAGGCAATGAAAATATTTTCAGAGTCCTCTTCCTCCCATTCAAACTTACATGACTAAGTAAAATGTGACATCTCTTGGGTTGATAAGCAAAATTAGAAGCATATTTTGCATTGTTAATTTTAAATGAAAACATTATAATGGAAAATTAATGAGTTTTAGTTACGTTTCAGAGGTAGTTCTGTTTCTAGTCAATAAATTTCAATGCACTTCAGAATAGTTTCTTTGGACACTTCAGTTTATGTGCACAAGAAACAAATGAAAAAGCTAACTTCAAATAGTTTGTTTCTCTTGCAATCTTTGAATGCTATTCAGACTAAATCACCTTCCTGCTAACAAGATTTTAGTGCATAAAAATTATAAATAAATGTCTTTTAATTCTAAATATTGTACATTTTCAGGAGGGTCAAAGGGCTGATTCGGGTCTGGTGGGGGTTATTACACACATAAACACAATTAAAACACCAGTAATGCACTCCTGTAATGGGAATACCCGCTTTGGGTCAAAAGCCAGCAAGTCTTGCTCTCTCCTCCCCGTGGCGACCCATGGGTGCTTTCTACGGTGAGAGCTTGGAGAGCATCTAATGAGAGCAGGGTGAGGGCGGGTCTCCAGTGCCTGAAAACGGGAGCATAGGGATAAGGGAGGGAAACCTTAACAGAAAACCAACCTGCTGTCTTGCAGGGAGGAGAGGGAGGCTAAGGGAAGGAAAATCCTGACAGAAAAGCATGGGCAGAGAGAGCTTTGAAAGGCATGGAGAAGCCAATCTCTCTAAGAGAGAAAACCCAATACAAGTCCTGGTCTCCCCAAGTTGGGGGTTGGTCATAGGGCTTATCACCCATACTGTAAAAAGAATTCTGTTCAGAAATTTAAAAATGGTAGCCGGTCAGTTGGAAACGACACTGCAAACAGAAAAAGGAATATGATTTATATTTTGGTACATGGAATGTTTTGTCCCTAAACCGAATTGGTGCCTTAATCTACTGGGAGCATTAGAGAAATGCAGAATGGCAATGCAAGAAGCAAGATGGAGAAAAGAAGAGAAAGAAAAGAACAGGGAGGATATGTAATATGCAATAATAGTGCCACAAAAGAAAGATTTGGAGGAGTGGGTTTTGCAATCAAGAAAGAACTACAGGGAGCTATTATGGATTTTAAGGCATATAGCCAAAGAATACGCATGTTAAGAATTAAAGGGTTATAATACCACCTTTATCAATGTACATGCCCCCACAGAAGATAAAGAGGATAATTTAAAGAGCACATTTTACAATAAGCTGGAACAAATATCTAAAAGAATATAAATATCTAAAAGACACCAAAATATGATGCGAAGATAGTGTTAGGGGATTTTAATGCGCAAATGGGAAAAGATAGATCATATGCCCCAAATCTAAGGCAATATAGCTTACATGACAAGAATAATGATAATGGAGACAGAGAAGTGGGTTTCACGGTGACAAACAATTTGAGTGTTACGATTTTTTAACTTTGCCCCTGACAGGAATCAGCTGTTTCGCTACCATTCAATCGGGAGCTTACACGTCACTCTAGTGACATCACTACGGTGTCTTTTAAGCTCCTGATTGAATGAAAGCGTCAAAAGCTGATTCCTATCAGGGGCAAAGTTAAAAAAATCACAGTATAGTAGTATGTGCTATCCACATAAGGAAATACATAAGGGTATGTGGAATACACTGGATAAAGCAACATGTACACAAATTGATCATGTGACGATAGATTCTCGATATAAAAGCAATATAATGGATGTTAGGACACTGAGGAAACCAAACTGTGACTTTGACCATTTTCTGGTAAGAACCAAATAAAGACAAAAAATATCACTTAATACATAGAAGAGATGTGATAAGATAGTAAGATATGATACAGGTAAATCAGACAACAAAGATCACACGAGAATTTAAGGAAGAGATAGACAACATCCAGAGAAAGCTACCACCAGTAGAAGGGGAAGAAAAAGTAGAGGAAAAATTGCAGAAAATTAAAACTAGTATGATAAAAACAGCAAGTAAAGTGTTAGAGGAAAGGAAGAGAGAAGGGAACTATGGTATGATGAAGAATGTAGGATGGTGATACTAGAGAGGGAAGAGTGTAGGAAGAAAATGTTGGAAAGAATGTGGAGGAATGTAAATGAATATGAGGACATAGGGCGTTAAGCAAAAAAGGCAATTCAGGGAAAGAAAAAACAATATGAAGAGGAATGCTTAGGTGATATACAAAGATCAAATAGAAGAGGTGAAATTAGAAAATTTTAAGAGAGAATTAAAAAATATAAAGGAGGATATCAAACAACAGTATTTATGTGCAGAGACAAGGAAGGAAATTTAATAGATACAGTAGGAAGGGTAATGGACAGGTGGATGGAATCTTTCCTGTAGCTTTTGAATGGAAACCAAATGAGCAAACAGAGTGAAAACAATAAGTTTTATGGATCAGACTTGGAATTAAATGAACCAACAAGAAATGAAACATAGGCAGCAATAAGGAAATTAAAGAATAACACAGCCCTGGGGTTGGATGGTATAGCGCCAAAATTTATAAAGTTAAGACCTAAAACTCTATGGAAGGAAATGCATGAATTAGTACGTGAAGCATGGACGGAAGAAGAAATGCCAAGAGATTGGCAAATGGCGGTTCTATATCCAAAACATAAGAATGAAAATAAAATGGAATGTAAGAACTATAGAGGTATAACATTACTGAGTACAGTCTATGAAATATTCTCAGCAATTTTAGCTCCAAAAATAAGAATACACGATGATCAAATTATAGGTGATTATCAAAGTGGTTTTAGGAAAGGAAGAAGTACTACAGAACAAATTTTCAGCCTCAGACAAATATTGGAGAAAGCATATGAGCAAACTATAGAGATTCACCAACTATATATCGATTTCAAGCAAGCATATGATAATATAAATAGAAAGGAAATGATAAAGGTACTGTACAAGTTTGGTATACTATTCAAATTAGTAAGATTAATACAAATGACTCTGCAAGGTGCTAGGAATGAAGTTAAATTCTAAGGAAAGATATCAGCAGAATTTACAACACAGTGTAGACTAAAGCAGAGAGAGGAGTTATCTACTGTTATTTAACATATGTCTGGAAAAAGTAATAATAAATATTGACATTAATCCAACGGTAACAATTATAAACAGAGTTGTACAAATAATGGCATATGCTGATGATGTAGTGATAATAAATAGAACAATTACAGATACGGAAATTACATTACACCAATTAATGAAAGGAGCAAAAGAAATAGGATTGGTAATAAATGAGGACAAAACAAAATATATGAGAACAACTAGAAGTTATTTTAAATCAAAAGATGTCAATTTAGATCGGAAAAATGTAGAATGGGTGAACGCCATAGAGTATTTGGGTTTCTAGATTACTGAAAATAATGAAGTAGAAAAGGATATTAAAAGGACAATAACAATGGGAAACAGATGTTATGGCAACCTCTACAAAATTTTTCAGATAAGAAGGATCTCAAAGACTGCTAAGTTAAAATTATAGAATATTGTCATTAAACCGGTAGTATTGTATGGTTCTGAAGTTTGGACCCTCACAAAGAAAATGGAAAGTAACCTGGCAATCTGGGAAAGGAAAATCTGACATAGAATATTTGGACCAGTGAAAGAAAATGAAATCTGAAGGAGTAGAACAAATGCACAGTTGGATGAAGTATATAAAACACCAAAAATATCACCTGCATCAATTTAAGAATGTTGGAATGGATAGGACATATAATAAGAATGATGGACGAGAGGGCAGTAAAGAAGATATATGTAGTGGGGCTTGGCTGGTAGGAGGAGTAGAGGCAGACCAAGGTTAAGACGGAATGAGGAGGTGGAAGATCTGAGGACCCTAAGAGTGAAAAGATGGAGAAGAAAAGCAGAAGACTGAAGAGATTGGGCTTCTGTAATAAAAGAAGCCATGGAAAAACCATAAGTGCCGGAAAGCTGACAGAAGAAGTATATTTTCAGAGATCTTCATCAAGGCCACTGACAGTAAACTTCATGAACATCATCTGAAGCTTTAGAAGAATAATGCGAGGACTGGAGCTCAGAGACATTTCCTCATAAAAAAGGCTGTCAAGAGTTGGAGCAGTCTCCCATGTGATAGTACTTCGTCCAAGACCTTTGCCTCATTCAAGCTGTACCTTATATACCCCTGATGAAGAGGAAACAATTGAGCAATTGGATAAAGCAGATAACCATCTGTGATAGGGCTGATTCTAAATTTGTGTGCAGATGTACCGGGTCTTTATCGTATCTTGCAACCCAGGTCTGGAAACACCAACTCTTGTTTTGCAAATTTGGCAAAGCGTGAAATACCTTCGACACCCTTTCACTTTTAGCGAAGCCCGGTCGCGTGCCCTCAGATTTCGGGCTGAGAGAATGTGTCTAATTTTAGTTGGAAGAAAGAGAAAGCACGTATTCTGTCCTTGTTACTCTTCAACGTACTGCAGCCACTACACTGAAAAGAGTAAACGCCTGTCTCTTCATAAACGGTGGTCACTTTGAGCATTTACTCGACTGTCAGTTTTTTGTCATTTTAAGATAATTATATTTTATTACTTTTTATTAATGATTTTCAATAATTATTAATGTACTACTTAGTTACATTTTATTAGTATTTTTAATAATTTGATCGGTCACATGTGTCTTTAGCCCATTTTAACATGCAACCCTACAGGCGTGTACCTATCTGTATGTTAAGCAATTTAACATCCTTAGCATCGGGTTTTAACATCTTTGACAACCTGAATGAACAACCATTGATTCATCGCAAGTCAAATGTTTATTAAGAAAGAAACAAGTCTGTGTAGAAAACAAATCAGATTCAAATAATTCAGAATAAAAGTAACTCATATTAGTTTTTGAGATACATATTGTTCATTATAATAGGTTTTAATAGTGCATTTAAAATGTGTTTTAGGTAAATTAATTTCATTTTCCTCGCATTCCATCAAATGAAACTCTTCTTCGGTAATCATATTTACTGACGATATGAGGTGTCGCCACTGGAAAACGATGCGCCAACTTCCTCACCGAACGTCATTTCTTTAGTTATCTTTAACTTCAGGAGAATTATTTTTATCCATCTTTCTTCAAATCACGGTATACTAATATTGTTTAAATAGATATATCGCAAGCAATACCCCACAATATCATAGTAACATGCCGCAACAACAGAATTCATATGTTTACTATCGCAGTAATATAAATTTTTGCAAAAATCGTGAGATTGACCGATAAAATGCTGAACATACCACAAAATGTTACAGTGTTATTACTGCCTCGTCCAAATTAAAAATCTAGGTTCCGCTACGCTCCACCTCGATTTTTAACTTTTGGCCTCTGCGGTAATTACTCTCATAACATTTCTAGGTATGTTTATTGTCTGTTACTAAAGTTTTCTTATTTGCTTAATATGCAGATTCCATAATAATAATACATTATTATTATTGTTATAAAATGAAGAGCTAGGTGGTAATATTTCACGATATATCTTTTCGATTTCTCTCTGAGCTGGCTTTACTTAAATAATTATTGTTACGTTGCTGTAAATAAATCGATAACTCCCCTCCACATTAATATTACAGTTTTGTTTCTTCAGCATACTGGGCAGAATTGCTTAAAGAGACGTTTTGTTTCCACGCTCATGTCTCAGCCCACTCCACCCCACCCACTCTGTGCAGCGTGAAAAGATTTCGGCATGAGAGCCGTGTACCTGCCCGCCGACACTCTTGAATGGGATCAACAAAGAAACAGGAAACTTGCTGCAGCTTATGACCTGACGGTTGCCTCCTCTGCGAGGTGCCAGGCACGGCTGAAAGGTGTAAAAGAGACGCGGTTGCCAAATTACCAAAACAAGAACGAGTGCTCTCAGACATGAGTTGCAAGATAAACTAAAGACCCTGTATATGGTGTCACTTTCTCATAGAAGGTTTGAATCGTAACTTGTCATGTATGTATCAGCTTCAGCTGATGCCATTAATAAAAACAACAAACTTACACATGGGTTGGAATATGAGATGATCTTCCTTCAATTTTTGCCCAGCGGCCTAAATGTAATGCAGCTCGATGAAGAACATCACAATTACCTGAAAACAAATAAATTCCATTCATCACATCTTGAGTTGTCATGAAATATAAGAGATCATAAAAGTATTTATTTAATAAATATACACTTACTTCACTGGGTAACAATGTACTATGTACATTGTAAAGCACCCAAGCCACACAAATGCTAAGTGTTGTGTTGCCCAATATACATCATAATAAAGAAAGCTCTGTAAGAGAAAAAAAAGGAGTATCTCAAAATGCAAGAAATTCACCATGTTACCATCACATAACTGAATTAATTACCATAATTCAATATATTGAACACTTCTAATTAAAAGGATATTTATATTAACCTTCGCCAAGAAGATGGAGCGGAGGGATATGGGATGATATAAATAAATTTGCTTCCTTTCGACACTCATTAGTTTTTCCTCCTAACAGATGTTTATGAAAAATAACTACTCAGGGAACACCGGAATGCTTCAGCAAGTATTTATATAATTGAGTTGGCCTTTCAGTCACAAATGCAGCTATCTCCCTGCCTCTGAAGATAAATATGCAGGAATCTCACAATAAATGTTAGAATTTTCAAGAGGGATCGAAAATATTAACTTTTTGCCAATGAACATTAAGTGGGAATATAGAGATAATGGAGTTACATGTGTTGCATCCCCTCCAAATTTTTACTTTCTTGTATATGTACATATATACAGAGTAATATACGTAGTATAGAGAAAGTTATGCAATGTTGCCAAAAATTGATTTCAGGATTTCAATGGAAATACACGTTCTGGGATCCCTTGATACCGAAAAGTGGTTTTTTCAAAACGAATATACATACAAACATTCAAAACTAAGCTTTTTCTTTAAATTTCTTGTAAGAATAGAGTAAAATACACTTATTATGGTTGCCTAGGTCGGAATTTCACAATTATCTCTGAATTATTGAAGATTGGAAAAGTTTGAATTTTCTTCAGCCTCTTCCTACAAGGACAAAATTAAAGATAGAGATTTCTCCTTAAAAACGAAAATTATTGTCCATAATTTGTTCTTTCATTAAGATCCTGTACATTTTTTTGAAAATTTTAGTACTTGTGATACAATGTTGCAAGCAATTTGTGCAATTTCAAAAATAACAAAAAAGGTGTTCTCAAAAAGGCTCCAAATTTTTTCTTTAAACTTTTGGTACGTATAGTGTCTAATGTACAATATAATATGACATAAATGCCATATTGCTCTATCCTTTTGTTTTTTCAAAAATTACAAAAATGTAATTTTTCTCAACTGGTCACTTACGTTGTTCATATTTACTTTAGCAATGATTTGTTCACATTATTACTTTTATCAGTACATGTGCTTTAACCCTTTATAGGATTGTGGTTCTCTCCGCGACCACATGCTGTTCGGCCATTTTTTGCTCAACTATACCAAGCAATTTTCATTCTTATCACTAATTTCACATTGTAGAGTATTTTTCAATGAAATGCGATTGTTGTAGATAGTGTGATCACATTTATTCTTAGAAATATTGCTGTTGGGCCATGCATGTGGTCGTCGTCGCGACCACAATGCATACAGGCACCGTTGCGGAGTGTTCATTTGAGCATTTTGTTGAGAAGTGATTTTTCGCGTATCGAGTTTCCAGACTTTTTCGAGAACAGAGGATTATTACTTATTTATTATTGTTTATTAAGATATTTTTTAGTATTACAATAGATTTATTCATAAAATACTCCATTTTTACATGAATAAGGTTAATTTATAATTTCAAGGGTGTAGTCAGGAGTAAGTACACAATCGTAAAATTTTTTTTGTTCTGTGAAAATATGAATTTTAAAAAATGTTTTGAACAATTAAATTTATTGTCTAATAATGTAAGATATTCGCTAAATAGATTTAGTTTTCCGAATATTTGTGACTTAGAAAATATTTCAATATTTTTACATTTCTTCAGTGATTACGTATATTTGCGTAGTATAATGGAACACCCATACTTGTTACTAGTGGTGTGCTATCTTACAGAATGGCTAAAATTTGGAGTTTCCACAGTTCTGAACCCATGGTCTAATAAGAAGTTAACAGTTTCTAATAGGAATTTGACAGTTTCTTGGGAATATTGATGAGAATGATGATGCGGCGTTAGATTCGGAGTATAGAGGGGATTCCAATGCAGATGATGTGACAGTAATAACGCAGCTTACGAACTCTAGCAGTTCACGTTTCTTTCAATATTGTTTTCTTCAGTCAATGATTTATTATTTTAGATTTTTGTTTGTAAATTTATATCATATTGATTTTCACTACTTATTTATTTGCACTATTTTTTTTCAATTTTCTTGCTTTTTGTGTTTCACGTCTGTTCCTACGTGTTTCTTCTATTTTGTAAAGAACATGCACACGTTTATTTATGACTGGATATTAGATTTTTATTCAGGAATTATACGAGATGGTTCTGTATGCAACCACAATCCATAGTGTAATGCGTAGCCCTAAATGGATTGTGGTCATTTATACGACCACACCATTTTCGCAATTATCTCACTTTGTATTTAAACAAATCACAAATTAATATTTTTCTCATGTTTCTAAGATCAAAATTAAACAATTAAAAGATAAATTCAAATAATTCCGGAGAAAAAGTTACCCGACCTATAAAGGGTTAAACGATGTATAATAAAGTTTCTTGAAAACTCAATAGTTTTCTGTGAAAACGAGCTCAAAATTTCACATTTTCAGAAATGTTCAAATGTAATTTTCTCATATGTAGCTCCAAATTTTTCATAGAGATAGTGCCTATTGCCTTGCTGAAGATGACATAGAATTATTTTTGCTGTATTCTTTTGTTTTTTCAAAAATTACACAAATGTAATTTTTCTCTCACACCGTTAATATGCACATTTGCAGCAATTTGTATACATTATTGTATTTGTGAATAGAAGTGCTTCAAAATAAGTTTTTCAAAAACTTTATGGTTTTCTGTGACACAGAAATTAAAATTTCGCTTTTTCAGTAACATGTTTATTTTCAAGGTATTACTATACTTATGAGAAAAAGGAACGTGTAAACCATACTTAATGAACCAACCTGTGCAAAACAGCAAGGAACAAATCCTGCATAATATGCGTTGAGAACTGAACTAAATAATATTTGTTTCATTCTGTTGTTGAAATCTGTTTTTAAATGTTCCACCTCTTCTCGAATAACTTGAGGAGAGAGCGAACAGGTGTGCGCTGGCTTACCTACAAAAGAGATGCATAGAAGGAAATCAATTAAAGAATTTTTCCACAGATAAATTTCCGCAGATAAATTTCTTTCCCCACACGTCATATACAGTTTTTACTGTTTTTTGACAAATAAATAAATAAGTAAACACATGTCAAAATAACACTTTCTTTATGTGAAGAGTTTGGTTTTATATAGACCTATGCTACTTCAGCGATCCATTTTGAGAAATAAGAAGATAAAGACTTTAATCCAACAGCCTTTGTCAAAGTGCAAAGAATAAATGGTTTTATTGTACAGCTACATTTGTTACACCAACATCTCAATATTAACACCAAATGTAACAATCAGTATGGAGAGTACATTAGTAGGATTATCTTAATTTCAATAAAAATGTAGCTTAGAATTATCTAAATCCAAGCCTTCCAAACATGTAAATAGATGTATGTAAATGAATATCAGCACAACTTTATACGCAATAAAATGCTGAAAATAAGCGGTAAATTATAGGTCTAGTGGTTCCATCAACTTTGAACATATAAAACTAGAACAGTGGTATCCCTTAATCTTTCGCCTTTCTTTTAATTCCATTTATCTGTATCTCCAACATCAACACTGTCCAATTGACATTGTTAATACCAGAGAGTTCAGTTAAGCTTACTATGCACCAGGTTAACATTCAACAGTTGTATTTTCTATTTAACCTATAATCTCGCAATATCCAACATCATCCTATATGTTTCCACAAGTTTGGAATTGACTGTTCATGATCCTCAAAAAGAATAGAAAACTACTCTTGTAATATTGTTGATATAGTTCATCCATGGTTAAGAAATAGTATTGTGTTTTCACTGTCTCTACAATGCAATTCAAATGTTTATTTTGAACAAACATTTTTTAATTAATAAATTTTATAAATATTTCATAATTATGTGATTGATTTTGACTTCTTTTGGAACAAAGCCACTTGCTCCTTTTACATTGTCTTACAACACACATTGCATTCTATACATAATGTCCTACAACAAATATTGTACTTGACCTCATTGTAGTCAGGACATTAAATGTAGATGGGCTGATAAAACTAGAAGAGTGGTGTAGCCTGTTTACAAAGAAAAGAAGTCGGTACAACTTGAAGTTCTAAAAGTGGATGAAACCACCATACAGAAAATTGATTCTTATCTAGATTCAGCATGCAAGGAATCAATCAGTGTTGCAATGATTGCAAATTTTCACATGTATTGGCCACAACAGGTAGGATGACAAAAATGATTACACAGGTCAACAAAAAAAGGGTTTCAAAGAACTTTTTGAATCTTAATAGCTGATATTGATAGTTTTTTGGGTGCTGAATCCGCATCTGAACTCTATTTCTTTCCATCATCCACAGTTTGGTTAGAATTTGATCTATTAAGATATAACATTTTCTAAAATACCAACAAAACTTTATTTAAACATAGAAGATGGCTTTATATTCTTAACATTACATTCTACAAAGTCTTTATGTGTGCATTGACGTATATTTTCTTTGTCTCTTTTCTTTAAAGCCCCTGAAACAGCTCTTTCTCCTCTACGCCATTTGCTGACTCTCTCGGTGAAAGGACCAACAGTAATCTCCCTTCATATTGGTGTTCCAGCGTTCCTGATAACATTTTTTCATCACTTCCAGATCTTAATGAAAACGCTCACCTTGTTCTTCACTTACATCACCTAAATCGTCCGGAAAGAATTGTAAATGACTGTTTAAGTAGTAAACCTTGAGGCTCATTAAACATTTCAATTTCTTCAAAGCTTTCAGCATATTGACAACACTTGCTTGATAATCTTGGTCTTTTTTGTTGGCTAGGAACTTATTAACAACATGATTAAAAGCACTCTATGTTTCATTTTCTGTCAAATGTAATTTAAATTGGGAATTAAACATCACTTTTCTAATATCAGTCTCAATGAAGATACCCTCTTTTAATAATTTTGTCGCAGACAAATTGCACAAACTTTTCACAAAGGTACTTGAAACATTGCTCATCTTTAGGTAAGGCAATTGTTTCATGTGACCTAATTTTATGTGCAATGGAGGCAGGAGAATCTTGTGTTGATCCACCATACGTTCCCGTAGAATGTTCTTTTCCCTCGGGTTTAAAGATTTTGTTACATGCCAATTCTTTCTACACTAATGCTAATCTCGTGCCCTACTATCCTATTCACATAGTAAATATGGGAATTTATAACTTCCTGCATCTCATATATATCTAGATACTCAGAGCAGCATTTGCCTAGCTATACAGATAAAATGTTAAAATGTGAACAAATAGTGGGTGATATGGCATTTTTATTGTTATTTTTGGAATCATTACACTTAAAATGAGAGGAATTAGGTGAACAGACACAACAAGTTTCTTGGTCATTGGCCTGTGTAATTTACCCTTTTCCCATGCAAAGAATCTGACAAGGAACTCTCCTTTCCTACCTATAGCATCCACTGATGTTTTCTGTCATGTTTTACTATGTACTGGGGTTCTAGTGAAGTATGTAATGCGATCACAACAGTTGAAAGCATTTCCATGGAGTTTCTGGCAAGAATTATGTATATGAGTCAAATGAAAAACACAACCAATTTAAACATCAGGTTTGTAAACAGCTATCATGGAAAGATTAAGAAACTGAGGAAGAATTATATGCCAGCAACTTAAATGATTCAGAGGCCATCAGTAGTGATGATAATGACTTTTTGTGTGAAACTGAAAGGGATAGTGGTGTAAGCAGTGATGGGCATAATACCAACATTCAGATGGGTAAAAATAGGTATTTTTGTATAAATTGGTAAAAATACATTGACAGAATCAGATAGGAAGGAAGAGAAAATACAGAAAAATATAAACAGAAATGAGACATTGGGGACTTCAAGCATTGTTAAATAACAATGAAGACATGTTTGCGTAAATATCTAAAATATTTAAAAAATTATTTTTAATAAATTATTGTAAATGTAAGAAATGTTACAATTCACATAAGCATTCTGATAAGCCCTGGGCAGGAACAAATCTAGTGCAACCAATCCAGTGCAATAACAATGCAGAACATGTGAATGGCAAACTGATCCAATGGAAGAGAATTTTGCATCAGAATTGTTCTCAGTCTGGTACGGCTCAGATGTGTGATCATGTCAGGAAGAAGGTTTATTTAGAAAAGTTTTAACTTAGATATCATGGGTTTTGGTCAACAGAAGATGTACATCCACGAGTGGAGTAGAATTCCTTAAGTAAAAACAGGCCTTGATTTATGGAAAATTAATAAAAGTAGGACACTGACATTAAAGAAAACATATGCAGATAAATATGGTGCGGAATCCAGAACTTGTGGATTGGACACTGCCAAGAGCCGAACAAGACTTCGCAGCACCACCAAGAGAGTGATCTCCATCGTCATCAGGAATTAATTAAAATTAGATTGTTAGGTGAATAAGTATAATTAAAACAAAGTTTGTAACAATTTAAAATTGGAAAAATGGTAGAGAAAGAAACTTGCTTCCTAAATAAATTAATAGCAGCACACACTTCATGTTGCTCAGTACCAAGAGTTCAGGAAACATTGTATTCGTACTTCTAAATTATCTGATCCAGTAAATCAAACTGGTGATATTGTAAATAGAAATATTTCACCAACCGAATTCTCGTAAGAGTGGTAATTTCAACCCATGAGAGAGAAAAAGTTGCGCCCTGAATTTGTATGAAAATGCCCAATTCCAAGAATAAAACAGAGCTAGCCAACCAAGTTTTTAGAAAAAGGATAAATTGAGTCAAGGGAGGGGTAGTTCTCCGTATTGTCACAATATTGCAACTGGACCAGGTAGTGATGCAAATGGAAGGTTGTGAATTTTCACTGAACTTAGTGTTTTGTAGACAATGGTCCAATTCTTAATTTAGAAACTTGTTCTAGTGAGAAATCGTATTTTGAACATATGTTAGGTGGTGTTTCACTGGACCAGGGCATTATGAAACACACACATATAATATCTCTGTATCATATCGCCATGTCCTGGTGCAGTGCATCACATCTCACATTCCCATTAGTTTTCATTCCTATTGTCAAGTACATGTCGACTACTTGACAAGTAGGAATGACAAGGCTGTAATATGGCCTTCAAACAGAGACGTAGGAATGACAAAGATTGGGAGTACTTTCTGGGGTTATGAAGCACTGAAATATAGGCAGGAAAGAGTTAAGAATGGAAAAATATGAAATGTGAACACAGAGATCAGAAAAGCTGTCATCACAAGAGCAAATAAAGAAGAATCAGCAGTGATTTACGCAACTGACAATGATGGTTCAGAATATTTTTAGGAAAATTTAAATAAAGCATTTTAACCTTTTTCCTTCAATTTCAACTAATAGTTTGAGTTTTAATTGCAGGCCAGGCTAGAAAGAAAATAATTTTCTAGCCAGGCTAGAAAGAAAATAATTATGTTAAACATAGCCCAGGCTACAATTAGGTCAAATATAGTACTTATACATAAACACAAAACAACAAAAAATGTTATTCCATACAATCAACTCTATTTACTAGTATAATGAAACAATTCACTTACCAATTAATCCCCTTAATTTACACTCATCCTTCAAGACAGGAGGCAGAGCATTTATGTCAAAGAATGGACTTATACTCAGACCAAATAAAATAAAATACACAGAAATGCTGCAAAAATACACAAAAAAACATACTTCATTATTACATTCTTATAGCACTCCTATTCTTGATGAAAGGATGTTACTCACGGGTAGCAGAGGTAAAAAATGTTGACAATTGGGTGATTTTGCATAACGTGATATGCACACCACACAAGAGATGACAAAACCACAACAAGTAAAATTAATCTGAAAAAAATGAAAATAAAAACATAAACAGTAATCTTGATGCAAAAGGACCAAAATAAATCTCCAACAAAAAGGATGGCATTTATTTGTTTGTTCAAACATAATATGCAGGAGGGGAGGGGGATAATGGAACACAGAAGGGAAAAAAATGAGGAAATAAGACAAAAGGGCCTTTTGAGTAGGCAGTGTGTTTCCCAATCACCTCCTTGGGGAGTGGTCTTTCACCCCCAATTTTTTTAACTACCACCCCTTCTGTGTAATTCAAGAAACTCTCTCCCAAACCAATCTCACCCCTTCTGTGTAGTTCAAGAAACTACACAGAAGGGGTGAGATCAACCATACCCTTTGATGCGGTGTCAGATAATAAAAACTACATAGATGTGAAAATGTAAAAGCAAAGAAATGTTAAAAATCATTACGTAATATTCCATTGATAGTTCTTTAGTTTCTTTTATATAACACCACATACAGTGTTGCTTTGTAGATACTTAAAATCTTATAATAACAGATCGTTTGAAATGGCTGTAAACAAGATTAATTTGTGTATCATAGCACCCGTTATATAAGTAATGAAATGGAACTTTCATTTCAGTAATGGCAATGTTTCTCACTCTAAAGACCACAAGCAAAAAGGGGAGGGGCAGGGAACTTTTAAACCTTGTTTAAAAGTAACATTTTTATGTCTTTAAAATATTCACAAGCACACTTTTGTGATATGTTGAAATTTTTTTATAAGTATCCATAAAATTTAGTGATATCCATACTGAATGTGTTCTCTTAATTTGAATGATTGAAAAGCAATCAACAGATTATGTGTGTTCCTATACAAACTTGCATAGATTATTAGAACTGTTAAATAGATTGTGAATACTTTTGAAAAAAAGGGCTACTGCTGAACAATACAGATCTGGAAATTATCAATAATATAAAATATTAACTATCTCACACAAACCTGACAAGCTGCTGCAAGACAGATGCCAAAGATTCAGGACTCCACCACATTACAATTCTTGATAAGGCACAGTACACTAAACGACTACCAAGAATGGTAATTATAAATCCCACAAGATATGGATCAATTAAATAAAAATTCTGAAAGCAAAGCAAATGTTATGTTAACGTAATACTCTAACCGAGTACTTTATCCAAAGCACTTCAGTTCCTTCACGTCAAGTTACATTTTGTTTGTAAGGTATCTATCAAATAAATAGTAAACTTCTTTTATTAAACATCTGCCACTTTTCCCCCATATGTCTCATATAGTTTTACTGTTTTTTGATAAGAAAAGAAAAAGGAAGTTTCTATTTACTACAACTTCAAAGTGATTTGATAATTTCTCAGTCAAAAAATTGATACAATAGCTTATTCTTCTTTTTTAATCTTGTTCTCATGTACTTAAAGTTGTGACACAATAATGGAAAAGAGATGTCTCTTGTGAGAAAAATCTTTCTTTTAGAGGAACATGATCAAAATATTCAATTGATCAAATTTTAAACTGTCAACAGTTGTCAGACATTAAATTAATATGTATGACATTCTGACATTTTAATCACAATTATGTTTATATTTGCTTCAGAAGTAAAGATTTGCTTCAAGAAAAATAATTTTGAGAGTACGAAGTTTACTTATTGAGTAATCATTCCTCTTTTAAGTTATCTGCCACTACAATTAGGTCTGAGAAAATGAGATCATTACAAACCATTGTATATCTGGTGTATGATTGCGGTAACCACCAGACTGTGCGATATAAATGTAGAAACTGGAGAAATGATGTCACACTGGTAAAACTAAACATCATCACTTCAAATAAAATGTCTCCATCTTGAGGTATGTTAGGTGCTGGAATATGCTTAGGGACAATTTGCCTAGTCACTGATGAATCCAATACATCTCCGAGAGATCTTGAAAATAATATCACATAATTAATCGGAATGACTGCTCAACCTTCTCAATATCAAAGAGCCAAACAACATGTAAAAGAGAGTCACCTGTTCAATTTCGACTGGATAAAGTCTGCTGAATAGCATTTACATACATACTTGTTTCTATGATTTTCTTCAACAGGCAAATTAACAGAGGGAGGTGGAGGTCGTCCCGAACTTCTACTTATATTCCGTCGGCCACCAGGCATATTTACAGAAGACGATTCAGACTTCGAAGATATTCCTTTCTATGGACAAGTCTCAAATAATTATTCCGAATTACGAAAGATTTGCTCATACACTATAGTACAAAAGATAGCTTCCAATACGTTAAGCACACAACTGTTTCTAATAGATTCAATGACGCACACTGTTGATATAAAAATTAAAAGCCATCGTCTGCAATTCTAATTTATCTCTTTTAGCAGCCGAACTACGTCTATTAGTACTGTACTCCGCAGTGATCTATGTGTCAAAATACCATAATAGTCTCGTTTTCAAATACAAATCAAATGAAAGATTATCCTATTTTAGGTATTGTCTTAAGACTGAAAGGGCACATTAACTAGCTAAATGCTAATTAATGTACAAATCCCAATGCATTTCACCCCCTTCCCAAACCGGGCAATCTGACAGAAGACGAGAGTGGCCGTATGCCAGAACATGTAGCCAACATTCGCTAGTCAAAAAAACACAAATTGACAAGTTGCACATTTTTATTCAAAACAAAACTGTAACGCTTCATCAAATTATGACTCATGATCGCCCATGCCAGAATCTTAAGCAAATATACAAACACGTACGTCATGCAAGAGTTCAAACAGTTCTACAAGCAGTAATTCGCAATGATCAACGTTTCCCGCGTAAAGACACCGAACACCCTACATCTCCTAGAAGGAATCGAATACTTTCAATTATAAAGTAATACTGCCTTGTGAGTTTCTATATTCTTTAGACTGCTCAAAAGCGAAAGGATACTACAAATATTCATCTATTTAATTTTAAAATCTTTCTTACCTTTTTCTGGCAATTTTGAATACTATCCGCCTGGACTTGACATCTCGAATTAACATGATTGTGAACTAAAATTGGAAAAGGAGGAGGTCTTCTGGCAAGTGTAGGGTCGCGGGTGACTTTTCTACGACGACTGACAGCATGGGTATGCAACGTCAAACTACTGTTCCACCATCGACGTACACTCCACACTGCTGCTACGCTCAGAAGAGCAGGAATCAAGATGAAGACGGATGTTCCCTCTTCATTCACAGGCCCTTTATTCCACGAATTCATGGCGGATGAAACACAAACACACCGAAGATACGAAAGCCACTCTCACAGCCATACCACACGACATCCACGTTGCCACCAACTAAAGACAGGAAATGAAAACAATCTGACATTTAGCAGCATTACCAACAAAACAACCCAAAAGTTACAAATAATAGCCGACAAAGGATAGGGAAAGGTTGCCAACCTATACCCAATCACCCTACCATCCGCAGATCTGTCTGCTGATGACGTCGTTACGCTTCCACATTGTGGTCAGCTCTCGGATTCAGGAATGCCGGAAGGCTTTGCCGCAACAGGAAGCGCCAAGAACTCAAGATTGACCCTCAAGTTGAACTTTCCTTTTCAATGTAAGAGGCCGCAATCCGGGGGACAAATACAATTATCTCTTATCATATGTTCAACAAACAGAACTATCAAACTTCACTTATTTCCTTTTGGATGTCCTCTGATACGCTCCTATAAAAACGAAGTAAGCTCTTTCTGTCTCCGTCTCCGTCTCTCTCTCTCTCTCTCTCTCTCTCTCTCTCTCTCTCTCTCTCCTCTCTCTCTCTTTCTCCTCTCTCTCTTTCTTTTTTTTTTTTTTTTTGGTCTGGACACGAGAGGTAAAGGAATAGTTGATTTGTTCTGTTGTTTCGGGAAATCATTTATTAAGAATATTTACCGGTATGTTACCAAGACATGATGTGTTGGACGGGAATCACATTGTTTAAAATGACTTTGTTTAACTTTAAAATTGTGCTGTTAAGTCCTTCATCAGCCATCAGGCACATGCAGTGTCTAGGTTCTCTCTCTCTCTCTCTCTCTCTCTCTCTCTCTTTCACACAGACACACACAGAAAGTGGGAAAGTGGTGGTGGAGACGAGGATGGCTATTCAGAAGGCTGTGCACTAAAGTAACTAAAGCCGATCCCCCCCCCCTTTCATACAACATATATTTTGAATACATGTCGATTGAAAGAAACTAACCATTTTAAAACTAATATGGGCTGGAAGGGGGAGGAGTATTGATGCAGTTTTAATAGGAGTGCACCAGCACCCTTCGAACACTCTACAGGTATTCCCATGCTAAAAATATGTCCATTAAGGGCAGAGGCGTATCTAGGTATTCAGGCGCCCATGGCAGGCATAGAATTTGCGCTCTGTCAGGATACTTCAAATTAAGGTTCTTGTCATTTATTTTACCCAGTATATTCTAAATAGACACGTGCCATGTCTGCCATACCCTAGATACGCCTCTGATCAAGGGCTGGATTAATGAACTGTAGGGCTCTAAGTACGATCAAAACATGGGGATCGTTGTTAGTAATTAAATATCATCCTCGTCATCGAAATTAACATGTTAACAATTTAAAAATTCGGTAATTACACACATACACGTGCACACACACACACACACACACACACACACACACACACATACACACACACACACACACACACACACACACACTCTATTTGGGAGCCCCTATCCAGAATCTGTCACAAGTAAGACCACAAGTGCTTTTCAATGAAAAAGCTTGCTCATAGAATTTCTGTTGATGTTTCTTTTTAATATATCAAATTTTAATAAAATAATACTATATTGTAAATTCATTCAGTATAAGTTCTCAATACATTTTAAGTGTCTCTTATACCTCACGTGGTAGAATCGACATCATACAGCGAGGAAACGAAAAGGCGTCTTCTAAGCTAACTCTTGGACCGAGTTGGCTTCATGCAAATTGAAGGGAGCTGGGGGTCCACCCCTCCTAAAGAGTTTAATGTGTAATGCTGGAAAAGTATCAATATCACAGCCAACGTCACCATACTTATGTTGGAAATTTATTTGATCTCCTTTGAAATGTTCAAATCAAGGCAATTGGAAAATAAAACTTTCCAAAGGGCATTCTTAAAATATATCAGAGTGCGGGATAAGCGACGGTCTGCGAAGGAAGCAACCATCTTCGTTTCCTGCCACAATTTAATTTTTCCCCATGGAGAAAAGGTATTACCGATTCTCAGCCTGCCAGTTGACACTTCTCAACTGAAGTCCAAGTTAATGACGTGTATAATACGGCCTTCGGCCTCCGCTCTTAACATAAAATAACTTTAATGCATAATTTCGACTTTTAAGCCAAAATACGGTTTTCTCTGATCTGGCTGCTTACGGGCTATACAGTGTCTTAGAATAAATGTTGCAAACTTCTAGAGCACGTAGAAGGATCGAAAATCACTTGTTGTCAATGAAGATGTGAGAAATTTCATAAATCGGAGTTATAAGGTTATATTTGCCCCTGCATTTTAGGCAATCCTTTATACACACGTGTTTGACAGGATCATAAACCTCCTTGACTGAGCCAGAAAGTAACCTGCAGAAAACTACGTTGCCTCACACACAATCAGGGGCAAATGCCACAAGGGTAACTCCGTTATATAATATTTCCCACTATATGTTCATGGCAGAGAGTGATCATTTTCAACTCTTCTGTACTTGCAAAAAGTGTGTAACTTATTCCGAGACTTTCTCTATTCGTTCAAGGGTTAAGGGGTAAGGCCTTTAATTTAATTATTCGTATTGAAACACTTTCCTTCCTCCCTCCTTGGGTCCGTCAGGTCGTTCAACTCAAGTTCGCACCGGGAGAGGTGGCCCAGGGCACCAAATGGTTTCTCCGATCAGTACCATGCGAATGCCGGAGCTGCATCAATACCGTGTCAACAATATCCTTACAAACGGGCCGCGCTCGATCTTTCCTTACACTTCCTTGTCCTACCCTCATCCCTTACTTACATGCACTGCACTACCAAACGTGCCGGAAGACCGGTTGGAAACTTAGCGTTTGTCCTGGCAAGAGCGGTACCCCGCTGGTAGGAGATAGCTGGTTGGAGGGGAAACAAAACACCTCTAGTCGACAGGTAAGGCGGCACCGGATCTCACCATCCAGCGGGCAAGCATCTCAGCATCCAGGGAAAGATCACCGTCATCTCTCAAGAAAAAAATGCACCTCACTTACAGGACAAATGATCTTAGCCGTTGATGCTCCCGGAATCACTACTGTCAATCAATCAACACAGGTTTCCACCGTGGAGAAATACAGATTCATATTCCTCGAAGGTTGCGCTCTTGTGTGCCTTTTGGCAAGGCTTCGGCGGGGGAGGGGCAGGGGTCGGGCGGGGGCGGGCGGTGGTTTGCAGCTGCCCGGCGAGCTTCTCTGCGAGCAGGAACAGTGCGGCCGCCCCCACTCCAGCGGCCCAGACGGAGAACCCGGTGGCGGCGGCGGCGGCGGCGGCGGCGGCGAAGAGCGCCGCGCGGAGGGCGAGGCGCGGGGCCGGGGCCCGGTGCAGCTGTGGCGGCAGACGGCGCAGTGTCAGGCATCTAGCTCGTGAAAAAAAATCATTTTTCGATCCAGTTCCTGAACAGTTTTGAAATTGTGCACTGTATCCTCCAATATCTAGAGCATGTGGCAACACAGTTTGTTTAATGTTTGGGTTCTCACGCCCTTCAAATGTTTGGGTTTCGCAGACGATCCCCCGCGCTTCCTCACTGGAGCTTCACAGTGCGCTCTTTCATGACGCGTTCCTCCCAGAGCGTTTGTCGCAGGAAAATCCTAATCTTTGCAGAGTATTACAGAGTAAGGAGCGCACTTTACTGAAAACCTTTCATGTTTCTGATCTGATTGCAGAACACGTAACTAAACGCTTTTGAACATTACAAGGTAACGCATACAAAACGTTCGTGTTTTTTTGTTCTGGTGGAGAATATAAAATTAAACGGACTTATATTGTGAAATTAGCACAAATATTTATTATTCCTTTAAATTCTTGTCCGAAGTTGCCCCAATTTCTGAAAATAATAATTTTCGGAACCGATGCAAGCCCTCCGAAGACGCGATTTGTTTGCAGTAAGGCGAGCTGCTACTTGCACATCACGAAATGGGAAGTGTTTTGATTTGTAACAAAACATCTTAATTTTGCTATACTCTTATAATGACACATCTGGCGTGATTATAAGTACTCTACTATCTGATAAAAGTGCAATGAAAGGGATATGAGAAATCTGACTTCTTAAGGTGTGTTTATTTCCTTTATAACTCTTAAAAACATATGCGACATTATGGAGAAAAGAGCTGCCTTTCCTGTTCAGAAACAATACAGTGGATACCTCATTATTTGCTAAACAGATCAATGGAAAATCGACGAAAAATCCAGTTGGAGATTGAGGTTGTTCCTTGGTAGTAGTAAAATTAAAGAAATAAATAGATATTTTATTTAAAGTCGCAAAAAAGAAAATGAAATTAAAAATTATTTAAGAAGGGAAAATCGTAAAATATTATATTAGTTTTTCTCTTCATATATCTTGTGTACTGTTTGAGATGTTGTGTGTTTTGTATGTGATGTACTAAAATATTGTTGAAAAAATAATACCATCGTTGGCAAATGTCACACACATAAAGATTAACGTATAAAATTCGTTCCAAATTTCATTCAAATATTCGCAAGTTCTCAAGAAATTTATTTTTACGAGCTAGATGCTCGAAATTGCACACTGTGCGCCGGCGGCTTGAGCCAGGTCTCCGCCAGCAGCTTCCGCCCCGCCCCGTCCCGCCACCCCCTCCCGCTCAGCTACCCCCTCCCTCCGCCCCTGCTACGCTGCGCTCAGCTCCAACTGGCTGCAACACGCGCGTGCGCGGCCACGCCGAGACGCTTGCCATTGCACTTTCTTCCTCAGTTGTTGGAACGTCCATTTATAAGATTTACCTGTCATTTTATTGCTTTATTAATACAATTTATTTATTTAACCTTCCAGCGGGCGCGCGTAAAATGTTCACACCAGCAGGCGCGTGTCGTAAATTTTACGACATTCAATGATCCTTGAAAAAATCAAAGAAATTGTAGAACAATGGAATTTTGTGTCGCATTATAATATCTAAGAATGATATTTACTACCAAAAAACATATCCGTTGATAAACGTTCGTATTTAGTGTCAAAAATAAATTGTCCCGATCCAGTATCGTTCTGATGCTCGTCTATATTTTCAACATTCGTTTACTGTCACTGTCACTATCCAATTCATGATCTTTCTCCGATCAGACAGCTCTTGAAGAATATTCTCATATTCGGTCACATGAATTCTTTATCTGGATATTTTACAGAAAATTTCGATTAGGCCAAACTATTACACAATATTTTAGAACAACAGCCGGCGCGCAGCGTAAAGTTTACGTCACTATGCACTTATCCCGAATAGTGCGTTATAAAAACTGAATAAAGCGTGCAAACTAAACAGTGGCTGCAGGAATGCATCACTAAAGATACCTGCAAGGAATACCAAGAACGCAGAAGTCTTTGACGACAATGAGTTGACAGCAAAACAAAAAAATCTGCTATTGTAAAATTTACGACAGCGCGCCTGCTGGAAGGTTCATGTGTTTCCTAAGTTAGATGGAGGTACCTCAGAGTCAGCATGAGCGTTGTCTCTGCAGACATTCTGACGAGGAGGTGCGAGGGTTCGAGTCCCGACGGTGGTGGATTTTCGACACTGGCTTTACGTTAGGTCGAATTCAGTCGTAGTTTGTTCAAGACTTCTAGCGTCCGATTGCTCTGTTCGGTAGTTTTCCGTGGTTTCTTCGATAAGTATCAGGAACGGAGCAGTAGAACTTTATCAAGCATGCCATTCCGCGCGCAATCTGTTTTCCTCTTCCTTGTTCTATCTTCCCCCTTACACACTCAAACTTCAGCACTACAGTTGCACACATTTCGGGAGACCAATCGGAAGCTTTGAACTTGTTCTGGCTGGGCTGGTGCCCCGCAGGTGACGATATCTCCAGAGATGAATCCTGCCCGAGCCGACGTGTAGGTCGGTGTCGGATCACAACATCCAGCTGGGGAGAAACACCGTCACTTCCAGGAATAAACCAATCACGCAACCGACGGGTCTAATGACCATATCAGTTGTCGTGCCTGGAAATGTCAATCAATCATTTCATTTTGTTTATTGTTTTTACCCTACTACCGTCACCGGGAGAGATGGCTCAGTGTATTAACCTGATGTCACTGCAGTCCCTCTGACCGGGAGGTCCTAGGTTCGAGTCCCGACGGCGGCACGATTTTCGACACTAGCTTGTCGTGCTAGGTCGGATTCAGTCGCTGTCTGGAGGAGAATTCCAGCGGCCGGCTGCTCTGATCGGTAGTTTTCCGTGTTTTCTCCGATCAACACCAGGCGAATGCCGGAGCAGTACCCTAACAAACGGGCCACGGACCGCGCGCGATCTTTCCTTCCACTTCCTTGTCCTATCCTTTCCTCTTACACACACACACACACACACACACACACACACACTAACATGCACTACACTACCACACATACCGGGAGACCGGTCGGGAGCTTACAGCTTGTCCCGGCTGGGGCGGTGCCCCGCTGGTTGGAGATACCTGATTGAGGGGAAAACCCCGCTCGTCGACGGTAGGTCGGCGCCAGATCTCGCCATCCAGCGGGGAAAAGACGATCTCCACCTCCCGAGAAAAAAACACGCACTACAGTTACTAATGATCTGAGTAGGGACTTACAGGGACAGGGACTAATGATCTGAGTAGTTGACGTACCCGGAAACACGAATCAATCAATCAACTACCCTCAAATTTACGGCTCAAAGTCTTCATTAAAAATTCATCTACACCGTCTGCACCTTTCTCCTGGCACATTTCTCCTCCCACTATCTCCTGGCACGCGGCACATTTCTCCTCCCGCAACGTCATCTGCTCTTCGCCCATCCATATTTAGGCATCTGTGAAGGCGCCTCAACACATTCGTTATTCGGAGAACAGTGAGCAGCCGCTCGCCGAATCCCGAGTAGTGTAGATGAGTTGCTTGCTATTTGCCGAGGGACGAACATTCGGCGCTCGCGTTACCCACCGCGTGTCACTCTTTTGGACACATCAAAGGGAGCGAAAATTCGCCGAACACGTTAGGTGGTCGGAATTGTGCGAGCAGTAGTTCTCTGCTCGGCAAATGCCGAATGTGTGGAGCCGCCTTGATGGGAAGCTGCTGGCTGAGGCCGTTCAAGCTTTCGGAGTCGGTCCTCGGAGCCAGGATGACTTGCGCGAATGATTGCTAATGGTGCGCAGCAGTGGCGGATCCTGGAGGGAGGGGGCACTCCCTCATTTCAACTGATTCTTTCAGGTTTTCAGGCGCGTGAACTGCCGAGAGATTAGGCCTGTAAGCATAGTGTATTTTATTTCTCAGAAGGTAGCTGTGTTCCTCCCCTGCTAGATGGTGAGATCGACCTAAACGTTGGCTTGGGGAGATTTTCCTTTTATTTATTTATTTACGTCAAACGAATTCACGAGCTATGGGGAGAATTAAGTTCTGTGCACGTTTTCATAATTCCGTGGTCTCTATCCTAAGCCATATTCTAGTCGAGGTTTGAATACAGAAAAAGAGCAGTTTTTTTCAAGTTTTGTTCACAAAATATTCGCTCCTATATAAAAAAATCTATTTTCAAGGGTAAATTAGCTACAAATTTGTGCCCTTAACTCTTATCATGTTCTTCATGAAAGAATGATACTTTTTGCCGCGACAATATGGAAAACGATAATTTGAATAACTCTATTTCCCATTGAAATTTAGAAGATGTGCACAAATGATGAAGTTACATTTATTCCTTCCCTAGATATTTCTGCCAGTGGGACACCGCTCCAACCCAGACAAGCTCAAAGCTCCCGACTGGTCTGCCGACCTAGTGTAGGATGTAAAGTGTGCGTGTGTAAGGGGAGATAAGAGGATAGGGACGAGGAAGGACAGATCGTGAGCCATTCGTTAACGTACTGCTCTGGGAATTCGTCGGGAATTGATTGGAGAAGTACGGAAAACTATCGATTAGAGGAGTCGTCTGCTAGAATTCTCCTCCAGACAAAGGCTGAATTCGATCTTGCTAGTCAGAAATCCGCCACCATCGGGACTCGAACCCTAGGACCTTTCGATTAGAGACGCTGCAGTGGCAATAGTTGTTGCTCTTAGCAATCTCAGCCTATTGCCCCTCCACTCAAGCCAACATTTATTTCAATTTTGTCCAATTAATTCAAAATAATTTCACTTATTGATCTTGACACTTTGAAAGGAGTGTTTCTTATATGAATATACATTTAATTTATTTCAAAAAAATCTTTTTAAAAATTTGTTCAATGATTCATATATTTTGAGGGAATAGGTGTGGGATCTGAATTGAAATTGGTCCCCTCTGAAAAATTTTCTGGATCTTTCCCCGGCGCGTGAGGAATAGGATAAAGCGTGCCCGAGAACCACGAAACGAGTCAAAGAGTAAACCAAATCTCCATTATGCAAGCAATTTTAGGTTTTCTGGTCCTACACGATGAGTATGAAGTCTGGGATTTTGCATCCGCTTTTCTTGAGAATATAGGGAGTATCTAATAACAGAGTTCGTTACGAGCATAATACATAACCTAAGCCGAAGATATGACGTCTTCTTTTTCGCGAATTTCTTACCTGTTAACTTTCCAACCGTTCCGATTTTCCGTTAATTCTTGCCAGAGTTGTGGAGTTGGTAAGGAATAATTGTAATTGCCTCAAACACGAAAATCAATTTTATCAGTTGGAAAAATGGAACAATTCCAGTTATAGGAAGTTTATAAGGTGCCCATAGAGACTCCTACAAGAGTCCACTATTAATGGGGGTATAAGGTACCTTCAGCCTAATAAGTAACCTTAAGCCGTACCTTAGGCCTAAGTCAGGTCCGTTACAAAACTGTTAGAGCATAACGTAGCTGCTTTTCGCTTGGCGTTAAAATTCTCTATTTCCTACCTCACCTATAGCCCTTGTCATGCATTCTAGTCGATATCTCGGATATAGTCCGTTAGTCGTTGCATCTCTGTTCCTCTACGCTTGTCAGATCGTTTCTAAATCAACGGGATAAGGACCAAAGGTTCAGGAGATCTGCCCATCGCCGGAAACTAAGGATGGGAAAAGGGACTTCATTGAGAACAGTTTTCAAAAATTTAGAGAGTGCGGCTAAAATGCAATCTAACCCATTTTAAGCGTCTTTTGCATTATCCACGGAAAATGTTAAACACATTTGGAGCCATTTAAAAAATATTTTTATGAATTGCATGAACTTCAAGCAGAAATTGCCCGAAATCTACTAGTTTTTTCAAACCTATTGTACACGACCTTATTTTAAGATTTAATTTTTACAACATGTTTTTTAGGAAAAAACTCTATCTTTACACTATTCTTTTGCAGTGTTAATTTTTGGCAATTTTAGAGAGCTCGCCGAAAATGGGACCAACACTCTTTTTTTGTCCTTTTTTATATACGAGAAAAAAATTAAAGAAAAAATTGGACCCTTTTTGAGAAAATAATTATGTTAAAATTGCCGATATTTCACGCAAAATTACGCAAAAACTACTCACATTTTCGAAAAACTGACCGGCTTAAGTGGCTAAGGGCATCAATTGATTTCACTGCAGTGGGAGGTTCGAGTTGCAACGGTGACAACATTTTCGACACTAGCTACATAGCTAGGTCGAATTCAGCTGCTCTCTGGGGAAGAATTCTAGTGGCCGGGTGATCTGATGGGTAGTTTTCCGTGCTTTTTCTCATAAACACCAGGCGAATGCGGAGCAATTCCTTAAAGAACGGACCACAGACCGCGCGCAATGCCCCTTCCTCTTCCTTGTCGTATCTCCACCCCTTACTTACACACTCACACTAACATGAATTGTATCCCACAGACTTTCCTCACACCTCTATAACCACATCAGCCGAAATACCGCATCCTGAGCAGCTGGAAAACACCTATAAATTCGAAAGTGGAAATTAATATTGTTTTGTGTTAAGAAACAGCACTCAGAAAATCGCGGCTAAGATGCAGCATGTCAATCCACTTATACACGTGGACACGTGGGCACGTGTGCACAAATATATGCGTGGAGTCACGCAGGAAGTTCTCTCAAATGTGATAACAACTGCTTAAGAGTTGATCCTCCCTCCGGCGACTGTCTGGCGACTGCCGGCGGCACGTGGCTGTTTGTCACCCGTCAGGCAGCGGGTTTATAAGTGGAGCTGCTTGATGAGAAGGGGGCACAATTAGTTGTAAGCCGTAAGCAGATCTTTCTCTACTCTTCATTCTGGAATAAACGGCTGTCAACGGGAGTTGGTGTTTGACTGTCTCTCTACCCGAGCCAGTTACAGCAACGCAGTGCGTACTTGGACCGCACTCTGTTCACTCACCTCATAGTGAGAACGACCAATATAACTCATGCACGACACTAACACACATGCCGGGAGACCGGTCGGGGGCTTAGAGCTTGTCCCGACTGAAGTGGTTCGCTGCTGGTGGGAGATACCTGGTTGGGGAAACCCCGCTAGCCGCCGGTAGGTCGGCGCCGGATCTTGCCGTACAGTGGGGGAAGACCACCCCCACCCCACGATTCAAAATCATGCATTACACTTACCAGACCGATGACTGCAGTAGTTAGAGCGCCCAAAATCACCAAATCAATCAAATTTTCTTCAGCACGAACTCCCTCGAGGAGACATAGTCACACCAGTACGTCCAGAACGTCAAATAAATAACGGGTCTGCCCTCTCAACCGTGACTCATTTTGACAATGAAATGCATAGATATTATGCAGTCACTAGCAATTTTTAATTGACCTGCGAAGCTGCATTCGTCTTAAAGCATGCATTGATAATGGCAAGGGCTCGGAAACGGGAGCGTAAAGGGAACCCGCAGACCATTTCGATGTTGTCAGTGCTACAGCTTATTGTTTTAACAAGCTGAAAAATTTTGTGGATCCTGCTTCGGATGCTTGGACACAGAACTTCCCTCTCACAGAAACTTTCCTTTATTTACTATTTTAAAATTTCAATTATTTGCATTTCATATTTTAAAATATTTAAATAAAATTTTACTATAAACACTTTTAATAAAATATTTCATTGAAAAATTAATTTAATCAAAATTAAGTTCATTTAAGATTTATTGATCGTATCTGAATCCGACACCAAATTGGCGATGCTGCGTCACGTACACGTGACAAGTTATAATTATTCATTAACTAATAGTATCGATTACTCTCATTATGCCATGTAAACTTAGCACACATGATTTATGAGTTCTTACGTCGGTTTAAGTCTCAGATTTCACCTGGAATGTTGTAAATCAAGGGATCTGCGCGACCTGTTGGAAAGTGGGGCGGGAGGGGACGGAGGCGGCGGTGCTCGACAGCGAGCTGCAGGCGCGGCTAACGAAATCAGGCATTAACCCTAGGATGCATGGGCCCGGGAATCTACACGAATGCGTATGCGCGGCCTCTAAGGCCTTGCGCAAAACACTATCGAAAAATGCACAAAAATGTTTTTTTTAATGTTTTTCGTAATAACTTCATTTATTAAAAATTTTAATAAATGTCTCAACTACGTATAATATTAAACAAATTATTTATTTAAATAACAATCAATAGAGACTTCAAAAACATTATCAGAGCATTAAAAACTCTACATATGCATTGTCGTAATGTAATCAAATTTCAGGACCAACGTACCTATATAATTTCTGAGATTTTTTTTTTTTTTTTGCTAAAATGAATGTAGAAAGATGGAAGGAAGGTTACGTGGAGAGCAAGTTCTCAGAAATGCAGCTGCGCAGAGTAAAAACCGAAAAAAACGGTAGGGCCAAGGAAGTTGTGCATACGCATCCTAGGGTCAACTGCAGTGTGCATTCTAGGATTAACTCTTGGCTCGCGAGATGCATTCTTGACGGGTGACACACCAGCGCCGTCAGCGAACCTAATGAGCAGTCAACGACTTTTAAGACTTCAAATGTAATTGAATACGGCGATGAATCCGACTTCCATTCGGGTGGGCAAGGCCAGTATGAGTACGCTGATTGATGAACTACTGAATATGGGAGTCTCTTCTTGCCTTCTATGTACGGATAGCGTATCAGTCATATAAGCATTTGAGTCATATTCACACATTCATATTTATTTATGTTGACATAATCTTATATTCCTTAGCTGGACCAGAACGATTAGTTCACTAGCTAATTCACTACGCCATTTTCGTCAACGTATCACTAATATCTTGTATATATTGGGACTAAATACGAGGATTGTTAATAATTATTTGCGGTGTTGAAATAGATCAATGATTCTCAAGGTGATCAATGATTCTCCCTTACTCAGAGATCAATTACACGCAGAAGCTAAAATTCTGTGAGGAAATAACTTAAATATTTAAATGTTAAGAATAGTAACAAATTAAACGACGGTAAGATAGTCGATATATGAATGTTGATAATAAATGCTTAATTTTTTAATGATTCAGTATTTATGTGACAAGGGATTTTACGTTTTACAAAAGTCAGATATTGAAAATAGTACATCGAGTTTTTAGGACTAGAAGATAATAAAAAATGAATTATCAAGCCATAATATCCCCCTCTCCCCGCCCTGCAGATGTTCTATATTTTCGTAGAGATCCTAGGAGAGAAAAAATTACAACGAAAAGCAATTAAAATGCGACGTAATAAATATTAACTATTAACAAGCAAACCTATTAACCGATTTGTTTACGTAACGTTTCGTTGACGTGAATGTCTTAAACATTTTAAAATTCTGAGTATCATAAGAACCTTTATAGGCCTACTTCAATGTTCTAACGCACAACACGTTAATCATAAATCATAACGATGATGACACGACTGGAAATAAATAAATTTAAGAAATCAAGATTTTGTAAAATATTATTTGCCAAAGTTATCTCTATTTCCTACATTTTAGAAAAAGAAAATGAACATTGTTATTTGGTCATGTAAAAATGCTGGTAGGGAAGTGATGTATTTATGTCATGCCTATTACGTAGCGTTGTGAGGACTGGAATTTCTCAGTGGAAATGAACGTTTGATAATTTGTCTGTCGAGTTTGATCTCTTGATTCCGAGTGCTGAGGGAAGGAACTAAGGCTCAAGTACCTAATGCCTCGAGGAAAATTTTTCCAGGAATGTCGAACACTTCGCGCCATGAGGAAACGAGGAAAGTTTTGGCGGCGGATTGTATTTCAGAGGAACTTGATGCCTTGAAGACCAATTCCAGATGTTGGCAAGGCGACAGCAGAGCGCGACCGACGCCGTCCTCCAAGGTATATTGAACATTAAAATAGCGTTTGTCGTGAAAAACTAAAGCGGCAACACTAAATTGTTCGATATGTTTGTGGCATAATATGGGCATTCTATATTGCATACTATATTGGCTCACTATCATTGTCCTTATTGTGTGATGGGAATGATTATCCTTAACATAATTGCATTATAAAATCATTTAAAAACGTGACAGAAGGACAAACGAACAAAAAGCAACAACATTCTTATAGACAAATAAGGAATTTCAGATATTCATATTGAGAAAAAACGAATTTTATTACTCTCCTAAGAGAGTATTGCTAATATACAAGTGATGATTCACCAGCTTAAGTGTCTCAGGGCATCAACTGTAGTCACTGCGGTGTGTCTCATCGGGGGGTCCTAAGGTTCGAGTCCCGAACGTGGCTACGTTTTCGACACTAGCTACATATCTAAGTCGAATTTAGCCGCTATCTGGAGGAGAATTATAGCGGCCGGCTGCTCTGATCCAGGGTTTCTCCCAGCAACACTAAGCGAATGCTGCAACAGTACCCAAACAAACGGGCCAGGGGCCGCGCGCGATCTTTCCTTCCTCTTCCTTATCCTATTTTATCCTCTTACTTACTTACACGTACATGCACTACACTACTTCGGAAGACCAGTCGGGAGATTAGAGCTTGTCCCGACTGTGGGAGATACCTGATTGGTGAAAAAAACACTGACGTGTAGGTCAGCGCCGGATCTCGCCATCCAGTGGGGGGGGGAATATCACCGCCACCTCCTACAATAAAAATATAGTCAACACTTACGGATCTAATGACCTAAGCATTTGACGCGCCCGGAATCACTAATCAGCCAATCACATTTTTTAGTGCATTTAGCACTATCTGTACAAAAAGGTCAAAGAATAAATTTGCAGTCGTTTTTGAGAAGTTTGTTTTTTCATACTTTTAATATTGCCCATATTTTACTCAAAATTATTCGAAAACTACTAATACCAAACATGACATTAATTAAAGAACTTATTTTAGAGAAAAATTGGGAAAAAAAGGTCTTATATTTAATATTTAGTTGCAGAAAAACACCTAAAAATTTAGACAATAGTATTTTTCGAAAATTAAGAGTTTGAGAGAACTAAGAGAATCCAGAGAACTCCGCCTGCGGTGGACGCTGGGGGCATCGAGTACCTCAGAAGCTACCATTGCCGATCCCAAGCGCGGAAAAAGCAGGAGGGTTAGAGCAATAGGCCAGCAACCAATTCTCTGTACACTTGAGACCGCATTCCACCCTACAGAGAAGCCTCGGAAGATACGTCTGAACAGACGACGACTCTGACTCAGACAACGCATTATCTCTGTTGGTACGTGGAATATACAAGGTTTGAAACCAAAGAAGAGACAGGTAATATACGAAAAAGAAAAGATGAAGCTGGATATTGTGGTCTTGTCGGAAATCAGAAAGAAAGATTTTGGAGAAGTGATTTAGGATATTATTATTACATTTGGAGTTGAGTGCCAAATAAATCCATGTGGACAAAATCTGGAATTCCAATACTTATAAGAACTAGTGGTGCAACAGAATGGCACAAACTTTTCCGTATTAGTTTTCTACTTCCTTGGGTCTGGGCTAGCTATTCGGAATTGCCACATACTCTTGGCAGCTGCCATCTATCGCCGCCCAAAGTACATTTTTTTTTTGACATTTTATTAATTTTTCGGTTGCATAATCGTAGAACGGAAATATTAATTTTAGAATATTAAAGAACAGTAAAACCTTGTCCTAAATGGCAATTTTCTTTTAAACATTTGGGGCCGTTTTTAAGAAAATGGAGTTAAAGCACTACTAAAAATGCGAAATTTGAAGCTCTTTTTCACAGAAAATTTTTGAGTTTCATAAAGGCTTCTTTTGAAGACATTTGAAGCACTTACACTCATAAACATAATAATGTTTACAAGTTGCTGCTAATGTGCTTATTAAAGATGTTAGAGATCTTTTAAAAAATTATATTTGTTCACTTTTGGAAAAAATACTCAAAAATGAACTTTATGGCATATTAAAGAGTGTAATTAGCACTCTCCGTTCCAAAAGCTTGAAGAAAAATTTGGAGCCATTTTTGAGAAAATTGCGTTTGAGCGTTTCTGAAAATGCGGAATTTTGAGCTAGTCTTCACAGAAAACAGTTGAGTTTTCGAGAAACTTTACAGATATTATTTAAATCACTTGAACTCATAAATATAATGTGAACAAATTACCGTTAATGTAAATATTAACGACGTGAGGTACAAGTAAAAAAACTACGTTTTTGTAATTTTTGAAAAAAAGAATAGGCGTTTATGTCATCGTATAGACTACATTAGGAACTATCCCTACCAAAAGTTTAAAGAAAAATTTGGAGCAGTTTTTGAGAAAATCTTTTTTTTAATTTGAATTTATTTATAGTTGCATCGACAGCTAGGTCATTAGCGACTTTTACATTGTACATTTTACATTTTACATTTTACATTTTACATTTTACATTTACATTTTACATTTTACATTTTACATTTTACATTTTACATTTTGCATTTTACATTTTACATTTTACATTCTACATTTTACGTTTTACATTTTACATTTACAGAGTTCACATCCTTACTGTTAAGTACACCAATTTGTTTTAAAAAGTTCATAACTTTGTACACACTGTCAACATTGTCTAAACAATTCTTCATGTTAATAGGCAATCCACTTCTGTCACATAATATTTGCATTCTATTAAAATATGGAAAATTGAGATTGTAGTCCCACATTTAGGGCACCTGTTCACTGGTGTTTTGGTCATGATATAAGAATGAGACAAGTTGGAGTGACCTATTCGTAATCTAGTCATTATACATTGCATTTTCCTATTTTTGATATATGGTTGATGCTCCCACACATTATTATGGATTAAATGTAATTTTGTCCTTGATTTTTTCCAGATGCACTTATTAATAGCCCTTTTTTTGTTCTTCTACAGTAATTGGTACTTTTCTACAATCAATTCCTTGGGAAGCTGTTTTTCCTGCTGCGTCTGATTTTTCATTACCTACTATCCCTTGATGAGCCGGGACCCATGCCAAGACTATTTTAATATTACTTTCCATCAAATTTTGTAGTTTTCTTTGCATTAACTGTATTATTGAATTTTGTTCCCATGGTTCTTTAATGCATCTAAAGTTGATTTTGAATCAGTAAATATTATAGCTCTGTTTAATTCCGAATTAATGATTAGATCTATGGCTTTATCTATAGCAAAAGCTTCACAGGAAAATATTGAAAATGAATCTGGCAATTTGAAGAGAAGTTCTTGGTCTTCAAAGATGATGGCACAACATTTTTTTCCATCTATCATTGATCCATCTGTATATATGTGGGGGTAGTTTATGTAATTATGAGATAATTCTCTGAATAAGCTTTTGTACACAATGTTAGGAGTGTTATCTTTGCCATACGTTTCATTCAGAATGTGGTCATCTATTATAAATTTGAGTTCCTTCCATGGTGGAACTGGGTGGATTTGGCGTGGCATTGAGACATTCTCTATTTGTGACATTTCGTTCTTGATGGTACATATTCTGTGTAGTACAGATTTTGGTGGATTATTGACGGACTGTTGAAGTTCATTTGATATTGATATTTGCTCATGATGCATAGGATTATTTTTCAGACAGATGGTCGATGACGCATATTTAAGAGTTAGAAGTTCTCTTCTTAACTTTAATGGTAATTCGTGGCCTTCTGCCAGAATGCTTAGTCTCGGGCTACTGCGGAAGGCTCCAATTGCTAATCTTATTGAAGTTGTTTGTATAGGAACTAATAAAGTTAAAATGGAGTTTTGGGCAGAACCGTATATTGTACATCCATAATCAATTTTCGCTCGAATAAATGATCTGTATGTGTTCCTTAGGATGTCTTGGTTAACTCCCCAATTTTTGGAGCATAAAGCTTTCAGAGTGTTGGTTCGTTGCTTACACTGAATGACTAGGTTTCTTATGTATGGTTTCCATGATAATTTAGTATCAAAAATAAGACCCAGAATTTTCATTTCTTTACACTGTTTTAGTTCTTTGTTTCCTAGGAAGAGTTTGGGTTCAGGGATTGCTCTAGAATTCCTTACCAATATCATGTACATAGATTTTGTTGATGAAAATATGAATCCTGATGTATTACAGAAACTTAGAAGTTTGTTTAAGCCGTCTTGGAGAACTTCAATCATTGACATTGTTCTTCCAATACATACAAGGGTGATATCATCTGTAAAAGCACGTATTTTGATTGGTTTTGGTAAGATTGAAATCATATGGTTAATGGCTATGAGAAATAGGGATACACTTATGACAGATCCTTGTGGAGCTCCGTTTTCAAGCTCTTTAGGTTCTGAAAGATGATTTTGAACTCGTACTTGAATATATCTGTTATTTAAGAAATTATATATAAAATGTAATATATGTCCCCTGCATCCTATTTCAATGAAGATTTTTATGATGCGGTGCTTCCAAATCATATCATAAGCTTTTTCGATATCTAGGGATACTATAGTGCAATATTGATTATTATTAAAAGCGTCACAAATATCTGTTTGTTTGTAAAAGCGTCACAAATATCTGTATTTTTGAGAAAATCTTGTTTTTGTAATTCTTTAAAATTGCACATATTGCACACAATATTGTATGAAAACTACTAACATTTTCAAATAAAAGTACGTGACCTTAATGAAATAACTCACCCTTTAATTTTGTGGTTGAAGGAAGAGGCCGAAAAAATTCAAACTTTAACAATTTTCGAAAATCCAGAGTTAACCGTGAAAATGGGACTTATGCTACGCTTATAAGTGTATTTTACTCTATTCTTACAAGATATTTAAAGAAAAAATTTGGAGCCGTTTTTGAGAAAATTTTGAAAATGTCTGGGGGCTTCATGTAAAGTACCCCCAGATTTTGAAGAAAGTTTTTCAAAATCGCGCCTCGAGTGGAATTAAATCGACGAGAGAATATTCCTTTTGGAAGAAATCGTACGTATGGTTTAGAAGCTAGTGTTGTTCACAGTGACAGACGGACGGATAGACGGACGGGCGTTTTGCTTTCTCGTAGAGAAAGATATAGACGTAGACATAGAGAAAGACGTAGACGTAGAGGAATACGCAGACGTACAGGAAGATGAGATGTAGAGGAAGACGTAGATGAAATCTAAGACAAAGAATACGAGAATACAAAAACGAAGGATTTCCTTTCAGGGAAAATGAACAAAATAAGTGGAGGGCCTATCTAGTTGACCGGATCAGACGGCCGTGGGTGCATGTCTCCCGGAGATCATAGCGGTGTCATCGAGTCGGCCGCTGCGTCTAGGCTACGGGGATCAACGTTATGTCTTCAAAGAATATCGAGAAGAGGATATTTCTTATATGGAAAATAAGGATAAGCCAAGTGATCCGGAGGTGAAACAGATAAATGCGTGTTTGCCGACAACGTCGTGTGTTTTGCAAATTGATTTAAAAAATATTTACTACGACAAATTAAAAGAAAAACATTTCGAAATAACTCTTGATAAAGTCAATTTTGTGAAACAATTACATTACCCAAGTTCAGCAATGCCAAAGGTAGAAATCGTGCTCAATATCACAAAATAATTGCAAAATAATCACAAAATAATAAAATTTAAGTGATTAGTTCTCAACGCCGAGAAGACATCTAAATTGAACAAAGAGGACTCTAACCCGAAGAAAAAAAACTAGTGGTGCTACAACAGCACTTACTTTCCCGTATTAGAGGAAACAGCTAAGTAGTACTGTAATATTGCACTTTATGCGCTACTAACATCTTCGCTTGGAACTCACTATTTCCATTGCAGTGTTGTCAGAACTATGTGAATTCTACAACTTCACAAAAATAGAATGCAAAAGTTTTGTAACCCTGTATTGGAAAAAGAAGCCTGATACCCTGGAAATATAGAAATGCCTTCCATTGGGCCATGATTAGGGAAGAGTATTTTAAAACCATGCAACAAATTCTCTACTCACTACAAATGGTACAGCATTTGGTGCAAAACTAAATATTTGCCCGCAAATATCAACATAAATTAGACAATTATAACTTCTTTTCATACAGCTCCATTAAGTCACAACAATGACACTAATTCACAGAAATTCGCGAGCGCAAAGTGAATTCCATTGTTGCAGACCCTGCATTGTCGCTATTCTGAGAGCTATTAATTCTTTTTACTTATTTCAAATATTTCAAAATAATCAATTTCTAAAATATTAATGTGTAAGTCTATAACAAAGTTCGAATGTAAGAAACGAAGAAAGAAATAATATACAAAATTGCACATTCTAATTTACGACGCATCCAGCTGTCCGAAGCGCAGTAAATTTACAGCGGCCTATTACGTTTGTCACAAAATTAAAGAAAAACTACTCGTATTTTGAAAAAATTAAGCATGACCGTATTTATTTTATTTATTTATTTGTCAAAAAACAGAAACAGAATGGCACAGACTTTCCCGTATTAATTTTCTATTTTCCTGGGTCTTCGCTAGCTATTCGGAATTGCCACATACTCTTTCTTGCCAGCTACCATTTATCATCGCCAAAAGTACATTTTTTGTCATTTTCTTAATTTTTCGGTTTCCTATTGGTAGAACAGAAACATTAATTTTAGAATATTAAAGAACACAAAAACCTAGCCGTCAATGGCAATTTTCTTTTAAAAATTATGTGCTGTTTAAGAGAAAATGGCGTTTTAGCACTACTAAAAATGCGAAATTTGAAGCTCATTTTCACAGAAAATGATTGAGTTTTCAAAATACTTTATTTGAAGTTATTTGAAGCACTTACACTCACAAATATAATCATCTTTACAAATTGCGGATAATGTGCATATTAAAGACGTGAGAGATCTTTCAAAAAATTTACATTTATATAATTTTTGAAAAAAACAAAAAACAATTGAAAATAAACTTCACGCTATACTAATGAGTGTAATTAGCACTATCCGTTACAAAAGTTTCAAGAAAAAAATTGCAGCCATATACGAGAAAATGACGTTTGAGCATTTCTGAAAATGCCGAAATTTGAGCTACTTTTCACAGAAAACGGTAGTGTTTTCGAGAAACTTTACTTGACATTATTTAAGGCATATATACTCGTAAATATAATAATGTAAAGAAATCGCCGATAATGTATATATTAACGACGTGAGAGACAAGAAAACAAATTTACATTTTGTAATTTTTGAAAAAACCAACCGATAGACCAAAATGGCTTTTATGTCATTGATAGAGTACATTTACCACTATCCCTACCAAAATTTTAAAGAAAAAATTTGGAGCCGTTTTTGAGAACATTTTGTTTTTGTAATTTTTTAAAATTGCACATATTGCACGCAATATTGCACGAAAACTACCAAAATTGTGAAAAACATTTACATGACCTTCATTAAAGAACTCAATATGCAGAACAAATTTTATTTGAAGAAAAAATCTCTATCTTCAATTTTGTAGTTGGAGAAAGACGCCGAAAAAAATTCAAACTTTCACAATTTTCGAAAATTCAGAGCTGTACGTGAAAATAGGACCTATGCCATGTTAAAAAGTGTATTTTCCTCTATTCATACAAGAAATTTAAAGAAAAAATTTGTAGCCGTTTTTGAGAAAATGTTGAAAATCCCCGGGGGGCTTCATATAAAGTACCCCCAAATTTTAAAGAATCTTTTTCAAAATCACAAAGCTTCGACTAGAATCAGATCGACTGGGGAATATCAATTTTGAAGAAAATCGACCGAACGGTTTAGGCGCTAGCGTTGACCACAGACGGACAGACGGACGGAATGCCGTCAATCGATTTTTAAGTATAAAGAAGCAACAAATCATGGATTTTGACCACACCACGAGATAGAGGATTTTTTTTCTTAATTTAGCAACTGGTTTTATCCACTTATTCGTTTTCACGGCCCGGAAATTAATTTGTTTCCGCCGAAAATTGGCCATTTTTTCGCGCAGCATGACATAACTTTCCCTATACTACGTATATCACTCCGTGTATACGTACGTATACGGGAAAGTAAAAAAGAAAAGTCAACTAACCGAAGAGAATTTAATTCGTCGACGACGCTACATTCAGCTAGTTTAAAATATTTTTTCACATTATTATATTTACGAGTACATATGCTTTAAATAATGTCAAGGAAAGTTTATCGAAAACATAACCGTTTTCTGTGAAAAGTAGCTCAAATTTCGGGATTTTCAGAAATGCTTAAACGCCATTTTCTCATATACGGCTGCAAATTTTTTCTTGAAACTTTTGTAACAGATAGTGATAACTACACTCTTTAATATGACGTAAAGTTTATTTTGAGTTATTTTTTTGTTTTTTCAAAACTACGTAAATGTAAATTTTTTGAAAGATCTCTCACATCTTTAATATGCACATTATCCGCAATTTGTAAAGATTATTATATTTGTGAGTGTAAGTGCTTCAAATAACTTCAATTAAAGTATTTTGAAAACTCAAAAATTTTCTGTGAAAATGAGCTTCAAATTTCGCATTTTTAGTAGTGCTAAAACGCCATTTTCTCTCAAACGGCACATAATTTTTAAAAGAAAATTGCCATTTACGGCTAGGTTTTTTGTTCTTTAATATTCTAAAATTAATATTTTCGTTCTACCAATACGAAACCGAAAAATTAAGAAAATACCCCCCCCCCAAAAAATGTACTTTTGGCTGTGATAGATGGTAGCTGGCAAGAAAGAGTATGTGGCAATTCCGAATAGGTAGCGAAGACCCAAGGAAATAGAAAACTAATACGGGAAAGTCTGTGCCATTCTGTAGCACCACTAGTTACTTTCCCGTATACGTACGTATACACGGAGTGATATACGTAGTATAGGGAAAGTTATGTAATGCTGCGCGAAAAAATGGCCAATTTTCGGCAGAAAAAAATTAATTGCCGGGCCGTGAAAATGAAAAAGTGGATAAAACCAGTTGCTAAATTAAGAAAAAAAATTCCCCTAACACGTGCTGTAGCCAGAAATCCTGTTTTGTGGGTCCTTGATACCGAAAAACCAATTGAAAGGAAAACGTCCGTCTTTCCGTCTGTCCGTCTGTAAACACTGCTAGCGCCTAAACCATACGTACGATTTCTTCCAAAATGGATATTCCCCGGTCGATCTGATTCTAGTCAAAGGTTTGAGATTTTGAAAAAGATTCTTCAAACTTTGGGGGTACTTTGTATGAAGCCCCCCGGGGATTTTCATAATTTTCTCAAAAACGGCTCTAAATTTTTATTTAAATTTCCTGTATGAATAGAGTAACATACACTTTTTAACATGGCATAGGTCCGATTTTCACGTATAACTCTGTATTTTCGAAAATTGTGAAAGTTTGAATTTTTTTCGGCCTTTCTCCAGCTACAAAATTGAAGATAGAGATTTTTTCTTCAAATAAAATTTGTTCTGCATATTGAGTTCTTTCATAAAGGTCATGTAAATGTTTCTCAAAATTTTAGAAGTTTTCGTGCAATATTGCGTGCAATATGTGCAACATTAAAAAATTACAAAAACAAGAATTTCTCAAAAACGGCTCCAAATTTTTTCTTTAAAATTTTGGTAGGGATATTGCTAAATTTACTCTATCAGATGACATAAAAGTCATATTGGTCTATCGGTTGTTTTTTTCAAAAATTACAAAAATTTAAATTTTTTTACTTGTCTCTCACGTCGCTAATATTTACATTATCGGCGATTTTTTCACATTATTATATTTACGAGTATATATGCTTTAAATAATGTCAAGTAAAGTTTCTCGAAAACACTACCGTTTTCTGTGAAAAGTAGCTCAAATTTCGGCATTTTCAGAAATGCTCAAACGTCATTTTCTCTTATATGGCAGCAATTTTTTTCTTGAAACTTTTGTAACAGATAGTGATAATTACTCTCTTTAATATGACGTAAAGTTTATTTTGAGCTAATTTTTTTTATTTTTCAAAAATTAGATAAATGTAAATTTTTTGAAAGATCTCTCACATCTTTAATATGCACATTATCCGCAATTTGTAAAGATGATTATATTTGTGAGTGTAAGTGCTTCAAATAACTTCAAATAAAGTATTTTGAAAACTCAATCATTTTCTGTGAAAATGAGCTTCAAATTTCGCATTTTTAGTAGTGCTAAAACGCCATTTTCTCTTAAACGGCACATAATTTTTAAAAGAAAATTGCCATTTACGGCTAGGTTTTTGTGTTCTCTAATACTCTAAAATTAATATTTTCGTTCTTCCAATAGGAAACCGAAAAAATTAAGAAAATGACAAAAAGTGTACTTTTGGCGGTGATAGATGGTAGCTGGTAAGAAAGAGTTTTGTGGCAATTCCGAATAGGTAGCGAAGACACAAGAAAATAGAAAACTAATACGGGAAAGTCTGTGCCATTCTGTAGCACCACTTTTTCGTTTTCACGGCCCCGCAATTAATTCTTTTCCGCCGAAAATTGGACATTATTTCCCGCAGCATTACATAACTTCCCGTATACTACGTATATCACTCCGTGTATACGTACGTATACGGGAAAGTAAAAATGTGCAATTTGAGCGCATTTTCACAGAAAACTTTTGAGTTTTTTGAACTTCACTAGAAATCATTTGAGCACTTGTACTCGCAAATGCAAAACTGAATTTAAATGTCAGAAATCAACAAAGAGACAGACACTTTTGACAAATTAAGTTTCATTCATCAAAATAAATTAAGTTTTATTCATCAAAATGGCGTATATGTCAGGTTATCCACAGTGTTTAGAATTACCTGTGCAAAAGTTTAAAGGAAGGGGGGGGGGGAATTGAGCCTTTTGGACTATATCTTTTTAATTTTTTCTCAAAATTGCTAGAAAACTTTTAGAATAAAAAAGTGCATGTAAATATTTATTGATTAAAGAAATTTATTGCATAGCAAAAATTTTACATGAAGAAAAATCTGCAACTTTAATCCTGTAGTTTCCAAAGGGGTCCTAACTGTTTCAAGCTTTTGCAGTTTTCAAAACTTCAGAATTAACAGGGAAAAATCAGGCACATGACAGAATTCATACAAACTCTCAGGGCCTAGAGCCATTTCAGAAAGATTGGGGAATACGCATTTTGGCGACATTGCTATGAAGAGATAAGGCACTAGTATGCTTAGCAGATGACAGATGAACAGACTGACAGACATTTGGAAAAAAAACAACAATAACACTTTTGGTTTAGGGGCATCCCAAAAATGTGTATTTCCACTGAAATATCAGAATTGATTTTCCATAGCATTACATAACTTTCTCTATAGTACTACATATATTACTTTGTATATAATGTGTATATGAGAAAGTCAACACCAATTTCAGAGAACAGGAGCTGGCAGGACTTCTATTAGCCATTTAGCCATCCATAATTCTCCATTATTCCAATTTTCTCCTGAGGTTTTGAATTGTATAGGGCAACTTATAATCACTTATAATGTGTTGTGAACAGTACATCTCCTAAGATAAGGGAGCAAAAATATATAACATTAAAATTATTAAAAAAATAATTCTAAAAACCAACTTATACATTATGCCTACATTTTATTGTTTCTTTACAAGTGGAGGTACAAGTCTCAGTCAATTATAAAGTTGTACACATAAATTACATTAAGAAAATAATTTTAGTAAATCATTGATGTACATATACTATTTAAAAACTTGGTAATATTGTAAATTGAACATTTCTACAATCATCACCTCTCTTTTGAGTTTGAATTATTACAATTTGGGGAGATATTTTGATAATTATAAAGAGAACTACATGCAAGGTAATTATCACTTCTTTAGAAGATCAGAATAATTTTCTTGTTGATACAATAAATCAATCTTGAAAGGGCATTAATGCACATTGGCCTTGTCTTACCTACTGTCTTATTTTTGGTAGACCATTTACATCTGAATTATAATTTTTTTTACAAGAAACAACTGAGTAAACAAAAATGGAAAAATTATCTAATTCAGAAAACTTAAATTAATTTTTGCTGATAAAACTAATCATAAGCAATTAAAAACAAATGCTTACGATGTTTGAATACAGTTATTGAGAGATTGAAGAAAGTGAAACAATATACAAGACTAATCACACAATTCCAATTAAACCAATCAGAAAATTCTGTTATGCTTGTTTTCCTTAGTTATTCTGAGGCTAAGGGAGATGTTATTCTCCTCTTAGTTTGAGAAATACTTGTCTCTTTTATGGGAAATTGAGCACAGATAATTTTCTGCAATTGTTCCAAGATGTTTCTGAGTTCCATAAGTTTCTTTCGATGTTACAATTACTATTTACAATTATTTAATTTTATAAGTACAAAAGTTGTATCAACAAACAGGTAAAAAACCTAGGTCCATAACTGACAACATGACTAGAAATTTGTTTTCTAGCAAATAGATGTCTTTATTACAAAATACAGTGGTTATTTAAATAACATTGAACTTGTTTTTATCTCTTTTTCAAGGATATATTTCAGACCATGCCATGACAATTCTCACAAGATTTACAATTCTTTTAAATACATTGTAATGATTTACCAACTACTTGATTGTTGTTTGTTTTAGAATATTTAGATAAACGAATACATGCTTGCTGAACTCAGGCAACCAAAAGCCAACAGTTTCAAATTAGAAATTTTAATAGAATTATTTTATAAAAGGAATGTATTTATAATACCTTGCCTATTTACAAAACAGTCATGTAATTATTAAAATATTTCATTAATAAGCACATCAACATATTCTTTAGTGTTGGCCATTTACATTCTTCCAAAATATATGGTAATATATATTTAAATTTTCTTTGCATACATTTCTTTTCTTTCATGCCAGTAACATTTCCATAAAACTGTTTTGTTACAGTTCAAGGATATCCTTCTGTTGATAAATAGAGAAACACAAGTTACATTATGCAATCTATTTCAGAGTATCCATAATAATCTATTTCAGAATATCCGTAAGATTCAAAACCAAGTCAATCTGCAAGTATACTTTTCATTATCCTCATAAACAAAAACTTAATGAAGATCAAAACTTCATGACATGCTATAATTTTTTCTCTGCTGAACACAAAAATGTGGAAACTCAATTGAAATTTCATCTCATTTTGTAATAGTTAATATCTTATTAATACATGTTTTTACTATATAAAACAATTCAGTTACTATTCATCAACAATGGAAGTTGATGGCAATAAATCACATCATAGCCTACTTGCTAAGCTACAGACTTTTACAACTAGATCAACACTTATTTTCTGCTTTCAGGTACTTTGTTGAAGTGGATGTTATCTTCCACATTGTAATAGTCTCTAGTATCATAGCCATACGAAGTGCTGTTAAGGAATAGACAACACACTCACTGAAGAACTGAGACATATCTGTATCAATAAGATACGCATCGTTCTACATGAAATAAAATTTTCACATTTAGGAGTGCAATTGCATCTCAGTTGTAATGATGTGCAATTCAATAGAGTAGGTAGTATTTTAACTGCCAGAATATCTTGCAAATTGCACTATCAAATCAAAACTGAAAAAAAATTAGACTACAACCTGCATTTCTAACATGATAATACAAACACTATCACACAATGCAAAAAAGTTGAATCTTGATGCAAATCATTCCTAAAATTACCAGTCCTGAATTAAAAATCTTCTAGAGGAATCAAGCAATTAACACATTACTTTCCCATGTGAGGAGAGAGAGAGTAACAATAAATACTATATAATGATCTTGTCATAGTTGCTTGTTTTTTTTATATAGACCAGTATTTTGCATCACTTTTTGCTCTGGGATTTTTTCAATGCTTATTTGGTGTCATTTTTCTTAGGTTCATCTTTCCTTATTGGATTAATGACTTTTAATAGAGCTACGATTGGTGCTTCAAAAGCAAGAGATACAACAAAGGCAACAATATAAGATGCCACCAGTTCTCCAAGGAATAGCATAGCCTAAAATAGAAAAAAAAATACTTATTACATTTGAAAGAGAATAGAACATAATTAAAATAAAAATTTTATTAAAGAAACTTACCACAGTTTCTTTGGTTAAATGTAAAGGTGCATCTGATGTCATTGGAATCGCTCTTATTATTATTGGGTGCACAAGATAGGCACAATATGTTACTCGGCTGAATGGATATAGTATTGACATGGATAATAGTTTGTTAATGTAACCTATAGGCAGAAGAAATTATTGAATGAATCATATATATTAAATAACATAGTTGTTCTCCCAATTCAAGCAAATATGAAAAGCTAATTATTGCTGATTGGAATTTAAATTATTGTTCATATTTTGAATTTTATTCTTGCAGAAAGGAAGAAGTGGAAAATTTAGAGAATTATATTGAGAGGTTTGAAATAGATATTATGTAAACAAAGTGAAATATTTATTATCTTTGTTTTTACTTATGTTAGTAGTTTAGTTGGTAGTAATTATATATTTATAGTATATTTATATTCAAAAAAGGGCAGTCACTGAGAGCTATATTTGTCTTCACTGGAAGCCGAATCCTCAACCTTCCAACACCCAATTGGATACACTTATTGCTGGAGTGAAACATTACTCTTGTAACTGACTATGGTCAAACCCACATGGCACTAAAAATGGTGGTACATACACCAAATGAATGAAGGAGGATGATAAATTAATATTCTTCTAATTTTTCTCTCTTTATAGCCAATAATGGTTTTGATTACTATTAGAAGTGGAAAGAAACCACTACAAACCTCCATATCCAGTGCAGCAAGCAATGACAATCCATGATAATCCAAGGGCCCAAAGTGAGTGACTAAGAGATGAATAAATAGCTGCAATAATGGGATGGAGTTCTTGTTTAAAAAGTCCAAATACTAAATAAAAGAGAAGACTTATTGAGACAACCCATCCTGTTGCTGCCATGATCTAGAAACAAACAAGAAAATATCTTTTGGTAAAAAATATATAATTCAATTTCACAAAGGGTTTAAATTTATTCCGACCTTTGATGTTTGAAATCATTAAAATATTCTGTACATACCTTGCTCATCCTAATTGTGCAATTTTTCTTACACAAATACCATCCAACACACATTCCAATCAGATACGGGCCAAGGCGAGTCCAAGGTTTATCATAAATTTTATCAAACAAAGCAAAGGGATCATCCATACTAAAAACAGGAAAATGTATTATATTAACAATCTTCTCCAAATTATATATTATTAATAATCTTTTCCGATTTAGAATGTCCTGGGAAAAATGTACCTTGGCATGTGCTTGTTACTGAAAGCTACAAAAGCAGTAGTGCACCATGAACTTGCCAAAAATGTTGCTGTAATTGCAACAGCAAACCGGAAGTGGCTGAAAACACAATCATTGGAGAACAACAATGAATTAAAAGAAATTATCACAGAATTATTGTAATTATTATGAAACAATAAATTACATTTACCTTGTTGCAAGAATTAACAAAATTGAGCCCAATACATAAAACTGAGTGTCATCAGCAAGGTACCAGCTCCACAACATGCACTGTAGAAAATATTTACATTCAACATTTAAAAGTAAAATGGCTCACTAATTAAATCACTTTGTTAGTAAAAAATATAAATAACAAGTAATTTTAAATACTAATTGGGAAACAACAGAAAATTAAGATTGCTATATTAATAATCACATTCATATTTACAGGATGGCAGTTATCAAACTCAATTTTGTTTAAAGATATTTAAATACATCAAAGATTTCACATTCTTTTTGAAAGAATATTGTCATCCACTATGTTACTTTGTAAATAAATAATAATAGTATACATTTATTGCATCAGAACTTTTCAAGTATTATGTTTTACATTTTAGTAGAGGTAATATGAAAAGAAAAATTTTTCTTATTGGTAGTGTGCAGAAAACTGTCACTAATAAAAAAAAAGAAAAATTAAGAAAGGAATGTTTATAATTTAAGTAATATTTATATTAATAAAGTACTTTCTGAATGTGGAATGTTAAAATGTGGATTAAAAGAGAATGCATTTTTTAATTTATTTTTAATAATGAAAATAATAAAAAAATAAAAAATGGGGCCCCAATTAAGTTGGGTTTGGGGCCAGTTACCATAGCTGCCACCCCTTCTCGTCACCCCTGTATACATACACACTCATATATACATACATAATAAAGAATATTATACATTTTTTGTGAAAATATTAGGCTTTGCAATAAGCTTGCCAGTTTTTAGTATAAAAGTTAACTAAAGGAATTGTAAACTTATATATCCAGTTGTGTTTTGTTATGAGTCCCGAGGTACTTGTAATGCTTTCTGTGCAACTCTTGAAAAATAATTTCTTTTGCAAATGTTCAATTATTATTAATTGCTATTCTGCAACTCTATACAATGTTAATTTGTGCATTTTTTAATGGAAATGATTGCTGGAGAAACAATTATGGAAAAAATTGACAAAGAGGAGAAAAAGGAGTTGTGTTGATTTAAATAAATGATTTTTTTTAATTATTTGATTCATATTATCACCATCATAAAAATAGGCAACAAATTGTATCATCAGATAATTTTTTCTACCATGTCTTGAACTGGAAACAGTGTGTTGATGTAAAGAGCATTCCTCCACCAATATTCTGGACAGTTGACATGATCAAGTGTTGGAGGCTCAAACACAGAATTGTGCTGGAACCACTTCATACATACTTGAACACAACCCAAAACAAACATGTAAGGTACAGTCAATCTGAAACAGAAAAGCCATTCATGAATTTATATGTCATAAATTTTACTTTTCAGTTTTTAAATTATTAGTTAATTTTGAAATTTTATAACATTGCAATTAAGAAGAATAAAAATCAGAACATGTAATCTTTAAATATCATTTGAATACTACATTCATGCATAAGAATTTCTATGTCCTGAAATATTTCACTTCTCTAGAGTCAAATGAAACAATACTTGGCTTCATTGGAATGCTGCCAGCTTGTTAGCTGCCAAAGTGTAAAGCAACTCAACTTGCACAATTTTTATTCCCAGTCCCTGCCAATATTGATGCAACTTACTCTTTGGAAAGTGTCCTCGTTGTTTCTGCCACTGTGCCATGCATACAAATATTCATATCTGTAGATGATGTTATGACATGCCACAATACCAACTTTATTTTATAAATTACAAATTGCAAATTGAGATTTTTGAAAACTTAATATTTTTAGTTTTATGTAGAAAAAAGAAAGTGAAATGGTCCTTTGAAAATTCACTGTATTACTACTACAATATAAAGTTTAAATTACCTCCAGATTATTTTATGTCAATTCTCTAAAAATACTATGTAGGCATTATTTTCATTTCATATTGAATTTTAGTAGTATTACTATGTAGATAACCAACTAAGAAAACATTTTTTAATTAAGAAAGACTCACCTGAGATAACGGTAACCTAAGAAACCTAAAAACTGAATAAATCCTGACTTGAAACCAGTTGTTTTTGTGAAACTATTTACATCTACTTTCTTCACAGTGCGAAAGTATAAAAATGATACCAACAAACCACTGAAACAGAGGAATGTAATATGAATTAATGTTGTGACTAAAATAATATTAGTACTTTCCTTTTTTAGACATTAAAAAAATACAAATAAAACCAGTATTACCTGATAAAGAAAAAGGTATCTACAGAGAAGGGAGCATTGGTTATAGCTTGAAAAATAAAATTATTTTCCATGATTTCTCGATAAGTCATGTTGTCTGAAACAGTTGAAAATAAGCACTGACATTGTTTTGCAACTGATATGGAACTACAAAAAAGTTCAACTATAAGCACTAATTAAAATATTGTTATTATTGTAAAATATTGTTATATTGTTTCACAACAAACCTGAATACTTAAAAGCCACAATACAAGAGTGACCAAGAACCACCCAAATCATGCTGAGGAAACGGAGACCATGTATTATAGGAATGGTATCACTTCCCACTCCACGATCACAAATAGTTTTCAGATTAAGTCTAATTGAGAAGGACAAAATCATGTCTCGCATCAATCCTGAATAAAAAATGAAATTGAAAATTTAGCTAGTTGCTTTTTACTTGTCAACAAGAAGTTAATACGATTACTATTTACTTACTTGAAATATCTAAGTGGAAGCTATCCATCAAAGGACAGTGCTTTTCCATTTTTGATGGTGAATTATCAATGTGTACATTTTTCACTGTTATAACAAAAACATTTGTTAAATAAGTCTACTGCTCATGAGTGCATTAAAAAAAATTATTGTAATACAATACTTGAAGTTGATCTTACCAATGTTGTTATTACACAGCTGATCCAGAGTTTGAATTGTTGTTATTCTACCATTTTGATGATTAATTTTACCATTGGAATTTGTAGTGTTATATTCAATAGAATGGTTTTTTTGGAAAATCTTCTTTCCTAAAATAATTTTCTTGATTATGACTACACAATAGTTCTTATAATTTATTTTTTATTGTCACTCATATTCAGAATTTTATGCATTTGTTTCTTTCCTTGAACTCATTTTATTACATTCTACAACAATCTACATTTATTAACAATTTTTCATTGCACATTTAAAAAAAATAACCAGAAAATTTTCAAGTTCTCACCTTTGTAGTAAGTAGAAATCATAAGCTGTCCCCAAAGCTAGCATTGAGAATGCAAAGACGGAAACTCCTCTGTTAATATAAATGCATATTAATTAAAATCTTTGAAAACACGAGAAAAAAGTTGTTTAAGAAAATTAACAAAGCGTACATACACAAGTATCCAGAATACTGGGTCTTTCCAGAATATGTAGGGATTGTGAGGTGAACGGATATTAATAAGTTCACCAAATTTTAATGTGCCATTATTCATAACAAGTTCTGTTAAGGTTTTTATGTCATGATCACTGCAGACATCTGGCAAACATACTCCCAGGTGAACTACAGAAGACTACAGAAGTACAATAGTTAGCAATGGTGTGATGTAAATTAGCACTGAGCAAACCGTAATGTTAAAATTGACTTACAGTGGCAGACAGATGATGAGGTAAGTGAGTTACAATTTTTAACACACTAAATGCAGTTGAAAATGGGGCTTCACCTTCTGCTATGTAATCACATTGCATTTTTGAGCCTGTCCAGTATATATTGCCCCAGAAGAATCCTGTGTTGTGTCTTCCAGTAGAATCCCACACTGCAAAAGAAAAAAAAATAATAATAATGTAAATAACCATGATAAGCACTCCAAGGTTTCTTAAAATTAATAATATCTTTTTGAGAAAATATTTATCCAAAGTTTAAGAACAAATATTATACTGACAAAGGGAAGTCATAACAGACAATGATGAATATGGTGAAAGCATCATCATCATCATCATCATCATCATTTTTATCACCTATCCTTATGGAGGCTTGTGGGATGATACAAGTCAGAACTCCATTTAATCTTTGTACATCCACCACTTCTGTATCCCATTGCAATGTATTAAAGGACTGGCATAGCGAGGCAAATTTTATCCTACTTAATAGTTGACCAATGTTGCTACAATTCTTTTATCTTCCCATTAGCATTTAATGCTTTTAATGTGCTTCTTAATTCTTTTCTTGGTAGTGTTAGTTCAGTAATTCAACTGTGAAAGTTCATCTTTCGTGTTTGGATTGATTCAAAGTTATTTCATCAGTGTATGTTGCAGCTCTTGTTAAAAAGGGTTGAAGTATGAAAATTAATGAGGTGGAATTATCTTGATTAATCATCTTAATAAATATAACCTCATTCCTGTTGAAACATTTTTTCCCCTTTCAGTCAGATTGATTGATTGATTCGTATTTCCGGGCGCGTCAACTACTTAGGTCATTAGTCCTGTAAGTGTAGTGAGTGGAGCGGGAGGTGGCGATGATCTTTTCCCCGCTGGATGGCAAGATCTGGCGCCGACCTACCGTCGACTAGCGGGGTTTTCCCCTCAACCAAGTATCTCCCACCAGCGGGGCACCTCCCCAGCCGGGACAAGCTGTAAGCTCCCGACCGGTCTCCCGGCATGTGTGGTAGTGTACTGCATGTTAGTGTGTGTGTGTGTGTGTGTGTGTGTGTGTGTGTGTGTGTGTGTGAAAGGAGAGGGTAGGACAAGGAAGAGGAAGGAGAGATCGCGCGCGGTCCGTGGCCCATTTGTTAGGGTACCGCCCCGGCATTCGCCTAGTGTTGATCGGAGAAACCACGGAAAACTACCGATCAGAGCAGCCGACCGCTAGAATTTTCCTCCAGACAGCGACGAATTCGACCCAGCTGACAAGCTAGTGTCGAAAATCCTGCCGCCGTCGGGACTCGAACCTAGGACCGCTCGGTCAGAGGGACTGCAGTGATATCAGGTTGATGCACTGAGCCATCTCTCCCGGTCTTTCAGTCAGAAATTTGATAAACATACAAAATGGAAAAAACAAACAAACAAACAAAACATGCATTAAATGTGAAAAAACATTACCTCAGTATTTAATTTTCTTTTCCTTTAGTAGCCTATTCACTCCACTAGAGTTTGAGTAGTTTCAAAGTGAAGTGTAAGATGCGTTTTAACTGAATAGTTAATAAATGAGTCAAATAATTGTTTTATTTTCACTCGAAAATTAAAAAATTATATTCATTATTTAAAGACTTATTGCCGGGCCCTGGTAAGGAAAAGTGGGCCAATCTGGTTCTTGAATGTCGTAAATGACTTACTAACATATTGTGCAGTCTGGAGAGTACAGTTTTGTGAGTTCTTGACTCTGAAATATCTATTGACGGTAAAATGTCCGTCTGTGGTCAACGCTAGCGCCTAAACCGTTGCGTCGATTTTCTCCAAAATTGATATTCCCCCATCGATCTGAAAGAACTCGAGGTCCTGCGGCTTTCACGTGCGTATTTTAATATTTGGGAGTACTTCACACGAAACTTTAATATTTTCAAAATTTTCTCAAAAATGGCACCAACTTTTTGATTTAACTTTTCTTAGAAAATGGTCTCTTAAAGATCTCTTAAAAAATGGTCTCATTTTCGTTAAAATCCCTGATTTTTCGAAATTTGCAAAACTTCAATATTTTTCCGGTGTTTTCCTACAACTGTAATATTAAAGATAAGTTTTTTTAATGAAATAATTTGCTTAAAGACATGGTCACGTACAATTTTTCGAAAATATGAGTCTTTTTGCTTAATTTTGAAACAGGCAATTTTTAAACTACTTCAAACAATTGTTTCCTTAAAAACAACCCCAATTTTTTTTCATTTTTCCCCTTCGAATGTAGGAAAGTACAGTAAAGAAAGTGGTGCTGGTCCCCTTTTCGGTGAACTTTGCATTTTCGAAAACTGCAAACAACAAAAATGACACTGCAAAAGTACAATATTAATAACAATTGTTTTCTGTTAAATGAAATTTGTTCTACAACATAATTTCCTTAAAAAAGCTCATGTAATTACAATTGTTAAAAAAATGGTAGTAATTTAGCGTAATTTTGCAAATTTTTAAATTGCTGATAAGAATTTCCCGCATTTCTTATATTGGAATCTTTCAAGAGTTATCAGGTTGCATTGCAACATTGGAAATGCTGCGTCACGGCAGTTTGAAATTTTCAGAATAACTTCTCATTGTTGGGCGGTGTTTCTGGGTGAATGGAACGGTTTTGGATTGTCGAATTAATGTTTATTAATAATCCTAACTTTTCACGCCTAATGCGTTTCGATTAGTAATGAATTTCACAAGTGAAGGTTGAAATGTCTTAATGTGGACAGAAATAACATAATTTTACGTAATCATTAGAGAGACGAGACAATATTCACTGTTGAAGCGCGACTAGTTAAACTAAATCGGCGATTTGAAAAGGGAAACAAATCCTTGTTCCATAAATCTGAGAAAAACAACGACAAAATCTTAATAACATCCACAGTTGGCATCTGGGACACTTATGTTCTTCACAACAGTAGTCAGTTCTACTAATCGTTATTGATTGCTTAGGCAACTCTGTAACTTCAAATTTGCATTTCTGTGATGTACAGAACCGTTGTATACCTTGGTCTAATTTCCTTTGTCAAATATCTAGACTAGTGGACCCGGCAATGCTTCTGTATTGCAGTGTATTACACTTCACGCGCCACTGGTCACGTGATTGTTAATGACGAGTTACGCAACGCTCTGCAAACATTTTAATAGATGAAAGACTTCCTCGCGATTATGGATTTGTTGTTTAACCAGGTTTGGACATTGTTATCAAGTATTCTATTGTTAAAATGTTCCCCTTCAAGTGTAGGCATGCGTTTGCTATGGCATTGTCGTGGAGAAATTTGATTTACTTTTTCGAGATCACGTTTCGATATTTCACAATCGTAGGGGCAGAATATGCAGCGATTACGCGCTTAATACTTAATGGGGCGGCGGGTTGCATAGAATTTATGTTCAGGGGCGCTTAAGAATCATCAAACGCACAAATCAACAACAATGACACCCCCACATGTGCGATTTTATTGAAACCACTCTTTCAACATTCCCGATACTAGTAAGAACAAAGTGTGAAAATTTCAGCGAAATCGTTCGAGTAGGTTTTGCGTTTATGTGCGACAGACATATCCACATTATCTTTTTATTTACATATAGATTATAATATATTTAAAAACATGTTTCTCTATTTTTGTGAAATTTATGAAACAATATAATCATAGAATAAATATATAATGATGTGAATTAACTTATTGTGCTATAATGGACATGACAAATACTCTTACTAAATTAATAATATCAGGATCCATTTCCACTCGAGTCTGTGTCCGTGTCAAACATTTTTGGTACAAATTGAAATATTCATGCGATATGTATTTTACTATGTTTTGAACCTAGGTTATATTCTTTACGTTGATTGGAAGAACAGCTCAGATATAAACTTTCTTGAAAGGCAAATCTGTACGTGAATGAGTACTTGATAAGGCCATCAATATACAACTTGTACTCAGGTGCTACGAGGTAACCAAAATATTATCTTATCATGCGGTAGCTGCTTTACCTGGAAAGAGTCACAAACTAGTTCTGAACTTCTTTCTCTTTTCTAGACAGTCTTTAGTTGGCAATAGAACATCTACTTTAAGCTGGACAAGTTTCATTTTTACATTGATCTGTAGCTTGAAGAATAACAAAGAAAATGTATATCTCAACTCTTTTCACGAAAATAGTTGACTATTTCCTGTTTAAAATCACCATTTCAATTAAGGTGGATAGCTCGTTTTCCTGGTATCCACTACAACTTACAGTGAAATTTCGGAAAACACCACCCCTATTGAATTACCACTTCTTTCAACGACAGATTTTTTCCCGAAACGGACTCTAAAAGCCATACATTTTAAGTAAATCGTATCCCTGTTAACAGACTACCCATCTCCCCCGAATAGCTCTTCACAGCAATTTTCTTAATTTATCCCTTTTAAGAGACACCTTTCAGGAAAATTTTCGGCGAAGGTCTTTTTTAACTGTTTGGTCGTAGAGCAAACCATTGTAATTTTTTAACATTAGGGTAACTGTAGGGGAGTACATAAGGACATGCGTGCATAAGGACAAAATAAACAGAGGAACCCTTAAGGACAACATGAACACACACAAACTGCCAAAGGATTCGAACCCGCGACCCTTCGAGCCCAGACAATTTCGGCGACCAGACAATTTTGCACGACCTGCCCTCGCTTGGGCTTGAATCCTTGAGGAAATAGGGGAGGGGGATATTCTGGAAATCCTGTAAAAATATACCGGGGTCACTGTTACGGTGCCACAGCTGCTCACTCCATCACTCCTTTGTTCATTTCTCCTAACGGCAGATATGAATATGACTTAATCAGTGGCGGCTCGTGCTTCAGTCACACGGTTCCACAAACCGCAGATAATCGAAAAGTATTATATATTGGGAATATATATTTTCTTTTAATGACATTCAATATTCAAGATATTGCAACAATATCGATGTATTTGAAATTAAAGAGCGTCCAACGTATGAGTTCTCTGCGTCGGTCGGTGCTCCCCTAGGCAGTGCACCTTAACATCTTTTACAGAGTTCTCTCATTGGCCCTATGCTTCAAAATAGGGCCCTGGTTGTACGAACACCACAACTACTCTGTACCACAACCAGTTTCAGCGCAGAAGGGCAGGGGGAGGGGCCTGGCCACAAGGCATGGCGCGGCGTCCGAGGGGAATACCAATTTTCTGTCTTCGTCTGAAACTAGCTGCAACTTAATTTTATGACTGGACTTAAAGTTTAATTCTTTAAATTAACTTTAACTTTGAACTGACAGAGCTTTCCTTACCTTATCGTCATACAGAATAACTGGTACAATAAAATAACAAGGTTGGAAATTACAGTTCTCGACTTGCCCCCTAACACCGAATACTTTGGTTACGTTCGGAATCTGTGCGAAGCGCTAACCCAAGCCTCACCTACGATGTTTTCTTTTGTGTCATAAAAGTGAGTTTATGGATAGGACATGTATAGAATGTCGTATAGAAGTGCACATTCAAACGTAAAAGCCGTTAATTATGTTAATTAGACGAAGAAAGGTCCTTAAAATTGATTTCTAGTATTAATAGAACACTTTGGTAAAAAATATCGCCATTAACCAACCACCCTTGTGAAACACCACTCTTCATGGAAACATACTAGTCGCTTAATACATATTTAAATGTTAAACATTAAATTATTACAAAACAATTAAATATTAAACATAAAACAATATATTGTAGGGCGTACTTCTCCTGTTGTAAGATTTTTACAGTTCTTCCTTTTGGGCTATGTAATTGCAATTGTATTTTGTTATGTGAATTGGAAAAACTATCAAATTCTTGTTGTGTGCCTGTTCTGAATTTCAAATGAACAAGTGATGTTAAAAAATCATATTCCATGACACTCAATAAGCTACTCAAATAAAAATCAAAGCGCAGTATGAAATACGTGATTTAACACGCTAGCGAGATTTTTATGGGGCTGGGTAATCGTGGCGCCTTATTTGAATGAGTGCTCACATACGCGAACGGGATCGGAAAAAATCATGACATATTCATTCATTCGAATCATGACGCTAAAAGATATGAAAGTTCATCACGGAGAGTGAACAGTTGAAAACAGCGAAAGGGGGTACTCCCTTAGTACTGGTGCCAAACAGAGGCCATGCATGCATGCACTCATGCATGCACGTGAAACATGAAAAAGAATCCGGGCTAAGTTAGAAAAAATTAAATCATTCAACAATTCCAGCCCTAAAAACGTCCTATCGTCGTTTGGTTATGGAACGATGCAAGTGAAGATTGTGCCAGAGGCTACGATTGTGTCGATCCCTACTGGCGAATTTGCGAAGCAAACTTATTTGGGAGCCCAAAGAATGGAATCCAAATACCCAGTAACGCAGCTTCTGTCAGGAGTGCAGTGGATCCTTTCCCAAGTGCCCAGGTGTTAGAACAACATGCTATGAATAGCATAGACTTTCTCAAACTAACTAGTTTCCTTATCTCTATAGATATGCTATCTTTTCGATTCTACTCCACCCCCTCAAGAAACTATCTAAAAAGGAGCCATTTAAATAATTTTCATCCAAAACTTCCGAGTTTTCGAAATACGTCTTAAGAAATTATTTGAAGCAATTGTTTTTTACTTACGCTCTAATGTACAAGAAATGCATTGAAAATATTGTTAAAAAATTACATTTGTGTAATTTTTGAAAAAAGAAAAGAATACATCAAAGTGGCATTGTTGTCATGTTATTCAGTGCATTAGCACAATCCTTAAAAAAATAAACAAAACAATTAGAGGCGTTTATGAGAAAATGGTGTTTAAGAGTTTTCAGAAATGCACAAATTTTCAAAGAAAACTTATGAGTTGTCAAGGAAGTTCGTAAGAAATCATTTGTAGCCAATATTTGTAGCAATAAAATATAAAGCTTCTATTGTAAATATTAACGACTTGAGATTAAAAAAGTGTAATATTTGGAAAAATAAAAAATACATCAAAATGACATTTACGTCATGGTATCCAGTGCATTTAGACACCAGCTGACGGGAGCCACTCGGAGGGTTAGAAAAAACACGTCAATTTAACGCCAAAACAGGTGACATGCAATATTGTGCTTGGACAAAAAGTTAGATTTTTCTCGTTTGGAGGCGCCACATTTCCATCCATTCGTTCATTTCTCTCTCCCACTCCCAACCTTTATTTCTCTCTCCCATCCTTTATTTCTCTCTCCCATCCTTTATTTCTCCCTCCCACTCCCATCCTCTATTTCTCTCTCCCACTCCAATCCTTTATTTCTCACTCCCACTCCCATCCTTTATTTCTCTCTCCCACTCCAATTCCTTATTTCTCTCTTCCACTCCCATCCTTTTTTCTCTCTCCCACTCCAATTCCTTATTTCTCTCTCCCACTCCAATTCCTTATTTCTCTCTCCCACTCCCATCCTTTATTTCTCTCTCCCACTCACATCTATTTCTCTCTCCCACTCACATCCTTTACTTCTCTTTCTCTTGTTTTATAGCATAAACCACACCCGTCGCGTCGCCTTGGGCTGCTTGCGCAAAACAACTCGCCAGTGGCCGCGTAGCCGCCGCCGGCGCCTGCGGAGTCGACGGCCACGGCGGTCAGTGCCGCCGCCGCCGCGGCGAGGCGCTCGCTTTCGCCGCCCGCGCGAGGCGCCGCGTCTAGCGCAGAGCGGAGCGAAGCCGAGCACTCAGGGCTTTCTCCGACCTTGTTGGCCGCCACCCGATACGGAACGAGCGCCTCCGCCCCCGCGCGACCACGACCCAGGCGCGGGACGCGGCGGGCCGGGGCGGGGCGGGGCGGGCCGGGGCCCGGAAGACGGCGGACGGCGGCAGACGAGGAGGAGGAGGAGGATCCGATACGGGCCCGATCCGGATACGAAGCACCCGCGATGGAGGCCAAGGAAGCAGAGGAGTTGCACCGAGGCAGGCGATATAGCGAGGGCGGGGGAGGATGATTCGGCATCTGAGACGGACGAAGCGGAGCGGGCATACGTTGACGACAGCGTGGAGTCTTGTGTTTGGGTTGGGGTTTGATGGCGGAAGCCGGAGGAGGGGGCGGAGGTGCTGAACCTTGTGACCCAGAGGCCGCGACCCACTGATGCCGCTCACGTAATGCAACTGGCATTTTTCGATCCTCTGCTTCCTGAGACGTAACAATGAGGCACGATGCGACGACCGCATAATACTGGCTCGGGCAGAAGGTCATGGGTTCAATCTCACAGAAAGAAGGGTTCCTAGAGACCAGAAACTCTACTCGTGTTTAAGGTGTGATATGAGAGCGAACTCTTAACTCATTTTTACGAAGGTAAGTGATCCAACTCTTGGGCTATTACCTCACTGCAAGTGAGGTGAAGTGCAAGTACCTCGATTAAAGTTTACCTACCAGAGCAGCCGGCAGCATGAATTTTACTCTCATTTCCATTCCTTATCTCTCGTTATTTTTCTTCTCGCTCATTTTTAATTTTTAATTTCTCATTCCTGGGCTCTGCAGCTGGTGTCAAAAATCCGCCACTGTCAGGCCTCGCACTCTCCCGGTCAACGTTGCGACAGACGAAAGTGATGCATTCGAAAACTAATTTTCGTTTCTGTTGTTACCGTCGACGTTTAGGTCTTTTGAATTCTTCTTCACAACTTTTTTGCATTTTATAAATTAACAAAGCTTATACTACGAGCACAAAAACACCTACGAAAGAATTGTGGGAACACATCGTAAAAGTTTTCTTCGAAATAATAAAAGTTTTATTCAATCATGAACACAAAAATTACTGTCTTTCTAATGAAAGCATACATAAAACAATACTTCAATATAAAGCAAGTATAACAAAGTGTTCCGTGAATAACCATATTGCATCGGCACTGCATTGTCACTTCCAAAAGGAAGTGGATAATATATAAACATATCTCTCGATGTATATCTTTTCTCCTTCCACAAAAACTATGACTTAATTGAAGAGAAATGTAGACACTAATAAATTAATTTAGATAGTAAATTAAGCTGAGAGTCAAGTAAATTTTATTGTAGGGAAAACCTGGAGATCTCTGCTGTTTATTAGAGTCGTATTCAAAGAGTGTACAATGTACTCAAAAGGAATTACGTATTTATCTCTTGGTCGACCGACAATGGAACACGGAACAATATGAAGGGTTTTGACATAATTAGATGAAAAATTTGAAAAGGATTCAGAGTAGGTTATATAAATTTAATTCGTGAAACTCAAAGAAACATGGAAAATGGCAAGACTCTGCGTTTTGTATAATGCATGTTGCGGTTGTCAGAGTTAAAAAGAAATTAATCCGAGGCTCCGAGGCACAACCTACCCACTTCGGTAGAGTGGAACGTAGACGAAAAAAGCAATAAAACCCCAGAGAAAGAATAGTGAGAAATTCTCTTGCAGAAATCGAACTATAACGGACTGGAACAAATGCTTAGTTTTTTAGAGTTAATTTCAGTTACGAATATTAACTTGCACAATGATGTTCATTTAAGCACAGTATAAGTCTGAGGCTCTTTATGCACCGGAAGGTTAAACTTTGCGGGTCACCTTTTCGACCAGCCATGAAAAGGGTGCCAACGAGGCGAATCACCTGGCTGGCCAGCAGTGCCGATCATTTTTCGTATCCTCCGGCAAAGCGGAGGTACGTTCAGAGAGTATTCGGTTACGAATGATTGTGTAACAGTGCGAGCGTCAGGAAGTTTGCATAGAAGACAGTTTTCCTATTCACATTTTTTAGCTGTGTAACTGTCTGGTTCCTCCTCTTTCGTACACGAAACAGTACCACACCGGTGCACCTTCCTTCTCCGTGTCATCTCTTCCTTCTCCGTGGACATCGACCCAGCTAGCGCTACGGACTTTCTTCGCAACTATGGCTGCCGCCCCGCTCCCCGAGCCAAGGCCCTTTTCTACGCGTCTACGGCCTCCGGCCGTCCTTGGCACGTTCTGCCTCGCCACCGTCGGCATCTGTATTCATTATTTTGTGTATAATAAATGTCCGTTATCCAACGTGGACTCATTCGTCCTAATACACAACAATTGAGAAGTGAAGTGTAGTGTAGGATAGTAACAAAGGAGGTAAATTCGAAGGACTTGTCGAAGTTCTGGGCAGTGCAGTAATTCAATTTTGCAAGAAACTACTTCAAGTTTAGATTATATGCCACTTAGCTTTATTATTGTAATTCGTTTTCTTGGTGCTAGTACACTTCTTAATAATAATAATAATAATAATAATAATAATAATAATAATAATAATAATAATGCGTGTTATTGTATTTCTTTTATTTATTACATTCTACATTTTATAATATAATTAGTCGACAGCAGGTTGCATACATCAAGTATAAAGATTATATATATATATATATATATATATATATATATATATATTATATATATCAGAATTCGACTGTTTCTTCTTACTAATGCTGTAATAGCACGTTTCCTTCTCACTGAATATCTTACGAGAGAGATTTCACGGCTTTCCCAACCACCCGAACATAACAGATACGGTGCCAAAAGAATTTCACGAAGTGACGAATTTCACCTTCACTTTATAAATATTTATATTTGTTTAAAAATGCATCTAAACTAGACAGGTTCAAATTCCATCGCAGCCCGTCTAATGATGTTTCTTGATATCGATCGGGGATAATTCGAAAACGACGCGGAAGTGATGGTCCTTTCGCAGTCATCTAGAAAACTGAGCGCGCCTAGGGGTGAGGCGTGCAGTAAACTTTACTTTATTTCGAATTCTATTGATAGTATTTTACGCAACTAGTTTTTAAAGTTATGCTTTATTGCACAAGCCCGTGTTTTAAAAACAAGCGACGGTAGGAGCGAGTTTTCGGATTTGTACAAATGCAATAAAGCAACATTAAAAACAAGTTGCATACGCTATTTTTTGTATAACACTATTTCAAATTTATAAGAGATTCAAAGTTATTTTTTGGAAACCAATTTATTGGTTTTCAATTTATAGTTTTTTCACCAATTTATTGGTGAAAAAACGGTGGTTGGCTGTTATGTTTACGGCTACCTCTCCATGATTCTCTCCCTGCAATTGGCTAAATGTGCGATGAAGCAATGCGCCATAAACGGCAAATACATCATAATCTGTGCCGTAAGATGTCATTTATGAACGATTTCTTGTAACGAAAAATAACGTTTATAATCCTGGAGTACTAAAAATACTTTCAGCCAATATATTTTCCTATGCGGATTTCATACAGATGTAGAGAGAGGTAACGGGGGATCAGGTTTTCACATGCGGGAGTTCTCGCATGGGTATCGCTTGTTGTCCATATTTATTATTATCTTTAGAATTATTATCCACGAAGGTGTCGAAAGACTTGCAGGGTTCGAAAATATTTTAGGATTCATCCCGCCCCTGCTTTCAAACATATCCATTAAACCTACTATTGCTTTTCCAGTTCATTTAAAAATTAGTGGCATTTGCTTAAATTTTTCCTATTATAGGCCTATACATTGGGCATATTTATTTCATTTTAATGATATGGTATATTGTACCATTTGTAAAAATGCTCAATGTGTCTGTAACAAGTATGTATTCAATTTCTGGATAAATGACCCCACCCTGAATCGATTTCTCGTTCAGTCTCGATTCACCGAGAAACAGTTAAGATTTTCCTTATTAAGCTTCTGAACACAAAATGTTGTTTTTCTCCATCCCACACACACCTGATTTTTTCTGTTTTGACTTTAAATAAATAAATAACTATATAAAACATTAATGAGAAACCTTTTTTATTTGACTAAGATTAATAAGCATGGAATATTTGCGAAAATGTTAGTGAGTGATTGCTTCACTCTTCTTCATGTCAGACATGGGTCAATATTGTTGCGTCATCTTTCGCGAGAAATCTGCAGTACAATCTGTTATTAAGTAGTTAGCGTGACACTAAAAGGCAGATACCTGTTTCGTGCAAGTTGTCTGAGATGTCGACATAAACATTCCATGCACAAAAAAAGAAAAAAGTAGCGAAATGAGACCGACTGAATATTTACATCTTGCTGTTTAGTGGATACTGAGCAAAATCACTCTCGCCCTGTTAATGTTATATAATAAAATTGAGCCATGAAAGTAAGTTTGAATATTTACTAAGCAACTCACTTTTATGACAGAAAAACATGAGGAATGATAATTTTTAGTTTATAAGCAAATTTACATCAATCACATCAACAAAATTACTTTGTGGCTCAGTACATTTTGTCAATTCTTCAAAGAATTGATACATTTGTCACACCGTGGGATCAACATTTGTATTTCTGTGTCCTCGAAAATTGTGCAAATATACTGCACCTACGACAATTAAGTTTTTTCATGACATTGTGTTTTCTTTTTGTTGACAACCTATGGAAACACTTTCTGTAAATGCCTCTAAGATCACTGAACCCAATGCTGAATAAGCAAGCAAACAAACTATTCTTGAGCTGTATGTGCTCAGTCATACAACTCGCTGACTCAACCGCATAAATATTTTCTCACATTTCACAAAAGGGTCATGATTCAATCACTATGAATGTCAATTTGAGACCACACAGCTGATGGAATAGGGATGTCCAACTTGCAAGGCCTCAAGTGACATAACTAAACCCTTTAATGAGATTGAGGGACATATTTTCATTACTCGGGCGATCCACACGTGACCCCGTATTGTTGATCTCGGCAGTTTGCCCGGCTGCTCTGAAACCGGGGGAGGGGGAAGGGAGTTGGAACCATGTATGACATCAGTGTCTACCATGCATAACGCAGTGATATTGGAATGATTTTTAATTTCTGAATTTACTAGAAAAAAACAACCTTAAATCAAAACTTTACCTACTTTTACATTAAGGCGATGTTAACCCGACAGGTCGCATGCGGCTCGCATTCCTTCACTTTCTGTAGTGATTGTACATCACATTCATCTAAGAATAACGAGGGCATAATAAGGCAATCACGAACTTTACTTAATGGTGAAATTCCTGAATTTATGAGCGATGAGTCAACCATCAGATGAAATGGTCACATACAATTCAACATAACAAAAAATGTAATTATTACATTTTTCATGTAATAATTACATGAATCTGTCATCTGTCATCTTTTTGGACGCAATTACGCTCGTAAATATGTTCCGCAACAGTAAAGAAATCCACGTTGCATTACGTTATTGAGTAAAAAATTCTTTTAATAGTGCTGTGGTCAGGGGGTAAAAGTTCTGATGTCAATTTTTGGCGAAATTGGGTTAAGTACTGAAACTAAACGCTAAGTATCTATATTTTATTTTACGACCGAATTCAATTGTTGCCTCCTCAACGACAAAAAGCATTGGAAAATAGCGTTGAGCGTAGGGAAAAAGCCCTGGCTCAATAATATAACCCTTATTTTCTCCAAACTAAGATTTTTGACTTAAGAACTTTTGCCCCGTGACCACAGAATTGCGATTTAATTGTGGTAATTTAATAAGTGGGTAGAGCAAAAAGGGCCTCCTGGGCATAAAACCAGAAACCCGAGTTAGAATCCCGATCGCGGTAACCAATTCTTTGAACAAATTTAATTATTATAACAAAAAATCGTATTTCATCAACAATGTCTTGATTTGATATCAGTGCTGTTTCTAATGAGTCAATTTGTTGAGATTTTTATGAAAAGATTTAATAAAATATCCCCAAAACGAAATGGTTTGAAATGTCGTGCCCACGTTTTGATTCTGCACTCAGATTCAACGCCAGTACAGGGAAAATTACAAATGACGTTTCCAGAGCCGGATTAATCCCCATGCAGGGGCGCCGGATAAGTCTTCGTGTGGCGACTTTTGTGATACAATTGATTCCTTCATTCTTCAATTCTGATTTTTGCTTAGGGAAGAAACACATAAATTAAATGTCTACTAAGAATGTGCTGCTAAATAATACTTGCAAAGAAACATATTTGATGCGACTAATATTTTTGAAGAAATTTTTGTGGGTTAATTAATTTGTATATTGGAACTCAGCAGTAAATGGTAAGCTCATTACAAGGACCACAGTAGGTTTTTAAATTTTCTGTTTATATACACAAAACACAATATACATGATATAAACTAAAGAAATACTGAGAGTCATAACTGACCATCTCACATAGGATATAACCATCCTTACTTTGACCTACGTAGAAACATTTTTTTCTCAGCCGGAAACAAGAGAAGATATGAGGATTTCTTCTAAAACGGAACGCATTTTGTACTCTTTTCCCTTCCTTTCATTTTGCCTTGAAGCTCCGGTAATTTATTTTGGGGATTCTTCTCGTTTTTACAGAATTTGCGGGAATCCTCACTGCATGGGGCCCCGGAGAACTCATACCAGGCTCAAACCGAGTCTGGTCGTTTCATCAAAATGCGAAATAAACATAAAAAACTTGAAATGCAGTTTGTGATATGATTATTTCATGCAATTCTGCGATTCACGCGATTTCATGCGCTTCATGTCGATTCTGAGAATGAGTCACTCGTGGCGCGACCACACCGTGCGCGGCCGATGCACTTTCACGCATCGCTACGCAGTTTTAAGTCACAGTGTAAAATATACCTCACACCGTGTTCTAAGTTGAGGACGAGGCGCGTGCCGAAGACCCTCGCGGGAAGAGTTTGGCGTGTATATTTTCTTAATTTTTTCTATTTTCTTGCCTCCTGTTGGCCCCACAAGTTTTTTTTTCCTCCATGTAAACTCGCGCGTGAACGAATCGTCCACGTCCGCGCGTGAACGAATCGTTTCTCAAACTGTATTTCACCCAAAACTGTTTTTGGAGTTATGACATTATTGCATTTAATGGCCGATGTCTTGGCACAGATCCTTCCAGTAACTTTTTTTTACGTCTTTTTGCCTATTCCGCCAGCTGAGAGACGCTTGGCGCGTGTCGGCCGCGGGGAAGGAGGGAGGGGAGGGGGCAGGTGCCGCTGTGCCGCGAGTCGACAGAGAAGCAGCATTGCGCAACCGGAAGGACTTTCTCCGGCCGCCGCCGCGGGCGCTGCGCGGCGCTGTGGCACTTCGCGACGGATGGCGGCGGCGGCAATGGCGGCGCGCGCGCAAGGCGCCACCGAGCGGAATTTGAGGTTAAGGGCAGGCCTGCGACAGGCAGGTTTGCGTAAAATGACCACGTTTTTTTGTTTATTTTATTCTTACTTTTCCTCCCTATACTATAGTAAAGGGATGAAAAGTATTAGAATCACCACAACAATGCAATCTAGAATTTTCGGTCGAAAAATCCCGGGTTAAGGTCCTTTTGAGCTGATACTTCGCACACACGTCAGAATTAAGAACACGTTATTTTTGTGCCTTAAGATTTTTTAATTTTGGGGGTTGCTTTACATGAAACCTGTAACATTTTCAAAATTTTCTAGAAAATGGCTGGAATTTTTATTTAATTTTGTTTGCTGAAGAGTGGAGGAAAGTCTATTTATAAAAATGGTTAAGTTTCAACCTTCATTGAAACCTATGGAATTATGAAAATTGGGAAATTCAAATTTATTTTCGAATCTCTTCTACTCCTCAAATATTAAAGTAGGAGATTTCTTTCGCAATACAATTTATTCCTTAATTTAAATCTTTAAACTATGCCATGCAGTTCAAAAAAAGAGCAGTTGAGCAACAACTAGAGAGAAGGAAAAGTTTCTTTACGCAGCGCATTCCCAGTTTTATTTATTTTATATATATTTATTTCTTTTGAAGTTAATTTGGTTTGAAAGCCCTTGAACCACTAAGATCATTTAGGCCTAGGAGTTGTGATGAACTGTCCTAGAGAATCCAATGAGCAGATGAACCAATATGAGGTGAATGATGACTGAGCAATGGTGGTTTGAGAGAATCCCGAGAAAACCCCCCGAGAGCTCCCCTTGTCAACCACTATTCCGCATGGATAGGCTAGGGATCGAACTCTACCTACAGTGGTGCGAGGAGTATGCGCTAGCCATTACTCTAGGAGACCATCCCCTTGGTTTCAAATAATACAGGTTATTCAACCTACACATTTTATGGTCCAGGACTTAAGTGCAGAATGGTATCAGAGGATCCACTCTTGCAAAACTTCTCGCCTTCGCTTCGGCGTCTACCCGTCTCATTTTGTGTCTGCGCCACTGGAGATGGCAGAGCATTCCCAGGGAACTGGCGCGGGGCCATCCTGGCGTGCCTCTTCTGTTCGTTCATCCGCGCAGGCCTCGTATGTTCGTTCCCACACAACGGCTCCAATGGAGAGCAACTGGCGTTTCGACACTTCGCCCTCCAACCTGGGAACTTCTCTGCGCTGCTGGCGCTGAAGCCAAGGTTGGGCTCTGACTTCACATCCACGTACTCACAGCCCTCCCGCAGTCTGATGGTATGATAGGAGATGGGCCTATCATTTACCCTTACACACACACACACACACACACACACACACACACACGCATACCCCTACCACACTTGTCGGGAGTTCAGGCGAGATCCGAAAGAGTGTCTCGTCCGAGGCGGTGCCTCAATTGCAGAGATACCTGGAAGTGGAATACACGCAAGTAGACTTGTAGGTCCCTCGCAATGCGTCGGATCGCACGTTCCAGAGAGGGAAAAACTACTGCCACACCCCGTGATAAAACCTGCACTACATTTATGGGTCTAATAGCAGCCAGAGCTAGTTGATTAATAGGGCCATAACAGTTGGCACGTACAGAAACAAAATAATCAAACCAACTTTACTAATATATCTGGTTACCTGGAAAGGCAGAATGAATGATCGGTCACTCGCGAGCGATGAGTTGGTGACTTACGAGGTAGAGGCATCGCGATCCACCTTTTTAGCTGGTATCGAAAATTTGCCACCGCCAGGACACTAATCTAACCAGCTCAAAAACGTGACTAGAAAACACCGCATTTCTTCTTCTTCTTCCAGCACTACAGTTCGAGGTGAGGTTTGTCCTTTTCAACCACAGATTTCCATCTATCTCGATCTTGGGCAGTTGTTTGCCAAGGTCGTACATTCATTGCCTGCAAATCTGTTTCCACTTCATCCCTCCATCTATTTCCTGGTCTTCCCCGGCGCCGTATTCTGACCATTCTTGCTTTATAATGGTTTTAAGCGTTCGTCTATCTTCCATTCTTTCGATGTGATCCAACCTACACATTCTTTCTTACTTTATGTACCTAACAAAAATTTTCATATTTCAAAATTTCATCAATTTCTCTGTTAGTTCTAATACTCCATTCTCTTCCATCGTGTACAGCATCATAAATCCGTAAAACTTCCCTGCCTTAAACACCGCATATAAACTTTTAACTATAAGGCAACCTCGATAGATCTCAAACCCGGAAAACCAGCGACTGAATAACAGCAGCATCGAACTGCGTCTCAGGAGCTTCGGGCGGAGCCTTCGCTCCCTAGATTACTGCGGAGGATCACGAAGTTGGCAGATCAGTTAGCCTTGCCTACCGGCAGGCTCGCTCAGGCAGCGCTTTGGTAAGGTAGCCAGCACCTGACGTGCAGAGCAATTTTCGAAGAAAAGTCTTCTCAACACTCGGAAGTGTCAGGCAATTCGCGCAGATGAGAAAAATACGAACCCCGCCAAAGTTAACGCGAAACTTGTCGATCAATAATTTTTGCCGTACAATTCCCTTTTGCGCTAAATTTGATTTACTAAAAATTATGTCTTTGAACTATGATCTCCAGAATTGCAATAAGGAATAGCCATGTTCGCAAACTATTGTTTTGTTGTTTACAAATAATGTCTCCACCTGTATGCTCTCCACCAAAAAGCATAAGAATGGTGAATGCTTTACCAATATTTTCAAAAAATAGGCATGACAATGATTAAAAAATAATTGTGGAGAATAAAATTTATTTTAGAAAAAATATCTCTACTTTCAGTAATGTATTTGTAGAGGGGTGCAAATAATATCATCTCGAGAGGCTGCCCGCAACGCGCCATCGACGTGGTTCGCAGTTTGTCGCGTCTCGTGCAAATTGCCGACGGGCCATGCCAACGGTAGGAAATGAGTAGACTCAGTTGTCTAGGGCGCTGCCAATTAATATTCGACTTTGGAATGACGAATTACGTTTGGAATGACTTTGGAATGACGAATTTACGAATTACGTTTTGTAACTAGCCGACAATGTATGCATTTAGAAATACAAAAAGCTACGCAAACGCATGCATTTCTTAAGATTCTCTTCTCTTTTTAGTCAATAAACACTCATCGTTACTGGCGATGCGATTCTCATCCATGTGTGTATGTAATTAATAATTTAGAATTTGCATCATACCCCGACCCAGGACTACCAAATCTCTTCCTGAGATCTCTGGAGCCGGCGTTATTTCGTATGAGGCGAACAACATACACACGCCTAACCTACCCCCCTAAGTACTTGGCGTGTGTTTCATTTCACAAATATTATGCCGACTCAACATATTTTGTATGTACAAGGTGGTTCATCATTATATGAAACTGGCCCATCAAAGGGTTTATTTTTTTAAAAATATTATCAATGGCGCTAGGACTTACAGTATTCAAAACGAGCGAGATATTTTAAAAAATTGTGTAATTTTTTATTGTTATGCATGTATTAAGCGCATTGAGCACCATGCGTACAACAAAATTTAAAGGAAAATTTTGGGGCAGTTATTAGGAAAATTTGGTTTATTAATGTTGCCCACATTTCACTTAAATCTTCCTACAATTTATTAATAATATAAAAAAAATGCATGATAACAATTAAAGAACTAATTTTGGAGAAAAATAATAAATGTATTTGAAGAATATTTTGACATCTATTTCTTCAAAAATGTAGTTGTACGAGGGGGATTCAAATAATTTGAATTGTTGTCAATGTTTGAAAGTTCATGGCTTTATTGTCAACATTAGACATAAGCCATCGTTATTAGTGTAGTTCACTCTATTCTTACTAGAAATTTAAAGAAATAATTGAAACACATTTGAGAATAGTTTGTAATTGTCCCAGGGGCTCTTGTGAAGCATCCCCAAAATTCAACGAATTCGTTTCAAATTCGCATGGCCTCGGGTCCAGTCAAATTGGTTGATGAATATTAATTTTGGAAAATATCTAAAGACTAATTTTGGCGCTAGTGTTCATAGACGAACGGACGTTTGAAAAATCAACACGTTTTCGAAATTAGGGAACTCCAAAACGTGTATTCCCGCTGAAATATCGAAATAATTTTTCCGCAGCATTACATAACCAATACTTCGCGTTACTTTTTTTCGCATGCGAGAAATTAAAACAAACGCGTGTGGAGCAGCGTGTTCTGCTTTTTGTTGCTACTCTTTCTTCTGCAGGCTCTTCATCTGCCTTGGCTTACGTGTTGCTCGCTCTGACCTACTCTCCCATGCTGCCTTCTTTCCTTGTCCCCTGGTCCCACTCGACGCACATTAGGCCTCTTGCCACATGGTTCAAGAAAAAAAGGCAGAAACGATCACGGTTTTGTGCAGATGTAATATTTAGTGAAAGGTAGTAGTGAGTGAAAACTCTTTTTGTCCTTGTAGATGGAACGCAGGATATTATACTTAAGCTTTAGTTTTAAAAGGGCTCAAACCTTAAATATTTGACATAGTAATACGGTGTTAAAATATGTTACTGATTTGATTTACGTTGGTATTAACCAACAAATAACAGTACAATAAAGTACAGGACAAAACTAAACAGTTTTGTACACTTTTTGTTCACTAGAATTGCTTAAAACTTTAATATACAAAATATTTGTGTAGACACATAGTATGATGAACTCTTACGTTGTATTATTAATTTTAGTTGCCTATCAACAGCCTACGTGCTATTTTTGGGAAGTTCAGCATTTGCGGGGAGTAAAAAAGATGCAATAACTTAATCCTATGCACCATTTCAGGTTATAAAGTCATGTTTTACTTGATTAAATTAAATTTTGTTGTTTTTGCAAAAGTAAACAACAAACTGGAATTATGTTTTTGGAAAAGTAAATAATAGGGGGAAATGCCAAAATCGCTCCTCGTATTGTACTCGTCTCGCACTCTTCACCTAAAACCAAATGTCAACTCGGCGCTCCATCGAAATAGCATCCATATAAAGGAAGGTGGGAATTCTCTTCAGTCAATTTATTATTTTAAATTAAGCATTGTTACATTTTCTTTCGTTCTTTTGCATCAATCCTAAGACGACCATTGTCCCACTTAAAATTAACATTTATACCACCGACCTGCTACAGAAATTGAGAAGGGTAAATTTGTGTCCTATTCAAAACCTTGGTTACGCATGAAATGGGTAGAACCGCATTTCACTGTCTCAAACATTTAAGTGGTTCGGAAGCTAGTCAAGATGAGACTCGTCTGTGTGCAAATTCTAGCAATACATTATTCAGTCCCCAGTAGCTCTTGCCTCTTACACTGTTGGTTTCTACTGGATACTGATCGGGGGGGTCTGCTCTTGTTAATTCTACATCCTGGCAATAAATAAGAAGCTGCGTGTCTTTACTGAAGGCAAAAGTTATGGAGTGATGGAATTAAGAATCCAAGTCAATGCCATTAGCTACACATACATCTACGAGTTCTTCTCCGCATTAATCAAAAAATTTCATCGATACCCATTTACACATTATAGAAACTGCTCGGAAGATACACACCTTAAGCCATTTGTAGGCCTTAGCTCATGAAATTTTATATTACTGAATACATTTCCTACTAGAATTCTGACAACACGAGACGATTTCGCTCGAGTATGACGGCAGTCCAGCTAAATCCGGTAGGTGCAACTAGAATCCACGACAAGGCGCGACACAAGCGAACACCTCTCGGCCGATAAAAACAGTTGCGTCTGAATTGTGGCTCCACCATTGAGATAGAATTTCAAGAATTAATTAAATATGTTGTGAAATTGAAATATCTAAACAATGAGTACAAATTATGTGAAACTGATTGAAAAGTGTACTTTACTTTAGGCTGATGTAAATAGCGCGAATATTTTATATTCCTAATGCAAATTTATCAAGGGAGAGAAACTTAAGAGCAGCTGAAAAATGTGATTTTACAAAAAAGGACCAATATTAATTCAGAAAGAACTAATGACAATCTCCTGATCCATGGCTTCGAAAAGAAATCTGTATAACATTTATTAACTAATTACAATTTCTTACGTAATCAGTTTGTTTACATGTCGTAAATGTAGCTATAATAAATGGTAAGGGCCCGCAAGAATCGTCAGGTTTATTGCTAACTTAGCTGTACAACACTATTGCACACGATAGGCAACATATTCCTTACCCAAGAGGCGAGGAGATGCCGTCATGGTCAATGCCCTGACTTTTGAATCTGCCCACTGGGAGCGAGCTCAAACTTCCGGTGCTCACTCGAGCGCGTACGAACTAGCAAATGGCTCACCTTGCAGCTCTATTTCCTTCATGCAGACTTCACTTTTTACCGAAAGGATGCATTCAAACCTTCAGTAACACTTATGTTTTAACGAAGTCTTTTCTTGATGTTTGTGACCCTTATACAACAATGTCTATTCCAGTATATCCTTCTACTTCTAGGTGAATGTAGGTCTATTTATGGTGTTTTAATGAACTAAGCCGATGAATTTTAGCGTTCAAGTAAGTAGGTAACTGAGATTTGTCGCTTCTTAGAAACTAGGAGCGAAGCATGCGTGCTTTCATTTGAGAGATGTGAGAGATAACCACAAACCATTAATTAATTCGAATAATATTCCCATTGGTTTCTTCTTTGACAAACTACCTTTATTAAGATCGCACTTCACGAAAACAAGTTATGGGAGAAAATTTGGTTAATCACCCGGACAGTAAATGGTTCCACTTCCATGGTTTTCACTTTTGCCTCCCCCTGACCTGCCCAATACGATCTAATACAGACTGAAAAAGCAGTTCCGAGTAAGCCGAGCCAACTGAAAGCGTATAAGCTGAAACAACTAAGAACTCGAGTCCCATTATAGTGTTTCAGGAGGAGAAACACACAGGAAGAGATTACAAATTGACTAAACGGAAGAGTAAACGAAAATGGAAAGAAGATAGCCTACTGAATAGGCAGAAGGCAGTAGAAACCGAGGTTGTAATCAAAGAACGTAAACAATATGAAGGAAGAAGTTCAATTAAGATATTGGTTACAGAGCAAAACTACCATATTTAAAATATAATACCAAAAATAGAATTGGAAAAGTATTGTTGTTAAATTTTTCATAAATTACTCGTTTTTATCATAAATTAGAAACGACAACATAAAAGTAACGAAAAAACTGTCTTAACACTTTTTGTATCTTCTTCCTGTCTACTTTTGATATTACACAATGCCCAGTCGTATCAAATAATGACAAAAATTGTGTGTGAAAAGTTCTCATATGCACTGGAAGTTTCATGACATCCTATAGACAGAGATGTTAATAAACCAGTACATTGTGAAGGTAATTAGTGAGAAGATGCTGTGGCGATTACATGATAGGAACAAGTTCCCAACACTTCGTTTTTTATTCACCGACAATTAATGTTTGATATGTTAAGTCATTCACCTCACAAAATAACAATCAACGCCGCTCTAACTTCCGGCAACATTACATATTGTACTTGTATACTCGAAACGAAACAGTCCGTGAAACGGTACACCCGCGTGAGCCAGTAAAGAAACTAAAGGAACAGCAATTCACACATGGTACAGAATACTGAAAAAGTGATGATTGTTTCAAACAAAACTCATTCTGAAGTTAGGAACTTAAATAGGGTTCAAATGCCTAACAATGACGTTTTCACATTAAGAGCACCCATCTGCTTTAACTCTTCAAAAGAAAGAAACCTGACCTAAGCTGTGACAATAGTCTTCATACATTCGCTTTCTATGTTTTTTTTTGTTTTTTGTTATTTTAATGACCACTATTGTATTTAAGGAAGAGGTCATATTTTCAAATTACGTTACTTGTTAAAGAACACATACTTGAAATACCTCAAAACTTAGAAATGAACAATAATTTATCATATAGTCATTCTAATGCTTTTGAAAATGCTACTTCCAGCATCTTCATTCAAGTACAGTGATGTAATAGAGTATAATACAATGTTGGTGCATTGTTATTTTTATTTGACTTACGTTTCTTTACATTATTTGATGAGAATTTTTGGAAAGTACTAGAGATAAACCTTTAAAACTAATGAAGCTCATTGGTAAATTTGTATTACTTTGCGTCCTCTTGGCTGCTTTTCCAATTTTTTTCAACGATAAATATTTCATTACATTTGTACTTTCCTTCCTTATTACGTATGTAGTACGAAATGCTGCGGCCGAAATCTGCGATTTTTCGATTCTCTCTCATTCTTTCGATTCATACTCTTATTGGCGTGCCCTGGTAACGAAAAAGTAGTTAAATCTTGTTTATATTTGTAGTAAATTACTTCCTTTAACGCGTTGTGTGGTCTAAATCCAGGTTTTGAGTATCCTTGATACCGAAAAATCAATTGACAACAAATCGTCTGTCTGTCCGTCCGTGTGTAGTCAACGCTAGCGCCGAAACCGTTCTGACAATTTTTTCCAAAATTGATATTCTTCAATTGATCTGATCGAACTGGAGGCCCTGCTAGTTTGGAACACATTTTGATTTTGGAGGGCATTTAACATGACGCCCCAAAGACATTTTCATTTTGTTTTCAAAAAGGGCAACAATTTTTTTAATAAAATTTCCCCTCCAAGTGCGTAAAGAACGGTTAAAATTGCGCAAGTCTAAAAATGAGCGATTGCTGTGAAAATTAGACAATTGTAAAAGTCAAAAATTGCTTCGCCGTCTTTCTGAAATATTATAAAGAAGATAGAGGTTTTTCCCAAAATCCGTTGTTCAAAGACAAATCTTTAAACAATGTCGAAAATATGAGTACTTTTCGCGTATTTTAGGCAATTTATAAGCTTTTATTTAAAAAGGCTCCAATTTTTTTCTTTAAACTCGTTCTTCTATGTATCAAAGGACGGTAAAAAAGTGGAGGTGGTCCCGTTTTCGGCAATTATTTTCTAAATTTACAAAAAAAGACATTGCAAATATACAATATTGATGATAAAAATTATTTTCTAACAAGACTCTTTAAGTTAATGCAATTTATAAAAAATTCTCCAAAACGGCTCCAATTTTTTTCTTTACATTTTTTCCTCGGATAGAGTAAAGGACTCTTAGAAAAATAGCGCAGGTCTAATTTGCAACGCACTTTCCGAATTTTCGAAAATTTCAAAAGTTAGAAACAATGCGAGACAGTATCTGATGTTCTAGCATCGCTCGTTTGTCTTTTGTTCTACTAGTTAACAGCGCAAAATACTGTAATATCGAAGATAGCGTGCAACTGTAATAAGCTGCATCCTTCCTAAACACTTTATTCTTTGAACCTATGTATATTCAATATGACACTCGCAGTAAACCAGTTCAAGAGTGCCACTTCCTCCGGATGTAATGTTGATCCTCTAAGGAAAATGTGTCGACGCGCCACGCCTCGGTCGACTACCTGCCACGTGTTTCCGGAGGTCTTTAAAACGAACCAGCTGACTGGATCTGCGAGCCCACTGGGCGTGAGCCAAGGTCATCAAATATTAGACGAGCGATCCGCACAGGAAGTTGACTCTACACCGCTTCCCTTCCGCATCACTTGCATCGGCGACACACGGTCGCTTGTCCTTCCGGAGAAAGAAGTTGGGCATTAGAGCGACTCTCGATCGAGGCAAAGTCATGGGCGCACTAGAGATAGGGAGTTTTTGCCACCTCGAACGTTGAGCACTATCGATCTTCTGCGCATGCGCAGATGCACTAAACTGATGCGAAACTTTAACTTTGCATGAGCAGATCGATAGTGCTTACCGTTCGAGGTGGCAAAAACTCCCTGATGCGACATCGCCAACAAAACATCGATTCTCAAGACTAAAATGTGGATTAAAGTATTAATAAAACATCGAATCAAAAACTTCGATGTCATTAAATATTGATGGTTTTAAAGCTGAAATAGTTAATAACTACTGACGTTCCCACGGGGGCGGGGAGAATTCAATTTGAAAGTGGTCTCGTTCATTAATTTTTAATTGAAATTTAATTGAAAAAAGTGAAAGAATCAAGACAACAAAACTTGGATTATCTGACTCGATAATTAAATATTAGTATAGGACTATATCGATATTAATATAGACTTCTATACTGACGAAAACTAGTTTATTAATTTTTCATCCTTGATCTGAAGTATTTCTAATTTATGCATATACGAAAATTATTATAGACATTTGTTATGAAGACATTTCATTAAAAATATATATAGACCACGTAAACACATTGAACCACGTACAAACTTCCATGATGAAAAAAGGTTGGCTTCAAAAATTAGATGTTAAATACATTGATGGTTTTATAAAAACTTTAATGCTTTGAAAACATCGACATCTATATTGCATTCCCAGTTCCTAAGGCGCGTGTCAAGTTTATCATGTCCAGTAGACTAATTTAACCAGTAATTTAACGTCTACGCATGTTATATCTACGCAATAAGTCATTTACATGTAGTTTGTTGACATTTTACATGTTCTCTTGTAGACTAATATATGTAGACTATTTAATATTCGTCATCAAAATATTTTAAAAAAATATTATAATGAATAATAATAGAAGTAGCTCTCTTATATTTGACGTTTTACTTTCGATTCAGATGAAACGCAGTATATAAAAATATTACAAACGTTTCGTCAGCCAGATTTGCAGACATCTAAAGTGCTCAAAGGAGATGGCAAAATTATGTGTTGTATGATTTACGGAGAAACAAAAATATATGAAATGGAAAAAAAATTAAGAAATAAGATTAAAATTTTCTTTTGTAGATGAAAACTCAAATCATAATATAACATGAAACTTGTCGTATAATATAAAACTTGAAAACATATTTACACTACTTACAAAATGCAGAAAGATAGAAACAAACAAACGGTTTTATAACAAAACCGTAGCGTATTCGAACTGTGAGAAGTCGGGAAGGGCAGTGGTTCCAGTTACAACGGTTAACCGGGCCTTTCCTTCGTCATTCGGGCCTGTAAAGTTGAATTTCCGAGCCGCCTAAACGGCCAGGTAGGGCTTGGTACCTCCGTAAGAAAGTGTCTTACTCCTTTCTCTGCAACGTCTCGCTTTCTGCCCTGACAGTATCATCCAGAATTTCCGCGCAAATACTCATCCGAAAAGCGGCGAGGCGTGGCAACCGCTTACTCAAGAGATCTCACGGAAAGCACAGGCTTCCAGCAGGCCGCCGGGGCCAACCGCTAAACGCGGCGACGCGCATTTCGCTTCCCACGCAAATGGCCAAGATAAGACGCGACACACGTCGCATTACGTGGGCTCATATTCACTTCCTCCTCTATCATTTCTTCCACATAACCAGCGTTTTGGGTAAAGTACCGGTGGAACGTCGGCGCAGTGTCCGTGCGTCGTTTCGCGTAGGTTGCTTTCTCCTTGCGTAAGTTGAGGTCACGGAAAAGACGCTGCGGGGAGCTGACTGGTCGGAAGTGTTCCTGGTGGGAATGTGCCGGAACGGCTAGACAGTGCACCGATGGCCCGCGACGCCTCGGTGATGACCCAGATCGATGGTAGAGGTGGTTCTTTGCGGTTTCTAACGGCTCCGAGACGAGCGTAAGAACGGGCTCAAGTTCGTGTGAAATGGTGTCATGACAAACAAAGATAATCGTAATTTCCCTGTATTTATCGGATCGCTGCGGTTGTAAAATGAATAATAACTTTTTTTTCAGATTGAAACGCAAAGGTTGCGGTGAGGTTTTGCATTGTTACTTCAACGACCTCGACACTTGGCCAGGGAGTTATTTGCGTGACTTCTTAGTGCCGGTAGCAATTATATGCACTTGAAAATTCCACTTTCACTTTGTACGTTTGTGGATATCCGCATCAGAATATTTCGCTCTAATTCTAGACATATAGAATTCGGGCTCGTTATGTAATGCTGTTTGCCCTGCATTATTATACACAAGACTGCACAAAATTGAAAATCGAAGGTTGTTTCGCTTATCTCCATTTTGAAGATAGTAATTATAATATGAGCAGCACATGTACTTGCCCTTGATGATAACCTTGTTACAAAAACAGAATTTTGTAAATTTGAAGCAATGATTATTGCTACTAAAATATAAGTGAAAGGGCATAAAAATTCCCGTATTTGAAAGTTTTAGAAAAAATAACACACATCCGTGATTAAACAAAGTAATTTCAACATGAAAACATGAACATGTAAACCATGAATAACAAGCTGAAATTTAAGTAAAACCGATAGTTTCGCAAATATGTAAGTACATTTCTTTCAATTCAGGGAAACAGAACTATTTTAATAAAAGCAGGGTATTTTAATCTTTGTTCAGCCCTCTGGAGAAAAGTATCACGACGTTGTTTTGAAAAGGCAAGAAACATAATAGATTCTCAGGCAAACACTGGACACCGAAAATTAGAAAAAATGTATATGAAAGAAAGAAAGAAAATCAAGAATAAGAACGATGGTAAGTAGGCTAACAGTAAGTAGGGCAGTGGAGAGTACGATCTCACAATCGAGGGATTTATACTTCTGGATTTATTGTACATAAAATACAAGAAACGAGTACACTATTTTCTGTCATCAAAAATCGTCAAAAGAAGATTTAAAATGAATTTAGAACATACTCGCGAAAATTTAAAAAAAAATGTGATGAACATACTCGTGAAAATGATGAACATACTCGTGAAAATGTACAATTTCAGAAAAAAAAACTGTACACGTCGTTAATGACGTTACGTAGATATTACGGTCTGACTGGAGGAGATTGAGTCAAGAAAGTGGGTGTAGTGCCGGAGTGGAGGGTAACTGAGAAAGTTTCCACCCACGTAACTTGGATCTAAACAATGATACTGCCGGAGTCCTTGGATGATGCACCGGCAAGAGGCCTCGGGGCTGAAGAAGCGCTCTCGAGAGGCAGAAAGAGAAACGAGCGAAAGGAACCGCGGGTGTAAGAACGGGAGGAGAACGGCAGCAGAAACTTCCGGATTCCAGCAGCAGAGGCTGAGGAGCGGTTCGGTTTTCCTGCAGCTGTTGCGCCGGGCGGCGCTGCGCTCTCACTGCAACTGCTTCCAGGAGACCGCAAGAAAACAAATACGCACGCACGCGAGATCACACGTGCACGCAAACAACGCCGCGGTAACTTACTTTCAACGGCGGATCATTTAAACACACGAAAACAAACACGTGTTCAGAAAAGAACAGGTCGATTCAGGGCGCAGAGAGGCACACATGGATTCTGTGTTCAAAGGAACGAAGGGACTAGTTAGATCCCTAACTGGAGATTCTTCTGTTTCTTTTGCCACACATTATCCGTTATCATTCACCCTGCCATTTTTATCAGCATCACATCACACAACATTTTTTTATTATTTTAGGTCGCATTAACATAAAGGTCATTAGCGATAACTATTGGGTTTACCGTTATCTAATGATATGGTGAGACATGGGGTGAAAGGCCGAACACAAGTACAACCATGCCCGATGCGGGTCTCGAACCCGCGATCTTTGGGTCCGAGATCGCTATGACACGACTGACTTAACGATCTCGGCCACCGCGGATCAGCACAACATACTTAATATATTAGATTGGAAACTCATTCCAATTAATGAGTGTCGCTCAGAATCCGAAAGTAGGAAGAAGTGAGACTCTCATTTCTGTAATTTCCTATAATGTCGTTTGTTTCTGCTGTGAATAGTGACTTCCAGTGACTTAGTTAGAGAGGGGGCGGTCCATCCTGAGTGGCATCATTTTAAAGGTGACGCCTAATTAGAAGACACCTCATTGAAGACACTAATAAATTTGCAGTCCTTAAATCTCGAAAAGTGTTTTTATAAGAAGCATGCATTTGTTAATTACTTTACTTTGTTTTAGATTATTTAAAATTATATTTCAATGATTCTGAATTAACACAGCTTTTAATACATTATAAATAAATATCTTGTAGAAATATTATTGAATTTCTATTAAATAATGTATAAATTATTCAGTAATATATATTTTTGTATTTAAATTATGGGGGGGGAGCATTTAAATTATCGTTAGTTTTGCCCCGAGTGACACTAATTGAAGCTACGCCAATGTTGACTTTTCGGAAAGAAGAAGGAGAAAGAAGTGCGCAACGCGTTTGCTCGTGGAGCGAGTTCTTCGCCCCTGTTCTCAGGGCTGCGCGGGCGCTGCGCAGGCGCCTTGCGAAGCCGTCTGCCGCCGCGCCGGCCAAACCGGTTCCTGCCTTCCCGCGCCGCCCCCGAGTCGATCTTCCGCGCGCTCTGGGTCAGTGGGGCTGCGAATGCACCGACGAGAGCCTTTCCTGCGCACGTCACTCTCGGTTTCACTTCCTTTCGTAACTCTGACGCCATCGCGGGAGATGACGCGCGCATTCGGAGGTAATTGCCCCGCTCTTCTTGTGTTTGCGGTGCACTCGAGAAAAATGTCGCAGTTTAGACCCGTACTTACGAAGAAAGGTCTTGTAGTACTTTATCTAAGAATGTCCAACACTCGGTGCTCAGAAAATCTCTGAAGGAGTTCGTGCAGAAAGCAACAAAAGAGTGAATTGAATGAAGAATGAACAAGAAGCGGACAATTTAATCGTGCCAGCAGTATATTAAAGGTTTTTATAAACGTGAGGGGAAACGAGAGATGTCAATAACGGTACTTATGTTCTAAAAAAGGGAATTTGATATTTCTGATCTAAAATTTTACCAGAGTGGTTTAAGTGGTTCTCGACCACAAATAATAAGAAACAAAGTTGAGAATAACGCAACTGTGAAGAATATTATGATTTTTGTCATTTTTTCTCTGTACACGAGAATATGGTATTGGTTGACTTATGTCTTATAATCAAAATTCTTTAAAAAATATCTGAATGATTTGAATGCTTTTATTTTTATTCAATACTGGTGGGCCCGACAATGCTTCGCTACTGCAGTGTATCACACATCACACACTACTGGTCATGTGATTTTACACTACGCTGTGCAAAAATTCTAACAGATGAAATACTTTCTAGCAAGTATGGGTTTGTTTCATGTCCTGGTTTGGACATGGTTGCCAAGTATCCTATTGTTAAAACGTTTTCCCTCAAATTTGGGCATGTATTCGCTATGTCTCTATCTTGGAGAAATTTGAATTACATGTTCGAGATTCAAGTAATAATTCTGGCCAATCGCAAGGGCAGAATACTTGTATACAGTGAAGAGGCGCTTAATTTTTGTCTGTGTGGAGAGTTGCATATTATTCAGGGGACTGATTGATTGATTCATGATTCCGGGCGCGGGTTCAGGGGAGCTTGAGTCGTCTTAAACGAATAAATCATTATCCACAACCCCACATCTCCGATTTAATTCAAATCACTCGTTAAACACTCCAATTACTAATAATAACAAAGTGTAAAATTTCAGCAAAATCAGTCGAGTAGTTTTTGAGTCTATGTGCGTCACATTCCCTTTTATTTATATATCCAGATAGATATGAGTATATCTCTCGCATTTCTGTGAACAGTAGGCTCTGCAGGAAAAAACACTTCCTTCTACCTCGTTTTTAGTCACTTGTAGGAATATTCAGGCTAAAACCAATGTGCGAACAACGCATTTTTCCATGACTGCGTTTGCCATTCAAACAATTTACAGGCAGGGGAAAAACCGTTAAAGCAGGATCTCGCCGGGCTTGTTCAAAAAAATGATACGACACATTTCAATTAATGGTCTAAAATTAAACACTTCACAGAGCAACTTTATTAATAATTTAAGATGTAATTAGAATTTGAAATCTTTTTTAAAATCAATATTCAGACACCTAGCAATGTCTGGTTTGGATGACATAACATGATAGCAGAGTGTGGTACGCCAAGACTCAACAACCATCAAGTTGTAGAAAAAGAAAGGGGACTCATTCATTTACTTTTCCACTTAATCTTTTCCCTCATTTGTTCATCGAACCACAACAGCTGAGCTGTTTTATGAGTGGCGATCCTGGCTGCACCTACTTCCATTCTCTTTGCCACCGATGCACTCTCATTGCTTCCGGCACCCCCAGCAACTTCTCGTAAATCCAAAGCATTTCTCACTTGAACAAAGGAGAATACTATAAAACATGTATACGTAACTTTAATACGCAAAGTGCTTATTATGATCATTAACATCATTATCGAGGTTTCTTCGATTCATTCAAGTAAACTCAGCTTTCAAACTTTTGGTTTGAACTGTTCTTTACCAGGAAATCTCTGTCTTTAGTAATCTTAAAATCAGCTGAATCGACAAATGGTGCTGACAGACGTCACAGCAACCTTAGATTACATACAACGGCTATTACAATTTCTGAACGAAGATATCGAATACGCCACGTTGGAGAACATTTGTTGCATCGAGTAAATATTATTTGAAGCATTAAAATCGCAATTAATTTGAAGCATTTGAAGAATTAAAATCGATTAAATCAGAATTAAAAATGCATCAAAATGACGCAAAAGGGTAAAAAGGGTATTAGTCGACATTGACAAAAAGGCAAAAAATGACACAAAAATGGGTCATTTCCTTTTATCGTAACATAAAATGAATGTCTATACTGAATGGCATTGTTCTAAGTGAAAAGAAAAAATATGACATTTCATTAAAATCCGCCGTTTAGTTATCACCAACACGTTGTTGCATGGGAATGTAAAGTCAGGTGCACACTGCCACCAAAGGTGGTAACAAATTTCACAAGGAGTGTTCGATTAGCATTCGATATAGCTAGCTTCGCTCGCTAAATCTGGTGGAATAACGAGATCCACTGTCACTTTCAGTTCGAGTTTGCGCATGCGCAGAGGCTCAAAAGTGGTGTAAGCTAAGGTGCTTCACGCTAGGCAAAAACTCTCATCACACTGATGTTTCCGGGAGTTCCATGAATGGCACGGTCTATTGTCGAACAATTGTCGATGCATACGCTGGTAACTGGTAAAGCTCGTTTTACGTGAAAGTTAATGCCACACTAACTTTTCAGGGCACTATTTGTAATGATTTATCAAAAGTGTGGGCAAAGGAACGACTAATTCGGATAAAATATACAAACAGAACGGCAGCAACAATAGGTAATAGAGGAGAAGCACTTGATCGAGTAATAACTAATAAAAATACAAGGGAATGGTGACATAATTAATATAGAGGAAAATAGGGAATGTAGTGGTAAAAAAATGTACTTGAGAAATTTCCGTAAGTAAAGAAGTAAATTAATAAAGTAATTAGGAATCGATAAGCAAAGAGTAAATAAATGAAATGCTAAAACGAAGTTCACCAATCAAATATTATAATATGTGCGAGAAGGGGAATGGCATGCGTACAGGGACGAAAAAGAAACGCCTTCGAGTACGATCCCGCGCTTCGAAGAAGACAGATGAAGAGCGCGTAAGACAAACAAACGGGGCAGATGATATTCCGACGCGGTGACGTGTGGAGGCAGATGATGTTATGATTTGGTAGCGTTCGGATGGCAGAGACGCGTTTACGCGTTGGTAGTGTTATGTAAATGAGTAATTAGAGGGAAAAATGTATAAGTAGAAAAGCTAATATATAATTGCGTGTGGGAGAGAAGATTGGTTGCTTGGTCAGGACCGGATTTCAACAAAAACGGAACTTTGAATGGACGCTGAACGTTCAAGAGGGCAGAGGAACACTAAAGGAAAGTTACTAAAAAAGGAGGACACGTTAAGTTCTATAAATGTGTGAAGATCATGCTTTGGATTAAATGAATGATTTCTAAATTAATATTTACAGAAGGTAATGGCCAGGAATGCAAGGTGTGGGATTCAAGAAAAGAATAGTAGATAACAATAATAAGGGTTTTATTGCAAACATTTTTTGAGTTGTACTTATAAAATGATATGTATGTATGTGTGTATGTGATGTTTGTATTCACAGCAGAATACGATTACAATGTTTGTTTAAGTTGCATAAGTATTGTTATTCGTTGGTTGCAGTAAAGAAAATTCCCAATCCTACATAAGAAATAAATACAAATAGCACTGGTAAATTTTCTTAACTAAGCCTCTATAAAGTTGGTGTATCTGACTCACAAATAAATTTATTATGACGGATAAACCTCGGTACATTCTTCGGACTATCGTCGAGTTAAATGCATATTGAAATATTGAATGAGAATTAGGTAGAATAATCAAATAAGAAGGCATCAGTAAAATACCCCCGTGAGACATTCATGATCAATAATATACAAAAAAACCTAAACAATAAAACTACCGTTACTAGAAAGTAATTATCACAATCTTACATTAATTGACAATAAAATGTGGTTTACGATGTACTTTGTGTCTTTGACAAATAAATCTCAATGTCAAAAATGTGTACCAAAGAAATCCACCTTGTAGAGTTCTGAAAAATTTAACGATCACAAAAGCTGTGCTGCATCTTAAATAGGCTGTAAATCGTGACAAGCAATCAAGCATTCAATAATGGCAGATTTTTCACGTCCTTCAGACTGTAATACATGTCTTTAGAGAACAAGGAATGCGTGGAAAACACGTTTAAAACAGATTTTCAAAATGCATCGTAAAGACAGTTTTCACAGGACATCGTTAATTTATTTTTCAGTATATGGAACAAATTGTACGAAATAAAACACAGTGAAATCTGTATTAGGCAATCACTATTGGTTTCACGAAAAGAGGGTCTTTTGGAGGAGTGATGGCTTAATAGGCAGGATGTTTTTTTATAAAAAAATCTATTTTTACTAGACATCGGGCGTTATGGAAAAGGCGTTAGATTTTCACCCAACGAACATATTTAACGGCATACGGTTAATAAATTTTAGTCTATGTGCACATACACGTGACATATTAGGTGCTCATAAACTCGCTTTTCTGACTCAAGAGAAAACATCGAGTGGTGGAACTTGGGTGGAACTTGGTGGAACTTGCAGAGATTCCAAAAGTAACCCAAACACTCGCATGTTAAGAAGCAAGTGTCTACCTTGGCTTCCGGCCTTGATATTCTGCCGTACGAAGTGTTCTCCAAGAAGACAAGATACGGTAAGGAAAGCTCGTTTACTTCAAAGAATTAAACGTTGGGTCACTCTCATATCTGCTGTTAGAAGAAACGAAACTAAGATGGAGTGAACTGCTGTGATACCATAACAGTGGACTCGGTATAATTTTACATGATTTCCAGAGTACCCCTCCCCTCCACTTTCGATTTCCTCGAGGTGCTCAGGCGCAGAGTCTGTGCAAATGGCGTTTATAAAGTCGCCAAAAATTTTCCAGAAAGTGGTCTCTTAAAATTAAGAAAATTGCTACGAAGAGACTTGTCACTGTTTGGAGAGAGAGGTGGCATGTAAACAGGAGTATGATTTACCTACAATATATAGTATCTAATATTCTTATTCGTACACATTGCTTTTACAAGGTAATATCTAATTATTTAGGTAAAAGTAAAGTTTTTTTTAAAAAAATTGTTATAAAACGAAAAAAAATCTTATTTCAAACTGAAAATACATAGGATCTGTATTAGAATCAGTTAGTACATTAATTTAAGAAAATAAAGACAGAGTAATGTTCAGTTTTGTGCAACTTTGATATTCGCACACTAGAAGTAATAACACAAAATAAAAACTAATAAAAGAAAGTGAACTATGGTTTCAGTATTTTGTTGCATATCCCTTGGCTATTGTCACAGCTACGCATCGCCTCTTCATGGAAAGAACAAATTTCTTGCAAGTTGTGGGTTTTATTTTCTTCCATTCTGTTTCCTCAATACGTTTTAGTTCTTTTTTCACGCCAGTTTTGTAACCTCTCTTTAAAACTGATCATAAATGCTCTATGGGATTTTAATCCGGGCTTTATGGTGGTGTTTGGAGTAATTTTAGCATGTTCCATATTAATCACGTCGTATTGAACTGGGCCTTGTGCTTCTATCATTGTCCTGTTAAAAACTGTAAAAGGTGGCAAGCCCATTTTCTCATCACTCTGTTTAACATTGTCTTTCAAAATGTCGAGATAAACATTGGTATCCATAATTCCATCAATGAATTTGATCGTACCAACCCCCTTAGAAAACATATAACTCCATAATATAACTGATCCACCACCGTACTTCACTGTAGGAATTGTATTCATGAAACAATCGTATGTATTTGGCTTCTTCCAGACCGGACGCTGACCCGAAGAGGTTTATTTTACATTCGTTGGACATTATTTTAAAATATTTTACAATGAGATGTGATAACTTTTTGTTGCTAAATCTGAGTATACGAAAAAGAATGTTAGATATTGTGTGGGTTTCAGCGGCCGCTCAAAGAAACCTCTATCGTTGAGAGGAGAGATAATAAGGGTAGTCTTCAAAATATATTTTACTATAATTTGATATTGATATTGATATTCATATTACTCGGAAACAAATACTACTTTTCCTCTGAATTAATTTACTGCTTTACTTAATTAAAATAATATACCATGTTGTAGAACTCTACTGTAAAAAATCTTATGTGAACTCTTGAAAATTATATTCTTTCTTACAGCCTTTACTGAGCTGAGGAGAGCAATGAAGAACAATATCGAAATTTGCTACCGTAGAGCAGGCTGTTCCAACTCGGCCTCTCGCGGGCAGGGGCGACCGTGGTAGCCCGCGGGCGCGCCCGCGTGCAATGGTGGCTAGCCCAGGAGGAGGTTGTGGAGGGGGAAGCGCTCTTATCACTTTCGCTTTTCTAGCTTTCTTTCACTTTCGTGGAAGCAATATGAGTAGTGCGATGGATGCCACAGGAAGCCACAATCCCTTTTTTTTCTGTCTCACCGGATCCGCTGTCATCGTCGATGCAGTTGGATATAACAGGTTTACAGAACCTCCTACTTCTAAAGGACAGATATTTTTAATATCCTGAATTTGTTGCGATAATACCAGAATTTAAATGTGGAAGTCTTCTGGGCAGTTGAGTTGGAACAGCCTGCTCTAGAGCCTTCCTTTTGAATAGTAACGACTAATGAATTGCATCACTGCAACACTGATTTCTGCCAGTATAGTATTTTGCTGTTTTTATTTTCAATTAGCTTGAATCTATTTCGGAACTATTCTGTAAACCGATGGTGTCTAATCAAAGAAAACTATCAGCAAGCCCTTGGCACTCTATTAACTCGTTCAGATTGATATTTATATAGATCCGTAAAAAAGATAGGCGAAAAAGGAAATATTATTATCTCTAGTAACCTTGACTTGCTGGATAGATGGGCAAGGAACGCACAAGGTCATGACATTTCCAGAGGAATTTCCTTTCCACAATAATTAGCTGTCATCAGTAGCTCGATAACTACTTTCGAGACTTGCATCCCGTCCTCCTAATAGCAAAATCACCACGTACAAAAAAACACACATTTGGCTTGTGAAATGCCCGAAAACATATATAGTTACATCACTTCTTTTGTAACGTGGATTGCTGTACTCTGGTTAATAACAAACGCTGCGGGCACGTGTTGAACACACGCAAAAAAAAAAAATCGTGGTACAACAATGTGATGTATCATACAAATGATATTTCAGATTTCTTTTATTTCGCTTCGTAAGTTAGATACATGTCCAGATTAAATACATCAGTCTAGTTCTTTTCTATCATTCAAAGTGAATAGATCACCATGGCCTCAGTAAAAATGACAAAAATATTGAATCACTTTGTATTATTTAGGCTGTTTCAAAATAAATGCTACAAAGGTCGAAAATGAGCATTTTTGTGCCAAAAATATACATTAGTAAATTTCATATGACGCTTTAATGCGATACTTGCCCTTAAATGTTAGACAACTCCTAATGCACAGGTTTTCTCTACGTCACGTTCTGATGGAGGGAAGAAGATTTCATGAACCTGCCGATGCATACGAGTTTGCCTACCAATCAGGGTTAAATGCCACATGTGTACTCTAAACATTGGGGAACGCGCTGGGCGTTATCCTTCCTTCCTCGTCCATTGCTCTATCCCTTCATTAGAGCCAAAAGAAGGACTCATTCTCTATTGATCTAGAACAGTGTTGTCAAGGTCGATGCCGCGAGCGGGAGTTCGTGGCACGTGTGCCACGAAGAAATCGCCCCTCCACGCAGTTCATTATCCTACCATCGGAGACAATGCCATCCCTATGTAGAAAGGCGGGGTTACTAATAGTTTCCTTTCCCGACGCTAGTTGCGCAGAGAAGCTCGTGGCATACTACGGTGCCACGACGCGTGCCACTGCCACCAGCAGAAGACCTTGACACCACTGATCTAGGAGCTCTCCGACAAGTTTTGGAGATACCGAGTGCAAAGACAAAACGAGAACGGTTCCTGAAGACACTGACTCTGTTTCGTAGCGAGATAAACCCGAATTAAAGGACTAAACAAGAAAAATATATCTTTCTTTGTTTAACATTATGCAAGTACACAAAGCTTATTTGCGGCCTGGTTTGGAGGAAATGTCACGGTGATCGTTAATTCGTAGTTTATAGTTGAGACGGATTCTGATAGCGTGAACAGTTGTAATGATTGTAACGATGATTATAATTGGAATGCAATAAATGGTACTAATATGTAGTTGATAGTGACAAGTGATGAAGGGTAGCTGCAGTGCCCTGAGAGTACTACCCCCATTTATTTTTCCATTACAAATTACACATGGTATGACATTGAATTATTGCTCCCAAGTCCAACAGAAAGACGAGTGTGGAGGCTTCGCGCCAGAGGACATCTTTTCGGGAATTGCCTGCGAGATTGAGAGATACTACTAGGTTCCTGCAATAAGACGCCCTGCAGAGACGCATATCAAAATACTGAAATAGAAGAGATGCTTTTTAACAGATGATACTGGGCGTACCAAAGAAATAGTTTAAAAGAAGAAAATAGTTCAAGAAGTTTAAAACGATCAGAAGCCCAGAAATTCAAATAACCATGTTCATGGATGTATCAAAGCGCCATTGATTGGACACGATCTTCCAGCTGTTTAGGAATAGGAGAGAGGACCGCTAGGATCGTACAGAAGTGCCTTCAGAGTCGTCAAATTCAATGAAATAAGGAAAGTGGGGATCAGTTGTTTCAGCTGATTTTAAGTGATCGCTTGTTTTCCTGGAGGGTCTCACGCAAGTTGAATTACTTCGAGGTCGCTGCTTGCGTGCTGGAACATTCGTGGATTCTCTCTGTGGCTACGTGTACTGCCCATAAAATTATATACAATAAAGAACATCCTTTGTATTGGAACGTCTGCGCTTCACAGTAAGAAATAGAAAACCTTTATCAAGAGATACGCGTATCAAATTATACCTTTCAACTGAACTCTTTATTGCTCTTATGTCATTTAAGCAATTAGAGAAGTCACAATATGAAACTATTTTGTTTGTAAATCTTCCTCAAGATGTCTACAACGACTAATGCATAGGACGCAATGAGGAAGTAGTTTCCAACCAAAGTTACGGACTTTCAGACGGAGCATCATTATAGATAACGACATTGACACCACTCTGCCAGCGATAATGTAATAAATTTCTATGAAACGAACAGATCGATTTATTACGATGATTTTTTATTGAATTTTGTTTTATAATGAAAGGCAACAACTGTACAACACAGTCCCGAGGCTATTCAGTTGATTAGACGAGTAATTTTGTATCAGCAAAATGTGATGGGGGTAACTTCTTGACACCTCCCTGCTAGTAATTTTGTTAGTTGAAACTTTCAACTAAGGTTATCAAGAGGATAATTCTGAAAACAATCGGTAGAGAGCGATGATAAGGGTTTAGAAACGAATATGGTACGTGATACAGGTAAATGCAAGAACTATTCTATCCTTATCTAATGTCAGAGAGATATTAAAAAAGAAAAGAAAGGGAAATGGGAGTCTGTTTATTAGGCAAGAGAGTGGGGATTGATCGATTTATATTTTTATAACTGCTTCTTGTGATTTAAATTATTATAGAAATCATTATAATTTCTGCAATAATTTCGTAATAAAGAAAGTAATTGGTTCTATTGTAAGGTCATTGTGGAGTCTTAGTTCTGATAAACGAGGGACATGTAATTGTACGCTGATAAAACCTGTGGGCAATTCTCAATAGTTCGTTTTAAAAGGTTTGTAATTTATTTAAACCGATTGACAGCTGATAATTTATTTTATTCGATTTAATATTAGTGCACTAAACATTTTTAAATGGTCTTTCAAGAGAGATGAAAAGATACAGCTTTAAGGTGCAATAATAAACAACCTTAGAACAAGGCCATTCTCTGTCTGTAAATACAGTCTCAATGCCGTCATCTAGGTTTCACTTTCTGAATTTAATCGCTTCGCACAAACCGTTTTAAATTGCGACAGCCATCTTAAACGGCGCTCCTTTATATTCAAGCAATAATTCGCACCAAAGAACAAGGCCTTTCAACGCGTGTAAATGAAGCGTCCGTGTTGCCGTCGCGCGCCTCAACGGCACTTTCGTTTCACTTTCTCATTCATCAGCGGGCGCCGCGCGCTCGTGCGGCGCCGCCTGAATGGCGGATGCGGTGCGCGCGCGCCGCGCAGGGGGAGAAAGGTCCGCACGCGCACGCGGCCAACGCACGCACCGCACGGCCTCCGCGCGGCCGTGACTGTCAGGGAGGCATGCGACAGGGATGTCGAGGTTTTCAAATCATCGACGGATGTACAAAATCATCGACGGATTTATAAAATCGACAGATTCATAAGATCGTCAATAGATTTAACATTGATATTTTGAAGGGGATGTTTTTTTTTTTAGCATAGATGTGGTTTCCATATTTGTATGTGAATAATGTTTTTTTAAATAAAAAAAAGCATCACCGTTACAACATTCTATAATAATATTCAGATTTTTTGTAAATTATTCTTCAGATGATGGTGACCAAGGGTGAAAAATAAATAAAATAGATTTTTTGTCAATAAAGAAGTCTGCATTATTTTTTACTTATCGAATCAGATAATCTAAGTTTTGTTTATTATACTGATGATTTTTTGGATTGAGTTTGTCAGATAAAGCTCAATTAAAAATTAACAAACGGGACCATTTTCAAATTCCGCGCGTGTATTTAATGGTTACTTATTCAGTTTTAAACATCGATGTTTAATGACATCTATGGTTTCGGGTCGATATTTTATTAATATCGACGTTTTAATTAAGAGCATCGATGTTCAGAAACATCTATGTTTTGTTGCCGATGTTTCATCCCAATTGTCAGGGCGCCGCGTCGCGACGGAAGCCCCCGGGCGCCTCGCCGCCCCGACGCGCCACGCCGCGCCACGCCGCGCCTACGCGTCATCACTTCGAGTAAAGGGGGCTGCCGGAAGCGAGACGTGCGGGGATCCAAACGATGCAACTTGACAGCTTTTAAAACGAAAATAAAGCTGTTGGTAGTGAGCAGCTTCCGATGGTTGATTTAACATCATCAAGTTCATCAGCCTTTCATTTTGGATAATGAGTTTTCTAGCCGTTGTCGTGATTATAGCCTTCGTCGCTGTCGTCATAAATCCAAGGTTTGAATGGATTAAAGTCATGTTTCTCAAATCCCTCCGAAGATTTTTAGTTTAAAATTATACAGAGTAAATCTTCGGGAAAGAATCTAACGTTTGTGCAATAAAAAGGTTAATAACGTACTCCAATGAAATTATTGTGGTAATTACGTTCCAGTTCTCGATTATTGCATAAAATTTGTGGTATAGGTAGAGCGTGGTGTCTCGGATGGGCGGAGAGGGGGACTTACGTGATACCAGCGACGTTGAGAAACTTTTCTCTTCACTCTTTCCTCTTAACAGAATCTCTAAACAGAAAAAAATACGCGGCGACCGAGTCTCTGTAAATCAGTTAAATATTACACTGATCATTAATTACGATGCAGGAATGTGCCTGGATACAAGTTGATTGATTGATTGATTGATTAACGTTCCCGGGCACGTCAATTGCTATGGTCATTATTCCCATTGGTGTAGTGAATGATTTATCCCGGGAGGTGGCGGTGTTCCACCTATAATGTGAACTCCAGCGCCGAACTACACGTCAGCTTGAAATTTCCCCCAAAAGATACCTCCCCCACGGGGCTCCACCCCAACCGGGGAGAAACATTTGTCTCCCGACGTGTTTGATAGTCTGGCGCATATTGTGAATGGTATTTAGAGGAGAGGACAAGTAATACGAAGGAAATATCGCGCGTGGTTCACGGCCCATTTGTGATGAGCCAAGAGTACTGTTCAGGCATTCGCATGAAATTGATGGGAAAAACTATAGAAAACTGCCGGTCCGATCAGCCGATCGCTGGAATTCTGCAGATATGGTGGAATTCGGTCTACTTATATAGCTAGTATTATGAGTTGAAAATCCGCCTTGACTCGAACTCTAGAACCTCCCTGTTGGTTGATTGATGATTCTGGGCGCGTCAACGGGATCGTTGGTCAAGGTCGTCGTCGTTATCCCCGTAAGTGTAGTGCATATTTAGTCGCTTAATGTGGCGGTGATCTTCCCCCGCTGGATGGCGAGACCCGGCGACCTACATGTCAGCTTACGGGCTTTTCCCAAACCAGATTTCTCGCATCAGCTAGACACCGCTCCAGCCAGGGCAAGCTTGTAACCTACTGACTGGTCTCCCGACGTGCACTAGTGTGGTGGATGTAAATTGTGTAAATAAGGGCGAAGGACAAGGAATAGGAAGGAAGGAAAGAACGCGCGCGGTCCAGCAATCACCTGGTGTTGGTCAGTGAAACCATAGAATACTACCACTCAGAGTAGCCTGCCGTAAGAATTATCCTCCAGACAGCAAGTGAATTCGACCTACCTATGTAGCTAGTGTTGAAAATCCTGCCCCCATCGGGTCTCGAACCGAGGACCTCCCGGTCAGACGCACTGTACAGTGTCATCGACTGATGCCCTGAGCTACCAAGTCGGCAGAACTTCCCGGTGAGAGTCGTTACAGAGACATCGGTAATACTGGCTCTGAGTAATGCTGTCAGTGAATACAAATTACAGGAGGCGGGAGAACTTTGAGAAGGAGGTCAAAGTGGTCTGGTCTAGTGGTCAAGTTACTATGTGCAGGGGAGGCGGTTCAAGGGGCACGAAGTCCGTGTTACGTCACCCATGAAGGAGGAGACGATGATCTGCCAACATCATGCAGATAGAAGAAATTAGTTCCCAAGCCTTTTTTAAGTCCCTCATTCCCTCGAGCGACGCCGCTGGCCAATTAAAGTGCCTCCAATAATTCCGGCAATGCCTGCATAACTTGTCACATCGTTTCCACTAATCTCTACAGATTCTCTTTTTATTGCTACAGACAAATCTTTTAAATTTGTTGAACAAAACGGAAAGCTTGACGTTACGTGGTCATCAGCCAATGAAGTAATTTGAAGCGCTGAATTATCAAAGTGATCAAAAATGTAAGGAAGAAATTATGCAAACCGGTAAGGTTAACTTCTAGACAAGAAATACATAAATTAAAGTTCCATCTAAAAAGCATTTTTAGATTCATCTCCTAAAAATTACAAAACGCTTTGGCTTTCGGTGAAGAGGTGACACGATGGGCCTTGGAATCGTGATTTCGAACCTACCGTAAAATTATACACTTCCCAATACAGTAATTCCTCGACATCCACAAATTCGCTCTTCGCGAGTACCGAAAATTCGCGTTTAGAGAAATGCTACCGGTTTTAACATTCGCGACTTCAACATTCGGGAGTGCGTCTTTTGGTCGTCCTTTTTTTAAAGCTAGCACATTTTATTTCCTTTATCAATGTTATCTGGGAAATGAACTCGGCAGACACCGGAGCTCAAAGTATCACGTTTTGCAAAAATATCAAAGTTGAAATGTTAATTCACATTAATAGAATATGTAATTGTAAAATAATTCAATTCAGTTGCGTGAAACTGGAGGTAAGGGTTTTGGCCACATGAACAGAAAAGCCATTCAGGATCTGTGCAACCCTCATTATAATGACCTCACTGAAGAGCAGCTTCGGGATATCATCAGCGAAGAAAAGCTCGAATGTAATGAAGTAACAGAAGCGAACTGCGTCCTGGACCAATTTCAATGTTAAAGCTGTTATTGGCGTTCTAAAAATTCAACAAGCTCTGGTGGAAAGAGCATTCGAATGTGATCCGAACATGGAAATAACTTCGAAATTTGAGAGAGAAATAGAAGCAGCGACTTTACCATGTTTGGATATTAGAACAAAGAGGAGTGTGATTAACCAAAAAAATAAACAAATCACTGTCAACTTTGAAATTAGTTTCAAATATTGTTTTATTTCTTATCTCTGAGATGTTAATTGTGAATTGTTTTAGTAGCACTTACTCCGTTTTTCTGCACTTGTTTATTAGAATTTTTTCTTTCTTTTTTATACAGTTTTTCGATATCCAGGAATCTAGCCCACATTTCTTCATTAAAATATAGACTCAAAATACGCGTGTTTGACATTCGTGAGGTTTTTGGGGAATCTAACTCTCGCGAATGTTGAGAGATTACTGTATTGAGATGATTGCAATACCTCCAGGAATACTGAACGAGCAATTTTCACAAGGCCAAACATCAGCCAAGTATGAAGTTGTTTGTGAAGCAGATACAAAACAGAAATTAATATTTTAAGTTCTTCATTAGAAGTCAACATTATTGGTAAAAATACGTGCACAATTCGCATATCACGTAAAAATACAAATAAAACATATTTCGAAGAAGAACACCAAAATGTCATTTGTTGATTTTGTAATTCACTTAGTCTATAAATGAAGTACGAATTAAAAAATATAGGCAGTGCAAGTCTGTAAGAGGATACTCCTCTGAAAATTATTGTCATGTGAAGTTTCTGCTATTTTAGTTTTCGTCCACCAGAGAGAATTTTGAAATCCTTTTTATGGCAATTTTCATCAGCCAATGAACAGAAACCTGAAACTTCGTGTCACGCAAGTTGCAATAAATTCTTGCCATGTGTGCCAATATGCTGAACATGAAAGGACCCGGAGGCTGCCAGATGTTGCTGCTCAAAATTTTCCTCATAACTAGAGTAACAGGATGATTTTGATATAAGACTGTGAATGAACCTGTTTATAGTAAAGTTTTCACACGCAACATTCTCACACATGTTTTCCTCTATTGCGTATGAATGAATATTCCTGTATATGAAAAGAGGTCATATTAACTTATCCAAAATAGAGTTCACTACTGTTAATTTTATGGTAAAATTTATTCCTAATTGTAAGATTTGATTCAGGTTTGTATTTCGTTTCGTATTTTCCGCTGTCCTTCACGATGGTTGACCAACTTTTGTCATTTAAGGGCTTCTTATTGAAATAAGGTGGTTTTCGTAATTTTTAGTTACAGTAATTCTGCTTCTGTCACGAGGATTGTATAAATGATTCTTTATGCTCGAAATCACGCCAAGATGTGGTAGGCAAATGTTGATTTGGCCGTATCGCGAAATACGTTTCGCCGCAGAAAAGTAAAAACTTGCGAGGCTTCTTCTTCGTCCCTCACAACATATCCAAAATTTAGCAGCTCGGAACGTCCCGTTGTAAAACAGATCTCAATGAAGCTGACCAGGAATTTTAGATACTATAGGTTTATATTTGCACATAAAGTTATGTAAGGTAGTACCTTCTATAATGAAGGAGGAATAGCGATTTCTAAAAAGACAAACAATGGAATATTTACGTAATCCTTGTCCTGAAATTTTCCATACAGTATTGCAATACAAAGCTTACATTTGTTCGCTAAACTGCAATATGGAGTATCAAAGTTGATTATACAAACAGTACACACTTATCATGTTGCCGTCACTCTTGCAGAAAACTGAGGAATTTAGTTCCGATGTTATAGTATCGATGTATAGTATCGATATAGTATCGATGAAACGTCTTTTCGAAATTTCCTGAGACCGTAATTACAACTAATGGATGGAGCAATACGTTACGACAGTTCGCACGGCAAAAAGAAATTACATGTAATATCTGTAGTTGGGAATGTTCATCAGTGCATGTGTCCTAACAACGATTTCTCACGTCCGTCTAGTTTGCCTCATTTGCTCAACAAACTATTTGGTTCACAGAGGTTGGCGCTGAGGCGGTTTTTTCAGCAAACTCTCATTTGGGTCCAGTTGGTCAGTTGGTTTTTAGCCTATAGCTAACCCTTTCATCAACAACATTTCAGAAAATGAGCACGGTGTGTATGTCGAAATTTGGGCTACTTAGAAGTCAGCTGTACGGAAAATTTTACTCGCTGATTTCCTCGTGTCGCAACGTTTCTTTTTAACGTTTCTTTTGGTCCATTCGTTCTTTCTGCAAGGAAAATTGTATTCGGAAATACATATTCTTGATTTACAGAAATAATATTTAGTTAACATCACAAGAAGAGACATCTTGATAAAACTCTCTTTCAAGGCAAATGGAATTGAAATAATAGTTGCTATTAAGGAGACAGGTATACCACATTAAGTATAAAGCGTATAAAACAATTATTCGGTCAAATAATCTCATAAAGGTGGTAAAATATGGTTTGCTTCACGACACATTGAAGAATTATAGAGTGCAATGTAAATACACAGAACGACTGAATAACACGAAGCAAAATATAATTAATAAATATGTTTATGGTTAGGTTAAGTCAAACCACAAGATATCTCGACCGAGAATCGACTTGGTTGACACCCAAATGTTCTGAAATTTGTGGTGAGAATAAAACTATCCATTGTTCCCAGGATTGCGATAATAAAAAAGGCATTTTAAGGTCACACAAAATACATCGCTACATTGCATATAGTATGATATATTTCCTTGTTTGAAATCTTATGCTATGATTTTGACAAATTTCGAAACAACTCGGAAAGAAAACACAGGTTTGGAGAACGGGTTAATAGTCGAGATATGTATTTTTCTGCAAACGGTATAAAAAGCACCCACATTGCTCGCAGTAGTGGAATGGGTGGATCTAGATTTAGATATCGGAAACTGTTGCTGGTTCGGTGGGCTAGCGGAGGCGGTCCGGTGAGGCCGTCCACGTGCGCTCGGCCGGACCCGGACCGCTGACGACATATTACCACATTCCACCTTCCGCCCGATTACGTGCACTCCGAGCCTAAACCACGCAGATTTCCTGCTACAGTGAAGCTCATACGTTGTAGAGCTCATAACGTTTGTTATGAGCTTCACTATGCCACATTGCGTTCAAATGCCGCATTGCGTTTGTGGCATTGTCTGTTTTTTAACGAACTATTCAAATTCTTGATTACCCCTATGATAACGGATTTACATGAAAACGCTTCTGAAGGTCATCGGTTTAATGGAGTCAACTGCTTTCCATTACGAATTCAGAGGAAATATATCAATGGAGTCAAGATACTTTTGCATAAACGGTTGAGCACTCTCCCTAGAGTGGACACGAAAGGGCACATTCATGTCACCAAGACCATTGATGCTTCTACAAACGTGAAGTAAATCCATCTGATTTCAGTAGGACTAAATGACTTAATATAAATATATTTTAACATCACAGAACATACTCTATTTATTGAAAGTATGAATATCTAGTTAATTATCGCCGTTAAAATATCAATTATTCGATAATTGAAGGCTCCAAAATCCAGATGTTGAGATATGAACTACATAAAAAAATTATATTTACTGATCTTTTTGTCAAATTAATACTTTTATTTAAAAAATCATAGCCTCCTTTTCGCAGCCTTACAAACTTGAACCCATATCAACTTAACGACCAGGGTATAATAAGAAAAAACAGACCCGAAGGCCCTAATTTGACCTGTGGAAGTTTTAGAGTAAGAAAAGAGCAACAAGGAACGAAAGATAGTAAGCTGAGGTAGACAAATCAAAGAACTTGGCGTAGTTAATTTGTCGACGTATTGCAGATTTCATTTTCATGAATTATTTGCTTTTATATCAACGTGATCACTTGATTTTAGGTTTCCAAATTGAAGGAAGCCAACCGTGATATCTGGAGTAGTAACTTCAAAGAAATTATTTGTTTAAGCCCATTTGCCTTGTCTGGGCGAGTAACGTTGCATTGCAAAGTTATTTAATTACGATTCATTCACATTTTATGTCCTCATTTGAGATCTTGTCATTTTTCAAACGAAACATTCTTATACTGTAACTTTCAGAGAGAATAAATAGTGAAGAAGTTTTCCTTGTTGCTCAGTCATACGGAATAGTGATCGACGCAACTGAAGGTGTGTCGCTTTCACTTGCGTAACAGTCGAAATTCGCGGCCACCAGTGACCCAAATCCTCTTGGCACTCCATCTTCGAACTAAACGAGACTTCAAGTGCATCTCTGACGACGAACAGTTGTCTGTTGGCAACACTCTCGAGTATGTTAATGCAGATAGGCCTGCTCAGCTGACCGTACCAACACAAAAGACCGTTAAGAAATATGTCTATTGACGAGAACTGAAAGTGCATTATGGACAGTGATAATGCATTTATAAGAGAGATATTGCGCAGCAACATCTAAAAAAAATAGACCTCCTGTAAGTTTGCAATCGTGAACATTTTGTAATGTTAAATCCATTACGATCTCTCTGAAAGTACTATTTCTCAATTTTTCTTTAGCAACTGTTTGAAGTTAATCAGCTATAAACACTTGCTTCTGACAACAAAAAAATACACTTCGTGATGAAACATTACGATAGCTAAGGCTCACACACAGTCGAAAGCGACCATAGTCACATGAATTCAAATTAGTTGAACGGATGCAACCTATCTGCTTTAATAAGAGTGTCATGAGTACTTTGGATACACCATGAATTTCGATAAAATATGACTAAAACATGATAGAATCTATCACATTTCTGCAAAACTCTGAATGCGAATGAACTACTGTAGTGTGATTTTCTTAAATAAAACACCAGGACTAACTGTCTTAACATATGATGGCCTCTCCCATATTCCGCAATCTCCTAATCCGATTGGTCCGTAAAACGGACGGAGAGACTCTCATAACCTCTGAGGAACAAACGGGGAACAGGAAGTGGCTCAAGTTATCCACAACTTTTCCCGCTCAGTTGCTACTGCAAGTAGCCAACACCTCGATGAAGACGTACGCCAGGCAATTGGACGGACTAAGCTTTCCCTCTTACTCAACACACGACCCGCAATGCCAAGTTCTTCTCGCACACACAGAAAGAATAGCACCGCTCCCTACGCCTGTTAGCACAGGAAGTGCAAGATAGAGCCCCGTGTAACACTCCGAAGAGGAATCCTTTACACTGTTCTCTTCCTGTTCATCACGTGCTTTCTCGTAGTATCCCGTTTCTTACGATCGCTCTGCCCTTCACGTCTGCTCGCCGCTCGCTTTCCAGAAGGCCCAGAAAACAAATGCCGCAAACCACGCTGACAGCAGGCCAAGCCCCGCAAACGGGACGAAAGAACGAAATAAAGTCGTTCGATAGCGTTCGGCGTAACAAGTTACGTCACGGGACTTCTTTGTAGAAACTGTCGTTGGCTGTATTTGTTTTAGACTCGATTCCACGGGGAAGCGGTCACATTTACGAGCGCCGACTTTCTCTGATGGATTCCCCGCTGTTGGGTTCGGTGCCGGTTTCTAGTACGCGACCCTGACGAAGGCAGCGCGCAAGTAGCGTCGACGTCGGAGTGGTAAACATCGTCCTCTTGACAAATATTTTTGATGTTCGGAAGACTAAACAAATTAAAACATACATCCGTTTTCTTCTAAAAATGTTCACGCATAGTTTTCTCTGACTGATTATGAATGGGGAACTACTAATCACTTGTTAAAAATACGACGAATTTAAAATACGTAAAGAAACGCGTTTCAAAGATGGGATTCTCCCTACATTGTCAACATTAAGTTTGCTTCACAGTGTTGACGGAAATATAAAATGTCTTCAATAAATTAGATTCCATGAATTGCTACATACAAATTTGAGAAAAAATAGGAATCTAATCACTTCTATACACTCTTAAGGAAAGATGTAGTTTTTATTCAATTTAGAAGATACAATTTAAATAAAATCCATAAGCGTGCTACTACGGGGCAAGGAATTATTCCCAAGATGCATCAAATGACGAAGAGCAAAAGAATTAGCATATTAATATGTAAGGGAAAGGACAGGTGTACACGCAACCCGCAGCACACTTAACACTGCAACACACGTTACATTGAGGATAACCCGGAAATATCCCTTAATCCTTTTGAGCATTCTGAAGGAATCCTAATTATGTTTCCTTATACTGTGATTACAGTAGAATATGAGACCTTCATTAAGGCTCTATTGTATTCGTGGATGGTATCCTCACTCTGTTGACAGGGTTGCCAGAAACGTTCCACGTTGGGATGCAGTGTAGAGCTATTTTCTCTTCTAAAACAATGCTTCAAAAAGTAGTGGAGAGTTCGCACGAGTCCAAACAATATTAATTACTTGAAGATTAGAGATTATTGTTTTCATTCATTGCTGAACTGATTTGTTTCGGACAGTAATCCGCTTATTTTTGATAATTATGATCTTTGATTATTATAATTTAAGATGTTACTTTTTAGTAAGAAGAGAGGAAATCGGAATCAAAGTTTTCACAGGGCGATTGCGAAATGATATTCCCATTCTTAAGAAGTTAATTTTTTTCAATTACCTCCACAACGAAGGAACCCTAAGGTTATTTCTACAACTGCGAGTGGTTCTGGGGTTGATTCCCTCCAGAAGTGTAATTTTAGTGCTGGAAAACTACTTGGACAAAGAAGTTAACAATCATACCAACAAAAGTTAGGGATTCTCAAAACAATTCTTAGAATAAGTCAGGATCTTCATTACAATGAATGTTTTAACTGCTAGCGGCAAACGGTAAAAAGTGATAACTCTCGCCAGATCAAGAATGCAGAGCGGATTGATAAACAAAATAAAACACACAACAAAATATAAAAACAAAATATATAACCACTAATTTCTAGTCAAAACAACTCAAATATGATGGCAATTTCAATGAGTAAAACTTTCGCATGTTTGCAAATAACAGTTCGAGTCGTAAATCAAAGAAAAAGGATTGGAAAAAGTTGGCATGCGAAATTCTAGCAGTATATACGCGTAATGTTACACGTTGCATACCTGTCGCACATAATCTGCCCTCTTGTTACATAGAGACGTAAAACCTGCGACTGACTGCTAACAATGTTAATCAATAGTCAAACGTTACAAACTTCCTGTAACTAAAACTAACGGTTAAGAAACTCGTCAGGTTGTTGAAGTAACCGATTATCTATACAGGAAGGTAAGTAATGGAGTGTAACGCAAATAAATGCAATTGCAAGGAATTATTTTCAAGAAAGCGTTTTGAACATGGTTCTAACGTTTAACACATTGGTTGATATCTGTGACACGGAAATTCATTAGCAGCTTTTAGGAGTTTTGAAATTAAAATTTCATTAAATTCCAGGCCAGAAAATAAAAAGCGAATTCCTATCGTATTTCTAATTTACAATTTTCGGATGGTGAATTTTATTGCCATTATTTCTAGAGAGTTAAATAAATTCGTATTTGAGAAACAAGGTAAACATATTAAATTTTCTTCATCTATGTCTAAAAATGGTATTAAGTATGTTGTATGTATTTGAAATTTTCCTCTGCATTATTTGCCTGTCTTTATCTGATCTTTCTCCTCTTATGATTAGCGCTAACTTACGTTTTGCATTCGGCGTAATTTACAGAGACAAATCTAAAAGCCATATTTCCTTCAGTTCGTTTATCTTGTAAGAATATTTAATTAGTTTGCTTCAATGAGCTTAATTGAAATAGAATGTAATTACTGCAACTCTTTCAAAGAATATGTAAAAAATGCAAGTTTGCATTACTTGCTGTTACTGTGATATTTATGTCATGACGTCATATTCTACCGTTTTCACTTCTGCTAGTCATGCTGCTTAGCGCTTTAATTCGGTAGTCGTGTTCTTAACACGTTTGAAAGAGTTCACACTACGTAAGTATTTCGTGCAGTTCATTTACTTTTTGTATTTGCTCAAAGACGTTTTCTCTTTTATTAAACCTTGTTTGATAAACAAGTGTGTGAACGTAAAAATAGAGCGTTGCAGGAATATAAAATACGAATTCACGAAATTGCCTGCCGCACATATGCAAAGGTATAGTTGACAACTTTATTGCCGTCAATATCGAATTGTGCCACATTCTTTATGGTCTGTTATAAAACTATATCGATCGATAAGTTTTGGTGCAAGTGTTGTTGTTATTTTCTACTTTTATTCAGTTTCTTAGAAAACTGCTTACAACTATTTTCGTATCACAATTTTAATGTTATAATACTCAGGGAGAGAAGCACGAACAATTATTAACGAGAAAGACGAATTTCAAATTTTAATTTCTGCTTCTCAGGCTACGTTGTGAGAAGTGAATTTATCGTTTTCTTCTTCATTTTAATATTAGAAACTTTCCACGACAATATGAATACCCTCATCCATCGAAACTAGAAGAGTGTAAACTGATAATAGAACATTTATTTTAATAAATAAATTAATACAATACTACTTTTAATGTAAACCAGCTACCTCCGCAAATGATATAACCTTTTATAATAAATGGATGTGATATACACAATGTAAACAAGTATTCATATTATTGAAATTCATATTGGCAAATATATTTCGAATTTTCTGTCAAACACTAAGAATACCCGATATACTTTTGGGAGCAGTGAAAAAAGACATTACAAAATAAATGTTCGATTTTTAATATTGCAAATTAATAGGTTTCATTGATGTAACTCCATTAGCTTGATATCCTGCAAAAATATTATATACAGTGTGAGGAACAAAGCGAGATTAACAAGGTGGTTTGATATTGAGCATCATGTGGCTGTAGAAAAAAAACCAAACGTTTTCAACAGCGTTAAAAAGTGTTTAAAAATCATTGTTTACAGGTACTTCGAGAAAGCATTATTCGTCAGGGGAAAATCGAATTAGAAATATTACCATTACGATACCTAATGTATATCCATAGAATTAACTGTTGTATTTCTCCATAGAATATATATCCCTAGAATTAACATACATAGAATTATAGAATATACATCCACTGTTATATTACTATTACGATCTCTAATGTATATCCGTAGAATTAACTGTTATTCTCTTACATTTCTCCAAAATCTTTTTCCTCTAAATACATACATCTATGAAAAAAAGCACAAGAATCAGAAGCTGCAAAGTCACTTCTAAAATATATACAGTAATACAACAGTTCAATTTTTTTAAATCTATAAGTGAAAAAATTAACGATGGAGTTTTTAAATTATTTTAAGCCATATTTCGATTGTTTACATAATTCAAAGCAGGCCTGACAATTGAAACTCTTACCCTTTCTTTGCGGACAGATTCTGATTTATTTTCTAAGACATTGCCACCACCAAACGTTATTAAAAATCATTATAATAGTTTAGAGGGTTAACATGTCGCATACTCTTACATCGTGAAGGCAGGTTGTAATATTAAATTAAAACATTGGAAATGTCGCATAGAATAAAATAACATATGTATAATTTTCGGAAAGCATTTTGACAGAATTTGTTTCTTGTCTTCTTGTCCGGAAATATCTTACTCGAACTGTCGTGAACGACTTCCCAGACCACTGAAGTAAATAACTATAAATCTAAAGGCCTACGTTATTTACAAATTTCACTTTATTGACAGAAATGTCTTCTGAGGAGAAAATGAGATGTTGTACTTGTTAAGAGTAATTAGTTATCTTCTGCTGATTTTTTTCGCATCTCATCTTAAAAACAGTAATAACTCGTAATACCTCTTCCTATGAAATTCTCAAAATAATCGGTAAATTAAAAAATAAATATTCGGCCGGTTTAGATGAATTTCCGGATTGTTTGTTAAAGACGTGCGCGCCAGCCATTATACACCCGTTAACTCACATATTTAATGCATCCTTATGCACCGGAATTTTTCCAGATATTTTTAAAACAGCTAAGATTAAGCCGCTCTTCAAAAAAGGCAACAAAAATTAAGTTCAAAATTATCGGCCAATTTCTCTTTTGTCAGTTTTTTCAAAAATATTAGAGAGACTTTTTTATGTGCGAATGGAAACCTTTCTGAATAAACACGACGCGTTTTCAAATTGCCAACATGGATTCCGGAAATCAAAATCTACGGAAACAGCCATTTTTTCTTTTCTTAAGGATGTTGCCTCATCATTGGATCAAACGAAGCAACTATTGGAATATTTTTAGATCTTTCAAAAGCTTTTGACGTCATTGATCATAACATTTTACTTTCAAAATTACCTTCGTATGGAATCCGTGGTATTGCTCTAGATTGGCTATGTTCGTACCTTAAACAACGATCTCAGAGAGTAGAAATACCTTACTGGAATGATGGAACTTTATGTACACACCTTTCCCGTTCTTTGCCAATTGTACGTGGAGTCCCGCAAGGATCGATTTTAGGCCCTATTCTCTTCCTATTATACGTAAATGACATGCCCTTAGCGATTCGAAACGGAAGAACAGTTCTCTTTGCGGATGATACAAATATTCTTTGCAACAAAGAAACCGTAAATAGTACAATATCAGACGTTTCAAATTGGTTCCGTAATAACAAATTAAAAGTAAATGAAAATAAAACAGTTTCAATGCAGTTTTCCATATCAAATAAAAATTTCTGTACTCCATTGAAAATGAACGGTGTGCCATTGACTGATGTTAATGTAACAAAATTTTTAGGTCTATCAATTCAGTCAAACCTCAAATGGAATGCCCACTTAAATGAATTGAACACAAAATTAAGCTCATTATGCTACGCGTTCAGAATTCTTTCAAATTCCGTCAGCCTTCATACAGCTCGTTGTGTATATTTTGCCAATGTTCACTCCCGCCTGAGATATGGCATAATATTTTGGGGAAACACATCTTATAGTTCACAGACTTTCAGATTACAAAAAAGAATTGTACGAATAATAAGCAAATCCAACCCACGTGATTCTTGTAAGTCACTCTTTATTAATCTAGGAATTTTACCATTACATTGTCTCCTGATTTACGAATCAGTAGTTTTTGTCAAAAATGACTTACTTAAGGACGGGAATATATTTTCAGCAAACGCCGATGTCTATAAGTATAACACACGACGTAGTAATCATATTCACCAGGTGGCAGTATCAACAGCTCACTACAAAAAATTCACATACAATTCATGTACATTACTCTACAACACTTTGCCAGAAGACATTAAACGATTAAATTCAATAGAAAAGTTTAAGTCCCAAGTAAAATCTTTTCTGCTGCATAACTGTTTCTATACAATTCGAGACTATACCGAGCATCAAAAAGGAAAGTAGAATTAATTTTAACAATGATAGTTAATGTAATTATTTATCATTTGGACTGTATAATTCTAAAGAACCTGTAACAAGTATTGTACCACAGTTTCTGGGTTGATGGCCCCCATCTCGATCAGGTTTTTCGTCCAGTTTCCCTGATCCTTGAGTAAATGCTGAGATGGTCCCTTGTTTTGCTTCTGGACATAAATGTAACTTCATTATTTGTGCACGTCTTCTGAATTTCAGTGGAAATATAGTTATTCAAATTATCGTTTTTCATATTATCGCGGCAAAAAGTATTATTCTTTCATGAAGAACATGAGGGTTCAGGGCAGAAATTTATAGCTAATTTACCTTTGAAAATATTTAATATTATACCTAATTTACTTTGAAAATTTTATTATATAGGAGCGAATATTTTTGTCAACAAAACTCGAAAAAAACTCTCTTTTCTGTATTCAAAATTCGAGTAGAATATGGTTTAGGATAGAGACCACAGAATTATGAAAACGTGCACAAAATTCACTTCTCCCCATAGCTCGTCATACGCAGTTTTTAACTGTTTTTGACGTAAATAAATAAAATAAAATAAAATAAACTGTTTTGACAGCTACGTACAAAATTAATTAAACCACTGCAGTATCAGTTTCTAAATGCATTATTTCAAACAATGGCGACTTGATGACGATGCATTGTTTGAAACAATGGCAATTGATTCGGGGGTAGACCTTTATTTATTAATTATTTATCTATTAATAATTTATATTTCACTAGTACAAAACTACCAGTAAACGACAAAAAAATGTATCTTCAAATTGTTTACTAGAAAGTATTTTAACACAATGAATTGCGTTTGAATTTCTGAATAAAGAGGACTATTACTACAGAAAACTGAATTATGTGATAAACACAACCAAGCGACAAGTGTTTGACGCGTGGAGAAGAGCGAGAAAGGCGACTTTTAACGGTTTCGCCCGCGCGCGCCGCCCTTGGGCCGGCGCGCCGGCCGCATACTTACTTTTCACGGCCCATTTCTCCGTGGACTTGAGCCCGGCCACGTATTGGTGCACGGTGGCGTTGCAGGCGGCGCTCACGTTCTGCGGGACGGCCAGCACCGCGCCCAGGCGGTAGGGGTCGAAGGGCGCGGAAGAAGTCGTCGAGGTCGGACACGTTGAAGGGCTGCGCGTCGTCCCATGCGGAGGAGGGCCGGACGGTGGCCGGGGCGTCGCCGGCGTCCCCGAAGGGCAGCCCGCCGCCGCCGCCGCCGCCGCCACGCGCGCGCGAGATCTGCAGCAGCACGTCGTCGCCCACGGCGAACACGTCCTCATCGAGGGCGTCGGCGGGCGGCGCGCCGTCGGAGCGGTTGAAGGCGCGGACGGGCAGCGAGCCCTCGGCGGCGGCGCGGGGCGGGCGGGGCGAGGGCCAGCGCCAAGGCGAGGGCCAGGGCGTGGGCGAGGGCGAGGCCGCGGCGCGGCATGGCGGCGGCGCGGGGCGACGGGGGCGATGTGTGCGCGGGCGGTCCGCGAGCGGGCTGACAGGAGACCGGCGAGCGAGCGGGTGGAGACGGTACTGTTCTCGCGGCGCTGCGAGGCGAGCCCAGCCGGCGCTCCGCTGCCCGGGCCGGGGGCGGGAGGGGGGAGGTGGCAGGGCGCGCGCGCGCGTTCGCGGGGAACAAAGTTTCACCTGCGGACCGCGAAGGCGCCGCCGCCGCGAGGAGGGTCGGGTGGGGGTTGGGCGCGGGCGGCACGGCGCTGTGGGAGCTGGCGATCGCCGAGGAAGATGTCGAGGCAGGAGAAGGCGGAGAAAGAGACGAACGTAGTGCGGGAAGAAGGAGGGTTGGAGAAGAGACAGAGGGAGAAAAAGGTGAGATAGATGTAAAGGAACAGAAGACGGAAGTGAAGGAAAAGAGGGGACGAAGGAAGAAAAATAGGAGGAGATAAGCAGAGGTGTGGGAAGAGGAGAAGAGAGGGAATGCGTAGAGATGAAGGAGGATATCGTTATGAGGGGAGGGAGAAGGAGGAGAAAGGTGGTGAAGACAAACAGGGCCAAGGTGAAAGAGGAAGGGAAGAAAGTGAAGGAGAAAGAGGGAAACAGGGAAAGAGGCGAAGACGTGAAAGAAGAATCGGAGAGGTAGAAGACTACAAGCGGAGGAAAAGGAGAACGAACGTTAGAGGAAAGCCGGAGTAATACGCAGAGGAAAAGATGAAGAAATGGCGTTGAAGAGGAAAAATGTACAGCGGAAGGGAGTGAAGGTGGAGGAAGGGGTGGGGGCGGAAGCGCGGGCCGCAGGGCGCAGGTGGCGCGTCCGCGTGGGCGCGAATCCCTCGGGGGTGGGGACGGCGCCTCCTTCAGCATCCGCACCGGTTTCCCCCTCCGCTCCCCTCCCCACCCCCTCCCACGCCGCAGACCCACTGTTCCTTTCGTTACAGCGGCGGCCCCCCTCGCTCCCCGGCGCGGTTACGCAACGCGAATTAATGATGCACGGTGACGTCCAGCTTTCTCCGGTGCGACAATGAAAATGCACTTTTCTCCGGCGGCGCGGTGCGCGGAGGGCCGTGGGTTGTGTCTGGTCGTTGCGCCGTGCCTTATGTAAAGCCGTTTCCGTTATCACTGGTCGTCAGTTAAGCTCTTCAAACACGAGTTTCCCGGAGGATGTAACATCTTACACGAAAGCGCATCCACGACGGGAGAGCCCCCTGCTCCGCGGAGAACGACGACCCAACGAATCGAAACGAAACGAAACAGACGGAAAACTGATGAGTTCGCGGATTGGCGTCTCAGCATTGCCTTTAGAGTTGATAGCTTCGATAAGCATTATATAATTATCTAGTTCAAAAGGATTTTCCTTAAGGGAAGTTAATGTAAATGATGAAGGAAAAGATTTACTATTTCTTCGGTGTCGTGAGTCAGCCTAGTTCTCAAAATGTTTCCTAGTTCAATAAATCTGTTCGAATAATAAATAAATAAATGTCTTTATTGGTGGCGAGGCTCTCCTACCTGACAACTACCAAAAGATTAATACAAAACAAAATAAACAGGAGGGCATTCTAAGAAAATACGAATCCTGTTAGGCCCAAACTTTCTCACAAGTGCTACTGAATTGAAAAGACGAGCTTAGGCGAATAAAAATTGAAGGGATCAGTTGCAACGTAATGATAATCCGCATTTCAAATACACATCCAAAATAAAAATATTGTGATAGTATTTTCCCAAGAAACAAACATTATGACCAAACTCTATGCAGACAGATAATAGTACTTCAGTGAGTGTATGAAAAACAAGAATAAAATATTCCAAAAATGAGGAATTTACACAATTTTTCCGTTTTCTTTCGGCTTAAAAAAGTAAGGGTTATTTATTACTACAGTGTTTCGCCTTTAATTACTGTCGTTGAGAGGAATGAGACAAGCATCGGGAGTGCGTTGATCTAATTGAAATTCAAGAGAATTGGTTTAGTGTTTTAAAATGAAAAATTTAATTAGTTTAAATAAATAATATTTTATTTTAAAGACGGGCGAATGCTTAACAGGTGTAGTGACTCAGAGGAGTTTGAGATAAGTTGCAAAATATTAAGATATACAGACGAACAGTAGATCCCTGCTATTTAACGAGACTGAAATCCAGTGGAACGTACTTGCTATGGTGCCGTCGACTTTTCGAGGCAGATTTTCAAGAAGAAATCGGATTCCACATTAATCAGGCACGCTATCCATAGCCGCCTTCCGCTTTCGAGAAAACAAGTGACTCAGACGTTTCCTCTCTTTACCTTATTGCTCTGTTACCGGTTAACCCGGCTGCAATGGTGAATGCGAGTACTTTAGTAAGTGAATATTCCTAGATCTGGAGCTTCTCTGAGTCAAATGGGGGCACGAGTATCGACTACAGCTATAACTGGCCGGATGATGTGTCATTTGCGCGTTTTGCTGTGATCAATTGCAAGAAAGTGCCCAAAAAGTAAAGATGAAGCAAGATCCCCTGCAATTCGTGCAAGCATTATCCCCTGCAATTCGTGCAGGGGATAATTTAACAAAAAAGAATTACGATCGACTCCAGTTACAGTCAATTTGGATATAGTGAACTCTCGGTTATAGTGAACTTAAGTCATTGACAAATAAGCACAAAAAGATTCCGTTATAGTGAACTCTGGACCCCGGCTATAGTGAACGTGGAACATAAAACGTCCTGAAAATTAATTCCCTCTTGGAAAAAAATATGTCTCCTAAGTGCCACAAATTCCAAGACTAGGCAGTTTGAAAAAAAACCGTCATGTTATAAAATAATATCAATATCAAATATCAAATAATATCCAATAATAATAAAAAATAACATCTAGGTCATAACCGGAGAAGTCTCCCCTGAAACAGCGGGACTCCGAATGGAGACCTTACAGAGTAAGTCAGTTTTACTGCGGACACAAAAGGACGTGTCCTGTGTGGGCTACCACTGCCAGCGATTGCTTGTTTCAGTTTTAACCCGTAACTGGCGAGATCATTTTTGTCACCTAACTAGTGATGTGCGAACTACACGTACCCCAACACAAAAACTTGCTTACAAGTGTTGAAATAATAAAATGTCTTTTTTGGTGATATGAACAAGAAATATTATGCATTATCATTAGGATGATTACAAAAATAATTAAATAAGAAGCACTGTAACTTACCAAAATTAAAAAAATATTTTAGTGTCAACATGATTCACTAAGAAAGCACTACTCCAACTATATGCGGAATAAATACACAGACTAATTGTAAATTTGTTTTTTTGAGGACCAGACTCTGATTAAGAAGAACCAATTAATCAAATCTTATGACTAATACAACACATTCTCGTTCCGACCGCTGAGGCCGAGCACAATCGTTATCAGTAGTCGCCTTCGTTCGCACCGGAGAGGCCGAACCAGTCTAGGCCCGGTCTTTCATGTGCAAAGTGTTGTTCTGTCCTGTGTTGACTGTGTAAACTAGTATTCTCATACTATTTTGTGTTTTTTTTACTTGTGACTAGTTTCAATGTGTAGAAAGGTGTCATAAGTTTTGAAGTTAAAATAACTACAGACTCTACTTCATGCGCTGGCGTAGGCCGGTGCATATCGGAATCTCTCAACATATTGAATTCTGATTCACAAAATGAGTTGATGTCGACCAACCTTCTGCAATCATCACTTGGTCATCAGCAAATATATCAGCAAAACATGGAGTCACAAAACATGGATCCCCATGCAAATGGCCAACACCACGTCTCAGCAGGTGCAGAATTCTATCTACAAAGTGGAACGTCCTCCAACGGAAATTTTCCCTCAGATCCAACTGTAAGTGACGGTACATCAACTGCTCAGGCAAGTACATTCACGAATGTTCTTTCACCCATAGTTCAGTCGTCCAAGAGACCGCGTAGTAAACAGTGACCCAAATGAGCCGTCGAAGAAAATTAGTCAAGATCAAGTGTAGAATATTCAATCCCCACTAGTAATAGTTTCAGCGCCTTACAAAATCTCCAAGGACTCTGAGGAAATCAATCCGATCCCCCCAGTGTTTGTGTATAACATTGATAACCTCACAGAAATTCACGATCTCTTAAAAAACACCCTAAAAAGTGAATTTTCTACCGAGTTAAAATTTGGCAAGGTTAAAATTCAAACGGAAAACAGCGAAGACTACAGACTGTTAGTGAACATGCTAAATACTAATAACAAATCATTTCACACTTACGCTGACCCGTTATCAAAAAAGTTATCTATTGTAATAAAAGATGTTCACCAATCCTTTACTGAAGATCAAATTCTCGCAGAACTTGTATCGAAAAACTTTCAAGTTGTGAAAGTCAATAGACTACATAACAAAGAAGGTCAGCCAATTCCTGTCGTTTCAGTGATAATTGTGAAAGAAAATAGGTGGCAAGATATTTTTAAATTAAATAGACTGTGTCATGCTGTTGTTCGTGTTGAACAGCGAAAACGTCTCCCAGGGCCAGTTCAATGCTCAAGATGCCAAGACTATAATCATACCAAAAACTATTGCAATAGAAAAATTCATTGTGCTATTTGTACGGGCAATCATTTCACCAAAGATTGTAAGGAACCGAGCAACTTTGTACCAGTATGTAGTAATTGCAAAGTGAAAGGTCACAGGGCAAATGTGAGATCGAATGTTTGTTCATATTATGACAAAATTGCAAAATCTAAATCAAACAAAAACGGTAAGGGAACTAAAAATCCACCTTCAACCAATAATAATATCAATAACAATAACAATAATAACAATAATTTTACTTATCAAGCTAGAGAGTTTCCTGGCCTGCCTTTCACTAATAACATTCCTAATTTTAATTTCTCAACTCGCTCACAAAACCCCCCTCCCGCCTCAACCAATGTTAATGATGCTTCTTCAAATAGTTCAACTAACAATGCAAACGGAAATTTTAACTTAAGTGAGTTCCTGACTAGCCATATTGTCAATTTCTTTGGTCGTTTAATTCAATCGTTCCTCCCTACTTTAATTGATAATATAAAAAACCTCAATTCTTAGCTCAATTTTCCAAAATCACGTTTAAAACACCGTGCTTCAATAATCTAACATTTTTAAACTGGAACTGTCGAGGTGTTCTAAATAAACGATCTGAATTGAAACATTTTCTGGTTTCACATGATATTGACATAGCATGTTTAACCGAAACTCACCTTATTTCTTCCAAATCTTTCACAGTTCAAGGATACAAATGTTATAGACGTGATAGACCAGGGGGACGTACCAGCAGGTGGAGTATTAATTTTAGTGAAATCCGGTATTCCGCACTGGACATCATCTCTCCCAATAACACCAGGGTTAGAAACAATAGCAGTAACTATCAACCTTCAGAACGGTAATAATGTAATGATAATTTCAGCTTATAAGCCGCCTAATAAACAATTGACTGCAACACGTCTTCAAGACATTTTCAAACTAAAGGCTCCCATTATCTTATTTGGTGATTTAAACACAAAACACACTTCTTGGGGATGTAGAATAAATCAACCAGCCGGAACTTTTCTTTTAAATCTCGCAAAGCACTCAAATTTCAAAATCATTGCGCCCGTTGATCCGACATACTTTCCTTTTAATGCGAATTACCTTCCAGATATTCTAGATATTGTATTAACAAATTTAAACTTTGCTCTCCACTCATATTCTATCTGCGAACTAGATTCAGATCATAACCCAGTGATTACAACTTCCAAATTAATCACTTCTTTGCCTAATTCTCCACCGCATTTATCTACTCACAAAATAAATTGGCACACATTTCAAAATCGGTTATCATCGCTCCTTCCTCCGTTCTCGAATCTGAAAACCCCTGCAGAAATTGACCAAGGCACACTTTTGTTTACTAATGCCATCACAAATTCAATTGACTATTCATCTCATTCACTAACTGCTACTCGCAGAGGGCTCACCAAATATCCGCTACCTGAGCAATTACGTAATTTAATATCACAAAAGAACAAAATCAGACGTTTATGGGCAAAACATCGCCTACCTCATTTGAAATCTGCATTAAACCATCTAACGAAATTGGTTCGAAACGCTCTTACGATGTACCAAATGGAAAGCTACAAAAAATATGTTTCAAATCTTAATCCGCAAGATTCATCTCTTTGGAAAGCAACACGTCGATTGTTAGGTCAGTCAACCAATATTCCGCCATTAAAAGGTAACAACAAAATTGCACAGTCGATTTCTGAAAAAGCTGAGCTATTAGCAGATTATTTCGAAACTACTTTCACCCAGCATGCTGTAAACGATAGAGGACACTGCACAATAACACATTTTGTGCAGTCACCAAATTTAGATGTACCAAATCGAATTTCTTTTATATCACCTAACGAAATATTTGAACTAATAAAAAGCTACCAAATAAAAGTCACCAGGCCATGACAGAATCACTGCAAATATCTTAAAGAATCTGCCCAGACATGGTCTTGCGTATCTAAACAATATATTTAACTCGGCATTGCGACTAGGATATTATCCTAATTCTTGGAAACACTCTCTAATAATTCCTATTCCAAAGCCTCAAAAAACTTAAATCTTCCTTCAAATTATCGACCAATTAGTTTAATTCCAATTTTGTCAAAAATATTCGAAAAACTTGTATTAAAAAGATTAAAAAAATTCATTCTTGATACTAACGTGCTTCCTTCTTTCCAATTTGGCTTCAGAGAAAGCCACTCAACAACTCATCAGTTATTAAGATTAACAGAACAAATTCATTTTTCATTTCAATCGGGTTTTCACTTACTTGCAGTTTTCTTAGACGTTGCCCAGGCGTTTGATCGAGTGTGGCATGATGGATTAAAATTCAAATTAAGGAAAATTGGAATACCATTATATCTTTACAACATCTTATCAAGTTTCCTACTGAATCGCACTTTCTCTGTACGTCTTAACTCTTTCATTTCTTCACCTCGGGCTGTTCTTGCTGGTCTTCCACAAGGATCCCCGTTATCTCCTTTCTTATTTTACTTGTACGTCGCAGATATTCCTACTAGTAATACAGTTAATATAGCTCTTTTTGCAGATGATACTTTACTCTTTTATGCAAACCGAAATCTAAACACAGCATGTCGTATAATTCAATGTCACCTAAAAAACATAGAAAATTGGTCTAAACTGTGGAAAATTAAAATCAACCCAAACAAATCAATTGCCAAAGTATTTACTCTAAGGTATCCTGTCTTTCCTCGCCCTTTGACTTTGGATTCTTCTATCATTCCTTGGTCTCCTCTGAACTCATCTATTCGTTATCTCGGCGTTCTGATGGACACAAGACTAAATTGGCACAGTCACATCTCGTCCAAAGTAATTGAAGCCAATAGAAGGTTAGCTATTTTACGTCCAATTCTTAACCGTAACTCTTCGCTAAAAATTCATTCCACTTTAACCATTTACAAATCTATTCTTCGGCCAATATTAACCTACGCATGTCCTGTTTGGATTTCAGCTGCCCCAACCACATTAAACAAGTTACAAATCTTCCAAAACAAAATTTTAAGAATTACAGTAAATGCCCCATGGTTTGTCAGCAATAAGACCCTCCACAACGATCTTGCAATAGAACCAATTACTTCATTTATTACAAAGCTGGCACATAATTTTTTCAATAATTTAAATCATGTACAAGGAGCAGTCACGTACGAAATAGGAACCGATCAGCCCCCACTTTCCCGCCTAAGAAACAGACTCCCATTCCATATTTTCCTTCAATACCTCTCTGATATTAGATAAGGTAGGAACATTTCTAGCAATTACCTGTCCCTCCCATCGTATTTTCTTTTTAATCCTGTCATTGCTCTAACATAATTCCCTCGCAATAACCTTGGTTGAAGGTACAACAAATGAAATCACTATCAGGGAGGTAACAAAGAGTTACCCCCTTCACAATTTCTGATGCAAAGTTGCTCGGCCAATCAACTGAAGAGCCTCACGGCTGAACGTTGTACTGTCTTTAAATGTAAAATAAAATTAAAAAAAAAAAAAAAAACTAATACAACACAACCTCTATTTTAAGTAACTTTCCACAGTCCGTCATTCACTATACAATTTCCTTATACAACACGACTCCCACGGTCCCCTTTTCACCATTGAATTCGCTCTCTTCCGCTTCTAAATTGACCTTGACCCATTCCTCAAATCCTGGATCACCTCTCCTAATAATATCACTCGAAGCATTCATAGTTTTGTGAAATACAAAAAAAAGTAATACGGGATAAAAAAACGTAATGGGTGAGGTGGGGATTGGTTATACCCCAGACGCCAGAAAAAAATATGGCACAACACACTCATTTGCAAAAATAAATTCTTTCTTCAATGGACCGATAGCACAAGAACAAGTTTCTGCTTATCTTCAACAATGTGACCACCGCCGGGTTCCCAAAACAACTGACTCTCTGAGAGGTATCCCGAAGCATACGCTCCTTCGCGCATCCGCTTCGGCAGGTACGGTACCTTTCAAAGGCCGGGGTACTAATAGCCACCACATCCCCAGTTACGGGTTAAGCTTGATGTTACTTGATTTTCCGCGAGACAGAGCGCGTTGTGTTCGACGTACGCGAGAGGAAGCGCGCTATTGCCACAGCCCCACAGCCTGGTGACACCTGCCGCGCCGTGCGAAAAAAGCGATCAATTTCATTATTCGCTTGCCCATGCCGCTCCCAAAAGGATCTTTGAGGAGTAAAAGGGCTTGCGGAGAGTGGGACGGCTTCCAACAGAGCAAGACGGGTGTCAAACCAGCATTACGATACTTAGAGACAGTGGACAATACAGAATTACGTACGGAGACAGCACAAACTCTGGAGAAGCATCTACAGAAATTATAAATGAAGAATGTACGAAGCAAACAATTAAAAATATTTTTAAGGTCAAATAAAGATATTGAAAATTGAAATTTTTAGTTCGTTCTATTAATTTATTTCGCTGTATCTCAATATTAATAAAATCAATCATTAGGGATAAATTGTATTTAATTTCGAAATCATCGGATATAGTGATCCTCTGACACAGCGAACCACATGTGTTAGTCCCCAGAAGTTCGCTAGAACCAGACAATTGTATTTTCCATAATTGTTTTAATTTCTGTAACATAGAAAATAATATTATTTTGTATTCTATTTACAAATAATAACGTCAAATTAACACGTTTGTTAACTTGTTTATTAACTTGTTTATAAAATTAGAAGTAAATAAAAAAAATGAGAAATTGAAACGAGTCAAAAGTATTCGTACGCTCTGTTATGTCATTCCTTTTATTTATTGCATTGCTATTAAATATTTGAATTGGTTATTAACGCGATGATCAGTCGAACTATCTTCCTCCATTTGTCTTCAAATAGCAATGTTTCGAAATTCCTTTGGAAATAGTATTCATTTCAGTGTTTAATTTTAAATTATCTTTTTAAATACTGGATTTTATTTGATAGTTGGGTCCTAGAAAATTGTTCTAATAAATTTTGGGGTATTACATAATACGTACAATACGAAATAAGGCCTGTGTGTGCTTTCAATTGTCACTATCGTGCTTGAAAACACATCTGACTGTATACTATACCAAGTTTTGGGCACGAAATTAGATAGGACGTAAGAATGCTACAATAATGTTAATGATACATAATTTCTTCTAATAAATCTGCCTCAACTGCTATTTGAGAATAGTCTAAGCAATGCTATTAACATTGCCACGCTTGACTGAAAAAAATATATGTTTTTCTTTAGTGGTGTTCTTTTTACTCCAAAATTTCTTATTGAATTCTTGAAAGAAACTTCCTTAATAAGTAAATACAAATTCATCCCAGAAACCTACGGAACAAGCCTTACAATGATGAGCCTATCGTCTCATTACAAGTGAAACGAACTAAATCAAACTTTTACTGTTTTGAATTATTTGGCTTTTCTGCTTTGAGTTATACTGAAGTTTAGTCTAGATATATTCTCTATATCATATTGTCGTTGTTGATGTGGTGGATGTATCCAGTCTAAAGTTCAATATAACACAGAGCGGAAAACCCAAATTACTCAACACTGAAAAATTTTGACTTAATGTGTTTCACTTGTAATGCGAGGATATTATATTATTTTTCTATTATTTACTTGATTAAAGAAATATTCTCATCTGATATCATCTATAATCATTAGGGTGGAGAGTCCCGCAAGTGCACGATGTCGGAATAACCGAAGTAGTAATACCGGCTGGTATTACGAATGACAGGGCAAAAATGTTGACACGTTGACGTCTCTTTGACTGGGAGGTCCTAGGGTTCGAGACCGGACGGTGACATTAGCTAGATAACTAAGTCGATTTCAGCTGCTATCTGGAGGCAAATTCTAGTGACCATTCGATCTGAAGGTCGTTTTTTATAGTTTCTCCTGTCAATACCAACCGAATGCCAGAGAAGTTCTGTAATAAACGGACCATGAACCACGCGCGATCTTTCCTTCCTTACCATGGTCCCCTTACACACACGCGTGCAGACACACGAGCACTACACTACTCCACATGTGGGGGTATGATGGTCTTCCAGCACCGGAGGAGATATCTGGAGGGGGAATCCCACAGGCCGATGTCTAAGTCGATGCCGGATGTCACTAACTAGGGGGAAAGGAACACCCCCACCTCCTGAGATATAACCTGCGATACATGGACTAATGAACTTAATTGACGCACCAGAAAACGCAAAATAAACGAGCAAACAAACGAACAGTAGGAATAAAAATTTTCAACTCGATATCGTCCTCCGCTCGTCGATCGAATCCTCGAAACTGTGATTCTCCGGACGTGCAACAGTGCCAGTCATCGTCAGGAAGCAGTAACTACCGCGTGACGCTGCTTTAATTCTTTTTGTGCGTGACTTACGCGATAGACTTGCTTTTATCCCTGGTCACGTGGCTTAGATTTCTCATCATTCCCTTCTGCTGTTTCTTTTCACAGCCTACTTCAGAAACACCCTCCACCCGATTGTCCCTATCAGGCATGCCTCCTAAAAACGTCGATTGATTGATTGATTAGTTGTTCGTGATTCCGGGCGCGTCCATTACAGTGGGCATTAGTGCCTTAAGTTTAGTGCGTTTTTTTTCTGCGGGAGGTGGCGGTGATCTTTTCCCCGCTAGATGGCAAGATCCGGCCCCGACCAATCGTCTTTCAATTTTACTCTCAACCAGGTATCGCACACCAGCGGGGCACCGCCCCAGCCGGGACAAGCTCTAAGCTCCCAACTGGTCTCCCGGCATGTGTGGTTTGTAGTGCATGTCAGTGTAAGTGTGTGTGTGTGTGTAACGGGTGAGGATATGACAAGTGAGGAAGAAAAGATCGCGCGCGGTCCGTGGCCCGTTTGTTAGAGTACTGCTCCGGCATTCGCCTGGTGTTGATCGGAGAAACCACGGAAAACTACCGATCAGAGCAGCCGGCCGCTATAATTCTCCTCCAGACAGCGACTGAATTCGACCTAGCTGAAAAGCTAGTGTCGAAAATCCTGTCGCTGTCGGGACTCGAACCTAGAACCTCCCGGTCAGAGAGACTGCAGTGACAGAAACGTCGATAAACTGTCATAAACTTGGTCGAACCTACAGGTCCCAGTTGGGAATCTCTGCCATAGAGGCTTTGATACTTTTCAATACTTCCTCTTTAGTGTCCTAACCCATCGCCCCATAAGGAAATCCTGTCAATGTCTTCCTGTTCCAACAAAGAGATTCTATTTTTCGCTTGTTTGTGAGGAAAAATCCTTGACGAATGGAAACGTTTGTAAGGACAGGAACACAGACTGACCTTGAACCTTACCTGTTTGTAAAAGTATTATTGCTCTGATGATAGAAATTATTCCTTTCTCGCACATCAGCTGGATAATTCTGCTAAGAAATTTAAAAGAAATATATCTTTGTTCGGAATGTCTCCCTTCAAAAATTCTGATCTATACATTTTTCACAAAAAATTCATGATATAGTACAATTTTGAGATTAAATAAGAAGAGATGTCTTATCCAACAACAAAATGTGTGAATTGATTTTCATTTTAACACTATCCTCACATAATGATTAAATTGTTACTTTAGTAAGTAACTGACTTTAATAATTGTTTAGATGGAGATAATTAAGAGGTGTAGCAAGTATTTTTAATGATCTACCGACTTAAGTGGCTCAGGTCATTAATTGTTATCAATACACTGCCTCTGAACGGGAGGTCTTAAGTTTCCAGTCCCGACGGTGGCAGGATTTTCGACACTAGCCGCATAGCTAGGTCGAATTCACAGCTGCTGTCTCGAGAAGAATTCTTTCTGTTGACTGCTCTGATCAGTTTATTTCCATGGTTTCTCTGTTGAGCACCAGGCGAATTCCGGAGCAGAACCCTAACAAACGAAACACAGACCGCGCGCAATCTTTCCTTCCTCTTCCTTTTCCTTTCCTCACTCCTAAATTACACTCACAGGTGTAATTTAGGGCACACTCATAGGTGCCCCGCAGGTGGGAGATACCTGGTTGGGGAGAAACCCCGCTACCCGATGGGTAGGTCGGCGCCGAATCTCGCCATCCAGCGGGGGAAGATCGCAAAATAATGCACTACACTTATGGGAATAATGATATTAGTAGTTGATGCGTTCGGAATCAGTAACCAATCAATATTGAATGACGTAAGCGGATTCACGGGGAATGTTTGCCGAAGAGCCTTTGTTGGTGCAGGGAAGCAGATCTACTCTACTGAGTATGCACGTGGAGAGAGAAGCGCATGGGTCGTTGATTGTAAATATTGTTTTGGCATTCGCCTTTGGTCAGAGCAATCGTCAGATCAGAGTACAGATTCTCTAGAATTCTCCAGAATTGTGATTGAACGCCCGCCATCCCACCCACCAGTTCGAACGTCCGGTTTGTCCTACTTTCTTCTACAATTTAAACTGAGAGAATATGCTCTGTTTAGTAATAAACGAGATACGAGACAGAACAATCATTCGCCCAAAACTTGATTATGGATGCATATTGTACAACACATCAGGAGCAAAACATCTCAAGAAATTGGACACAATCCACAACCAAGCTCTGAGAATAGCTACTGGATGTTTCCACACAACACCAATTGGCAGCATTTTATTGAGGCTCAAGAAGTTTCACTAACCCAACGAAGGAAATCTCTATCACTTAAGTATGCACTCAAATCGGCAACATCAAAAAATCCAATCATTTATAGTGATGTGTTCCCGAAATCTCAGAGTTCAAATGATATAACCCCACGATATGCACCTATGCACAAAAGGATTCAAGTTATTCTCGAAGAAATTGATTTTGAAATTCCCGAAATGGAAACAAAGAGAATCAGTATTATTCCACCCTGGATTCTTCATACTATTGATACTGATTTAACTCTCAGAGAATATAAAAAAGGAAAATTAACAACAGAAGAATGGAACAGAAAATTCATTGAACTCTGTAACAAATACAAAAACTATAACCATGTGTACACCGATGGGGCAAAAATGAAAATGGAGTCGGATCTGCCATTTATTCGCAAGATTTCAAATTAAAACAGATTCTACACCCAGTAACTTCAATAAAAACTGCAGAATTATATTCCATATTACTCTCCTTAAGAGAGATTAAAAAATCCCATGAGAATCAAAGTGTATCATATTTACTGACTCCCTCACAACAGTTGAAGAAATAACCGCAAATCAAGATCGGAAATAAACAACTGCATTCACGAAATTCACTACAATATAACAAAAGCAGGGGGGGGAAATCGTAATCGCTTGGATACCTGCTCACAAAGAAATTTTTGGTAACGAAATTGCTGATTTAGAAGCCAAAATTGCTGCGACGAACATTAACCAGATCTATTCAACAGAAACAATTAAATTTGAAGATTTCTGGGAAACATTAATCACAAATTAAACCTTCACTGGAACAGCTTTTGGCGCAGATATAAATCCAGCAACATTCATCAGTCAACGAGCGCATTTTTCTCACCAATTATCAATAAAAAATTTGGCCGCAGGGACCAAACAGTCCTTTCAAGAATAAGATGTGGACATTCCAACTTAAGCCACCTATATCTATTGCAAAAATTATTTCCCCCGACATGTGAACTTTGCAATACCAGACTTGACCTAGATCACATCTTTAAAATATGCCCCAGATACAACTACCAGAGGCTGTCATTTGAATTCAAATACGAAGCCATCCTGTATTCATCAGAAGATCAAGATAAAATAATCAAATTTTGTAAATCTATCAACATATATAATGAAATTTAATCCCATTTTCTTATATAAATTTTCCTCCAAAGTATGAATAAGACCAGTTAAAGTATATTGTAAAGTTAAACTGCAATACAATATTTGCCATAAACTCTGTAATCACACCCAATGTAAAACAATACTTGGATAGTCGCTAATAACCAAGATGTTGATGCGACTATAAATAAATCTATATATAATTCGGAGATACGAGAATATTGCCTGAAAAGAAGATGTACATGTAAGATTTTCAAAATGGAAACCCTCATATCTGTACATATAAAGTGACGTCGTAATATCTGAAGTTTTAATTGTTAATAGAAGTTGCAAGTTCTGAACCCCAAATCCGAACGCATTCGATGAATCACGAAATTCAATCTTAAAGTTTGTTACCGACAATTTAGTTTCTCTGATTGGAGAAATAATATTCAACAAAAAAACTTAATTTTGTGTGGTCTTCTTGTAATCAAGTACTCAGTAAACGACCATTATTTTTATATTCGGTTGATGGAATCTGCTTTCTTTGTTGTGGGAGTTTGCGAGTCGTGTTAACTTGTCCTTGGATCTCCAAGGGTAGAAGAACATTTCGCATCTGCAAAGGCTGAGCATGGACAAATAAAACGCAAGTTGTCTTCGAAATGCAAGAGTATTACAACCATGGATGCGTTGCAAATGTTGTTTGCTCACGTCGACCAAAGAATGATGCAGGTACACAAGCAGGAAAAGAATGGCGATATATGTGAGGGTCAAATCTTTGGATATAAATATTCAATCGCCTTGCCAACAGATCCGCATCTTAATGATGAAGTCTCGACAGTAAATTTGATTTTTTTTCTGTATTACATTATTAGAATCTTCCGTTGCCGTCGAAGGTTGGTTGAGGCAAATAATTGTATGCAAATACAGAATCGCAAGTGAGATAAGATAAAGAATCTCATGAAATATTGAACCGATATAAAAGAGAAGTAAACTTAATTATTAGGATGATGTACAGTTCTTGTCAATGAAGAGGGTGGGCTTCTAAGGAAGAGCAGAAAATATGTACCTAATTGAAAATAAATGCTAAATAATGCAACTACGATTCATCTGCAACGTAACCTTGATATATAATAAGTAGGGCCCGGATAATTATGTACTAAAAGTTAGAAAAATATGTACAGTATATATATATATATATATATATATATTATAATGTATAGAAATATGTACTAAAAGTAAGAAATATGTAATACTTTAATTATTATATCAACTCGTTTTAATAAAATACTTTTGCTTAAATATTGATCTGTAGACTTAATATACTCGTAAAGACCAAAATTAAAACATAATACTACTTATAATTCTGTTATTTACAATGAACTCCGTAACAATGAGGAAAATTAAATTTGTTTCAAAAACTTAGAAACTAGACGGTAGGCGACACAGACCCAAAAACATTTTTCTGGAAATCTGGAGGGAAATACAAAGGTACAAAATCACATATTTCTCCATGAAGCAGATACAATTAAGGTGTTCAATAGGAGAAGAAAATTAAGAACGTTCTAATTATGTGTTAGGTTATTTCAGGAAAGCAGCTCTGACAAATCTGAATGTGGAAGATACTATCACTACATCCAACCTGGTAACCTACCGTTCTGTTAACCCCCACTAAGATTCTTTACGTATTTAACAGAAGGCTTGGGAAGCGAATGATTACCTCATATATTTTTCTTAAATTTGAACATTAAACTTTGGCCACTTGTAACTCTAGCAACCAACGCTACTGCATTAAATGCAGCACACGCACTCGTAACAGAACTTATTTGGACACAATGACCAACATCAAAAGCAAAAGAAACGGCCAGTCAGTGACGCAGGGGAGCGACGGTCAACGAGGTGGTGACGCCTCGTCCACCGCCCGCGAATATTTTTCCTATGGCTAAATAGTTGAAACCTTTTTAACCAAAATCATTATACTTTCTTTGCATCTCAATTAATTTAAACTAATCAATCATTTTTTTCTCACCACCCATGGACGTTATTATGTAGGTAAATTATTTCCCAAGATCCCATAGTCGGTAGACGACACAGATCCAAAAAATCTTTTTTCTTAATATTAGGAGGTTGGAGGAAAATACAAAGGTACAAAATCACATATTCCTCCATGTAGCAGATAAAATTAAGTGTTTCAGTAGGAGAAGAAAATTGAGAACGTTTTTAAGGATGGATCGTGCTATTTCAGGAAAGCAGCTCTGATAAATCTGAATGTAAAGAGGCTAACACTACATCCAACCTATTAACCTACCATCCTGTTAACCACGTATTTAACAGAAGGCTTGGAAAGCGAGTGGTTACCTCACATATTTTCTTAATTTGAATTTTTGGCCACTTGTAACTCTAGCAACCAATGCTACTGCATTAAATGCAATACACGCAACTTCGTAACAGAACGTATTTGGACACAATGGCCAACATCGAAAGCCAAGGAATCGGCCAATCGGTGACGCAGGGAGCGATGGTCAACGAGGTGATGATGCCTCGTCGATCGCCCGCGAGTCCGCCCCGAAAGCGAACCGTGTGGGCGGCGGGGGCCTTTGCGAAAAGTTGCCAGCTCATGCCTCGTGGGTCGCGCGAACTTCGCTTGATCTTGAACCGCGTCTGGCTTTGACTCCGCGTCCCGCGTTTGCGGTGACGAAGTGACCCTCGGAATTCAGCTTTCGAGGTGCTGTACAGCGCGCGTTGCATCATGCAAGGCCGCTGAGTTGGCGCAATTACCTGAATAAATTATATGCTGAATGGGACGTCGCCGAAGCTTTACACTGTTTTAAAAATATTTTCATAGGTTAAAAGGCAGTTGTCTGGTTCTCTCATTATCAGGCTTGGTAGGTAAAAAGTAGTCCATAAAGAATCAAAATTCAAATAATAAAAAAATTCAAAAATTTCTGTTCGCAACTCTTCTTGCCAGATGTTGTTTCTGTCTACGGCTAGAAACCACCCCAAAATACGGTGTTGGAGAACATAATCCGAATGGTCCCAGGAGAGTTGTTTTGAAGAATACTTTCTTTCAGTGATCTATCAGGTGGCTTATTAAAGAAAAATGTAAACATTTGCTATCTCCTTTTCTACAACATACTGCTCCATTCCACCTAATCACACGACTCAGGTTTCGATTAGAAGTTCGCAATTCGTCGAATACCGAATGTGTGAAGCCGCCTTAACAATTCCTCACATTGACAGAGTAAAAGGAGGAAGAAATCAAAGTTTGGACATATTTGCGAAATAATATATTTTCTCATGGCTACAGGCTACGGAGTCCCTTCCAGAATGTTCAGTGTCTGATTAACTGATCCTATTATTAAACATACCTCCAATTACTGGCTGAATTAGTGCAACAACTGTTGTTACTGCAGCGACTTCGACCGGAGGTCCTTCGGGTCCGAGTATCAGCGGCGTTTGGTTTTCAACACTCGCTAAATAGCTAAGTTGAATTCAGCCATTTTGTGGAGAATAAGTCTAACAATCGGCAGCTCAGATCGATAGCTTCCGTAATTGCTCCACACAATAGAGAGTTTCTGCATGCCACAGCGGACAGCACTATCGATCTTCTGCGCATGCGCAGTTCAAGTTTCGCGTCACTACTGTGCATCTGCGCATGCGTAGAAGATCGATAGTGCTGACCGCTATGGCGTTCAAAAACTCTGTAATACCAGGAGCAGTTCCATTAAAAACGAACCACAGACAGCTCACGACCTTTCCTTTTTCATCGCACCTCTCCCCTTTCACACACACGTACTTCACAGGTGCGTGAAGTTGGCACCCCCACTTTGTCGAAAATTCAAATGACATACGCCAAAGTTTTGCCCAAGTTTTGCCCAAGTTTGCCCAACCTTTAAAAAGTTTTGCCCAAGTCAAATAAAGCCGCAAATCGCAAACCAAAATTTCGGACTTAAACGTCCTGGAGCACTCCCACAAAGCTATTTCCAACTTTCGAACATGCCATCGGTTTGCCCACGATGAGACCAAGTACATCGAGTTATAAAACAGTTTTGCCCAAGCCACACAACGCCGGAAATAGCGAAAATCGCAAATCAAATTTTCGACTTTAAAGTGACCAGCACCCCCACTTGCGAATTTCAAAGTTTTGAACAAACCATCGTGTAGAAGAGTTTTGCCCATTTTTGAATCAATTTGTAAAAAGTTTTGCCCAAGTCAAACAAAGTCGTAAATTGCAAATCAAAATTTCGGACTTAACACTCCTGAAGCTCCTCCACAAGGCAATTTCGAAATTACGAAACACATCACAGTTTTGTTGACGACGAACCCAAGCAAATCGAGCCATAAAAAAGTTTTGCCCAACTCACAAAAAGTCGGAAATTGCAAATAAAATTTTCGGATTTAAACTTCCTAGAGCTCTCCCAAAAACAAATTTCAAAATTTCGAACATACCATGGTATCTCTCACGTTTGATTCAAAGTCATTGAGCCTTTAATAAGATTTGCCCAAGTCACACCACGCCAAAAATCGCGAAAAGAGCAAATCATATTTTGGACTTTAAAGCGACTAGCACCCAATTGCGAATTTCAAAGGGGTGAAGTTACCATCGTGTAGAAGAGTTTTGTACATTTACGAATCAATTTGTAAAAAGTTTTGTCCAAGTCACAGAACGCGAGAAATCGCAAATCAAGATTTTGGACTTAAACCCACTGTAGCTTTCCCACAACTGTTTTTCGAAATTTTGAACATACCACCGGTTTCCCCTTCATGAGCCCATCTTCATCGAGCCATAAACAAGTTTTGCCCAAGTCACAGAAAGTCAGGAATCGCAAATCAAAATTTCGGACTAAAACCTCCTATAGGTCTCCCAAACAGAAAATTCAAAATTTCGAACATGTCATCGTTTTGCCCACGATCGGCCCAAGTCCATCGAGCCTTAAAAAAGTTTGCCCAAGTCACACAACGCCAGAAATCGAAAATCAAATTTTGGACTTTAAAGTGACTAGCACCCCCACTTTGTCGAAAATTAAAATAACATACGCCAAAGTTTTGCCCAAGTTTTGCCCAGGTTTGCCCCAACCTTTAAAAAGTTTTGCCCCAAGTCACACAACGCCGGAAATCGAAAATCAAATTTTGGACTTTAAAGTGACTAGCACCCCCACTTTGTCGAAATTAAAATAACATACGCCAAAGTTTTGCCCAAGTTTTGCCCAGGTTTGCCCAACCTTTAAAAGTTTTGCCAAGTCACACAAACGCCGGAAATCGAAAATCAAATTTTGGACTTTAAAGCGACCAACACCCCCACTTGCGATTTTCAAGGTTTTGAACATACCATCCTGTAGAAGAATTTAGCCCATTTTTAAATCAATTTGTAAAAAGTTTTGCCCAAGTCAAATAAAATCACAAATCAAAATTTCGGTCTAAAACCTCCTGTACGTCTCCCAAATTAAAATTTCAAAATTTCGAACATGTCATCGTTTTGTCCATGATCAGCCCAAATTCATCGAGCCTTAAAAAAGTTTTGCCCAAGTCAGACAACGCCGGAAATCCAAAATCAAATGTTGGACTTTAAATTGACTAGCACCCTCACATTGTCGAAAATGCAAATGACGTACGCCAAAGTTTTGCTCATGTTTTGCCCAAGTTTGCCCAACCTTTAAAAAGTTTTGCCCAAGTCAAATAAAGCCGCAAATCGCAAACCAAAATTTCGGACTTAAACGTCCTGGAGCACTCCCACAAAGCTATTTCCAACTTTCGAACATGCCATCGGTTTGCCCACGATGAGACCAAGTACATCGAGTCATAAAACAGTTTTGCCCAAGCCACACAACGCCGGAAATAGCGAAAATCGCAAATCAAATTTTCGACTTTAAAGTGACTAGCACCCCCACTTGCGAATTTCAAAGTTTTGAACAAACCATCGTGTAGAAGAGTTTTGCCCATTTTTGAATCAATTTGTAAAAAGTTTTGCCCAAGTAAAACAAAGTCGTAAATTGCAAATCAAAATTTCGGACTTAACACTCCTGAAGCTCCTCCACAAAGCAATTTCGAAATTACGAACACATCACAGTTTTGCTGACGACGAACCCAAGCAAATCGAGCCATAAAAAAGTTTTGCCCAACTCACAAAAAGTCGGAAATCGCAAATAAAATTTTCGGACTTGAACTTCCTAGAGCTCTCCCAAAAACAAATTTCAAAATTTCGAACATACCATGGTATCGCTCACGATTGATTCAAAGTCATTGAGCCTTTAATAAGATTTGCCCAAGTCACACCACGCCAAAAATCGCGAAAAGAGCAAATCATATTTTGGACTTTAAAGCGACTAGCACCCAATTGCGAATTTCAAAGGGGTGAAGTTACCATCGTGTAGAAGAGTTTTGTACATTTACGAATCAATTTGTAAAAAGTTTTGTCCAAGTCACAGAACGCGAGAAATCGCAAATCAAGATTTTGGACTTAAACCCACTGTAGCTTTCCCACAACTGTTTTTCGAAATTTTGAACATACCACCGGTTTCCCCTTCATGAGCCCATCTTCATCGAGCCATAAACAAGTTTTGCCCAAGTCACAGAAAGTCAGGAATCGCAAATCAAAATTTCGGACTAAAACCTCCTATAGGTCTCCCAAACAGAAAATTCAAAATTTCGAACATGTCATCGTTTTGCCCACGATCGGCCCAAGTCCATCGAGCCTTAAAAAAAGTTTTGCCCAAGTCACACAACGCCAGAAATCGAAAATCAAATTTTGGACTTTAAAGTGACTAGCACCCCCACTTTGTCGAAAATTAAAATAACATACGCCAAAGTTTTGCCCAAGTTTTGCCCAGGTTTGCCCAACCTTTAAAAGTTTTGCCCAAGTCACACAACGCCGGAAATCGAAAATCAAATTTTGGACTTTAAAGCGACCAACACCCCCACTTGCGATTTTCAAGGTTTTGAACATACCATCCTGTAGAAGAGTTTAGCCCATTTTTAAATCAATTTGTAAAAAGTTTTGCCCAAGTCAAATAAAACCGCAAATCGCAAATCAAAATTTCGGTCTAAAACCTCCTGTACGTCTCCCAAACTAAAATTTCAAAATTTCGAACATGTCATCGTTTTGTCCATGATCAGCCCAAGTTCATCGAGCCTTAAAAAAGTTTTGCCCAAGTCAGACAACGCCGGAAATCCAAAATCAAATGTTGGACTTTAAATTGACTAGCACCCTCACATTGTCGAAAATGCAAATGACGTACGCCAAAGTTTTGCTCATGTTTTGCCCAAGTTTGCCCAACCTTTAAAAAGTTTTGCTCAAGTCAAATAAAGCCGCAAATCGCAAATCAAAATTTTGGACTTAAACTTTCTGTAGCTCTCCCACAAGGGTTTTTCGAAATTTGGGACGTAGCATCGTTTTGCCCACGATGAAACAAAGTTTATTGAGCTAGAAAAACTATTTGCCCAAGTCACAAAAGTCGGAAATCGGAAATCAAACTTTCAGTATCTAACTTCCTTTAGCTTTGCCCCAATAATTTTGAAATTTTGAACACACCATCTTTTAACCAAATCTTGCCGAAATTTACCCAATTTTAAAGGAACATATTTTATTAAGCGGAAACTTCATGTTGATTGTTGTTTTGAAAAATGAAAAAAATGTATTTGCAGGACGACGCAAAAAATATGTACTCTATTATAGGAGAAATTTTAAACAGAAAATTTGGAATTATTTTTCAAGATAAGTTGATATGTCGCGGCTTCATTGACAGTACAACGATTACTCAAAATATCCATTGGATATCAGAGACTCCCGAATTCCGTGACTAACAATTTTGGAGAAAACCATCTGATCGGTTTAGGTGCTAGCGTACTACACAGACGTACTACATATATATGGACGGACTGACCGACGGATGGACAGACGGACCACTAGATGGTGCGATAGACGGTCCGACGGACGGAAAGATGGATGGTCGGGCTGATGGACGGATAGACAGCGGAACGCGTACGGAAAGTTTTCGCGATATTGGTTTTTTGGTATCAAGGAACAACAAAATATGGATTCTGACATTATAACAAGTTGTAGCCAGTAAATTACTATAATTAAAAACAAGATTCATCCATTTTTTCAATACCAGGACCCCGCCAGTAATTAATAATAAAATAAGAAATAAATTGATAATAAAATATTTGTAATCATTTCCATCGTTTTTCGTTTACTTTCTTGCACATTTACTTATGTATACGATGTAAAGCAAATAGTATAGACGTCTTAATGCGTTCAAAATTAGCAATATACATAATTTAGAGGAAGTTATGTGATGTCGGAGAAAATATATTTTCAAATTCCTACAGAACAACATGTATCGGAGTCTCCTGATCCCGTTAATGTCGCTTTATTGAAATCATTTTTCCGTCCATCACTCTGCCAGGGTTATTGTACGTCCCTTCGTCAGTGAACAACACTAACCTAAAGAATTCGTCGGATATTTCCGAAATAAATACTCAAAAATCAATTTGGTCCGACGCGAATCCATCCAATTTTTAAATTAATTAATTGTATTTTGGTGGTACTTCACATTGATCCTCTGGGATGATCTTAATAAAATGATATGTCATTTTCATGTTTTATTTTGTTTAATCAGCATTTGGACAAATGTAATATTTAACGAAAACCTCACATGTAGTTAATATTTACAATAAGGACTAATAATTAAATTTGTTCAAAGAATTGGTCGGCCCGACCGGGATTCGAACCCGGGTCTTCTGGTTTAAGCTCAGTTGCGCTGATCACTAAGTTACCGAGTGAACCAACCCTTTGAACAGTGTTCATGGGCACACTATCGCACCTTGTATGTATAAAGATGACAAATATATATATATATATATATATATATATATATATATATATATATATATACACAATAAGGTCGTTTTTTATAGATGATTTTATTAGCAAGTACAGGAACTTCAAATGATTCTCTATGAAGTGCCTTGGAAACTCAAAACTTTATTGGGATAATTAACTAAAACTTTTGCGTTTTCAGAAACGCTCATACGTCGTTCCCTTAAACGCCTACAAGTTTTTCACCGAAAATTAACTCATAAAACCAGATTATACCCCAGTAGAATATTAATTTGTAAGTCATATTTCAATTATACTGTTCAGGAGCCGTTTGTATATCCAGTTGCTACATATAGCAAACAACTCTAACATAGCCAGAATCCATTTTTTGTGAGTTCTTGACACCGAAAAACCAATTGACAGCAAAAAGTCCGCCTGTCCTTCCCTGTCTGTTCGTGCCCCCGTGAACACCACTAGCGCCTAAGCTATAGGTTCAATTTTTTCCGAAATGGAGATTCCCCGATCAATCTGGCTGAACTCGAAGCTTTGCGATTTTGAAAAGCATTCTTCAAAAGTTGTGGTATACTTTACTTGATGCTCCATGGATATTTTCTAAATTTTCTTCAAAACAGCTTCAATTTATTTTCTTTAAATGCTTTATCTTCAGCCACTGTTTAGTTTGCACGCGAGATTAAGTTTCTGTAACGCTTTGTTCGATGTAAAGTGTAGTGTCGTAAATTTTACTTTGCGCGCCTGCTGGTGTCATCAAGTTGTCAAATTTTGTGAAAAATGTCCAGGGAAAGTATTTATGTGACTGAAATTCAGCGTATTCATTAAGAACTGTCGGATGATCAACATGATCATGAATTGGATAGAGATAGTGACCTGAGTGTTGACAATATAGAACAACAACAGCATGATAGTGCATCGGAACAAGAGCTTTCATTTATTTTTCATTGTTTCTATATTTTCATTGTGTCTGTTTAATCCTTAAATAACATATGTAATCTATAGAATATATGTTCTATATCATTCAAAGATATTACACAGCGAGATAAGATCGCGTAGTTCTACAATTTCTTGATTTTATTCTAGAGTCAACGAATGTCGTAACATTTACGACACGCGCCTGCTGGTGAGAAACTTTTGCGCGCGCCCGCTCGAGGGTTAAACATGGCTGAAATTAATTTTGGAAAGAAAAAAATTATTTTATTATATAAAATAATTTTTCACAATGTAAAATGCATGTGTGTGCACCCCAGCAATATAAATTACAGAAACTGTAAAAAAGGACTAAACAGAACAAAGCACATTATAATGCAAACCTTGCCTATCTGAAGCTAATTAAAATAATTAAATTATCTAAATTATAATTGAAACAAATTATACCCTACATATAAGAAACAAAAGCCTATTGCGTATTATACAATAAATAATCAGCTAATTAACATTGTAGTGAGATATATCGACACTAAATACCAAATGGTGTTGCAGACGAACTGATACACCTGCCTGAGATGGATTTGGAAAATTGAACAGTATATCGTCTTTATCTATACCATACATTGTCATTTACCATGACAAACCTTTCGCTCGTGGTATTTAATTTCTTTAAATATTTTACCTAAAAAATACTTCCCCTTTTAACTCCAAAAACCTCTGCAATATGTTTAACAGTTTTTTACTGCACAGTTTTGTGAGAATGAAATCACCTTGGCTTCTAGATACCTTCTCCAAATTTCTAAAATAATAAAAAATAATCAATATATAACCTGAAGGCGAGTCACCGTAAGATCAGTTGTACTTTTGAATGGCCAAAGGTACAACAGTACATGTTGGTAAAAGGCACATCATACCCTCTCATAAGAACATATCATAAGAAGAAACATATTATAAGAAGGACAAACAATTGTTTAGGGAAATAAATTATAAAAAATAAGTAATTAATTTTCCAACTGGTTTTACTTGGTTGTGCCCATTACTACATTATATTACACGTATAATGACTTCTGTACGCGTAACTGCATTCATCTTTTAAACAATAGCAGTAAAAAGTACTGTTGAAGTAAACTAGTGCTGTTACAGAATGGCACAGACTTTCCCGTATTAGTTTTCTATTTCCTTGGGTCTTCGATATTCGGAATTGCCACAAAACCCTTTCTTGCCAGCTATGATCTATTACCACCAAAAGTACATTTTTTTGTCATTTTCTTAATTTTTCGGTTTCCTATTGGTAGAACGGAAATATTAATTTTATAATATTAAAGAACACAAAAACCTAGTCCTAAATGGCAATTTTCTTTTAAAAATTATGTACCGTTTAAGAGAACATGGCGTTTTAGCGCTCCTAAAAATGCGAAATTTGAAGCTCATTTTTACAGAATATGTTTGAGTTTTCAAAATACTTTATTTGAAGTTATTTGAAGCACTTACACTAACAAATATAATAATGTTTACAAATTGCTAGTAATGTGCATATTAAAGATGTGAGAGATCTTTCAAAAAAATTACAATTATGTAATTTTTGAAAAAACAAAAAATAACTCAAAATAAACTTTACGCTATACTAAAGAGTGTAATTCGCACTATCCGTTACAAAAGTTTCAAGAAACAATTTGCAGCCATATATGAGAAAATGGCGTTTGAGCGTTTCTGAAAATACGAAATTTTGAGCTACTTTTCACTGAAAAAGGTTGTGTTTTCGAGAAACTTTCCTTGACATTATTTAAAGCACATGTACTCATAAGTATAATAATGTGAACAAATCGCCTCTAACGTAAATATTATCGACGTGAGAAACATGTGAAACAATTTACATTTTCGTAATTTTTGAAAAAAACAACCTATACAACAATATGGCTTTTATGTCATCTGATAGAGTACATTTACCATTATCCTTACCAAAAGTTTAAAGAAAAAATTTGGAGCAGTTTTTGAGAAAATCTTGGTTTTGTAATTTTTTAAAATTGCACATGTTGCATTCAATATTGCGCGAAAAATACTAAAATTTTAAAGACCATTTACATGACCTTAAAGAAAGAACTCACTATGAAGAACAAATTGTATTTGAAGGAAAAATCTCTATCTTCAATTTTGTAGTTCCAGAAAGACGCCGTAAAATTTTAAACTTTTACAATTTTCAAAAATTCAGTTATCCGAGAAAATCGGACCTACGCCATGTAAATAAGAGTATTTTACTCTATTCATACAAGAAATTTAAAGAAAAAATTTCGAGCCGTTTTCGAGAAAATTTTGAAAATTTGAATTTTTGAATTTACAAACCGAAGCGTTCATTCATAAACGACTTCTTCCAAAGCAGTCATAGGAATGATTATCTATAATACTTAATAATCTGAAGGGAATATTGTGAAACTGAATGGTTTTCGGTAAAATCCGTTACATTTTGCTAAATCAATTTTTTTCAGGCATAGAAATAAATAAACAAGCTATAGAGTGTTTCGTGTGTGTAGCGTCCCTTACTGTACAATTGGAGAAAAGGTTCGATTTGGCTCTATTCTTCGCTGCAGTATGAAGTTGTGAGTGAAAACTGAACATGAAATTAATGCATTATTCTTGCCGTTTATTAAATAAATGTAAACCTGAAATGTTGCTGCCAGGACACTTATTATTATTCCCAAAAATAAGAAAGCAATACTTCTCCAAAATTAATATTTTTCAATTGATCTGGCCGAGTCCAGAACCTGCGAATTTGAGACAAATAATTTGATGGGGATGCTTGATTTGAACTCCTCACACCATTTTCAGAAAATACAAACAAATTTCTCCAAATGTTTTCATTATTGTTTTTCTCAAATGAAGTGAAAAACGGTTGATAAAATCTCAGGTCTTATTTCGTTGCGATTCCTGACTTTCTGTGACTTGGGCAAAACATTTTTATGGCTCGATGAACATGGGCTCATGGTGGGCACACCGGTGGTATGTTCAAAATTTCATAAAACACTTTTGGGAAAGCTACAGAAAGTTTAAGTCCGAAATGTTGATTTGCGATTTCTCGCGTTGTGTGACTTGGGCAAAACTGTTTTATGACTCGATGCACTTGGTCTCATCGTGGGCAAAACGATGGCATGTTCGAAAGTTGGAAATAGTTTTGTGGGAGAGCTCCAGGACGTTTAAGTCCAAAATTTTGATTTGCGATTTGCGGCTTTATTTCACTTGGGCAAAACTTTTTAAAGGTTGGGCAAACCTGGGCAAAACATGGGCAAAACTTTGGCGTATGTCATTTTAATTTTCGACAAAGTGGGGGTGCTAGTCACTTTAAAGTCCGAAATTTTATTTTCGATTGCTGGCGTTGTGTGACTTGGGCAAAACTGTTTTAAGGCTCGGTGGACTTGGGCCGATCGTGGGCAAAAAGATGACATGTTCGAAATTTTTGAAATTTTAGTTTGGGAGACGTACAGGAGGTTTTAGACCGAAATTTTGATTTGCGATTTGCGGTTTTATTTGACTTGGGCAAAACTTTTTACAAATTGATTTAAAAATGGGCTAAACTCTTCTACAGGATGGTATGTTCAAAACCTTGAAAATCGCAAGTGGGGGTGTTGGTCGCTTTAAAGTCCAAAATTTGATTTTCGATTTCCGGCGTTGTGTGACTTGGGCAAAACTTTTTAAAGGTTGGGCAAACCTGGGCAAAACTTGGGCAAAACTTTGGCGTATGTTATTTTAATTTTCGACAAAGTGGGGGTGCTAGTCACTTTAAAGTCCAAAATTTGATTTTCGATTTCTGGCGTTGTGTGACTTGGGCAAAACCTTTTTAAGGCTCGATGGACTTGGGCCGATCGTGGGCAAAACGATGACATGTTCGAAATTTTGAATTTTCTATTTGGGAGACCTATAGGAGGTTTTAGTCAGAAATTTTGATTTGCGATTCCTGACTTTCTGTGACTTGGGCAAAACTTGTTTATGGCTCGATGAAGATGGGCTCATGATGGGCAAACCGGTGGTATGTTCAAAATTTCGAAAAACAGTTGTGGGAAAGCTACAGTGGGTTTAAGTCCAAAATCTTGATTTGCGATTTCTCGCGTTCTGTGACTTGGGCAAAACTTTTTAAAGGTTGGGCAAACCTGGGCAAAACTTGGGCAAAACTTTGGCGTATGTCATTTTAATTTTTGACAGAGTGGGGGTGCTAGTCACTTTAAAGTCCAAAACTTGATTTTCGATTTCCAGCGTTGTGTGACTTGGGCAAAACGTTTTAAAGGTTGGGCAAACCTGGACAAAACTTGGGCAAAACTTTGGCGTATGTCATTTTAATTTTCGACAAAGTGGGGGTGCTATTCACTTTAAAGTCCAAAATTTGATTTTCGATTGCTGGCGTTGTGTGACTGGGGCAAAACTTTTTTAAGGCTCGATGGACTTGGGCCGATCGTGGGCAAAACGATGACATGTTCGAAATTTTGAAATTTTAATTTGGGAGACGTACAGGAGGTTTTAGACCGAAATTTTGATTTGTGATTTTATTTGACTTGGGCAAAACTTTTTACAAATTGATTTAAAAATGGGCTAAATTCTTCTACAGGATGGTATGTTCAAAACCTTGAAAATCGCAAGTGGGGGTGTTGGTCGCTTTAAAGTCCAAAATTTGATTTTCGATTTCCGGCGTTGTGTGACTTGGGCAAAACTTTTTAAAGGTTGGGCAAACCTGGGCAAAACTTGGGCAAAACTTTGGCGTATGTTATTTTAATTTTCGACAAAGTGGGGGTGCTAGTCACTTTAAAGTCCAAAATTTGATTTTCGATTTCCGGCGTTGTGTGACTTGGGCAAAACTTTTTAAAGGTTGGGCAAACCTGGGCAAAACTTGGGCAAAACTTTGGCGTATGTTATTTTAATTTTCGACAAAGTGGGGGTGCTAGTCACTTTAAAGTCCAAAATTTGATTTTCGATTTCTGGCGTTGTGTGACTTGGGCAAAACTTTTTTAAGGCTCGATGGACTTGGGCCGATCGTGGGCAAAACGATGACATGTTCGAAATTTTGAATTTTCTGTTTGGGAGACCTATAGGAGGTTTTAGTCCGAAATTTTGATTTGCGATTCCTGACTTTCTGTGACTTGGGCAAAACTTGTTTATGGCTCGATGAAGATGGGCTTATGAAGGGGAAACCGGTGGTATGTTCAAAATTTCGAAAAACAGTTGTGGGAAAGCTACAGTGGGTTTAAGTCCAAAATCTTGATTTGCGATTTCTCGCGTTCTGTGACTTGGACAAAACTTTTTACAAATTGATTCGTAAATGTACAAAACTCTTCTACACGATGGTAACTTCACCCCTTTGAAATTCGCAATTGGGTGCTAGTCGCTTTAAAGTCCAAAATATGATTTGCTCTTTTCGCGATTTTTGGCGTGGTGTGACTTGGGCAAATCTTATTGAAGGCTCAATGACTTTGAATCAATCGTGAGCGATACCATGGTATGTTCGAAATTTTGAAATTTGTTTTTGGGAGAGCTCTAGGAAGTTTAAGTCCGAAAATTTTATTTGCGATTTCCGACTTTTTGTGAGTTGGGCAAAACTTTTTTATGGCTCGATTTGCTTGGGTTCGTCGTCAGCAAAACTGTGATGTGTTCGTAATTTCGAAATTGCTTTGTGGAGGAGCTTCAGGAGTGTTAAGTCCGAAATTTTGATTTGCAATTTACGACTTTGTTTTACTTGGGCAAAACTTTTTACAAATTGATTCAAAAATGGGCAAAACTCTTCTACACGATGGTTTGTTCAAAACTTTGAAATTCGCAAGTGGGGGTGCTAGTCACTTTAAAGTCGAAAATTTGATTTGCGATTTTCGCTATTTTCGGCGTTGTGTGGCTTGGGCAAAACTGTTTTATGACTCGATGTACTTGGTCTCAACGTGGGCAAACCGATGGCATGTTCGAAAGTTGGAAATAGCTTTGTGGGAGTGCTCCAGGACGTTTAAGTCCGAAATTTTGATTTGCGATTTGCGGCTTTATTTGACTTGGGCAAAACTTTTTAAAGGTTGGGCAAACTTGGGCAAAACTTGGGCAAAACTTCGGCGTATGTCATTTTAATTTCGACAAAGTGGGGGTGCTAGTCACTTTAAAGTCCAAAATTTGATTTTCGATTTCTGGCGTTGTGTGACTTGGGCAAAACTTTTTATTGGTTGGGCAAACTTGGGCAAAACTTGGGCAAAACTTTGGCGTATGTCATTTGAATTTTCGACAAAGTGGGGGTGCCAACTTCACGCACCTGTACTTCACTGCTATACGTATCGGGCGCGTCGAGCATGACCAGGCTGGAGCGGTACCCCGCTGGGGGAGGGGAGAAACCTGGAGGAGTGACCAGGTTTGTAGGTTTTAGGTTTTTAGATTTGTAGGTTTCCCAGAGGTGTAGGTTTTTTGATTGATTAGTGATCCCGGATGCGTCAACTGCTAACGTCATTGGTCCTGTAAGTGTAGTGAATATTTTTCTCCTTGGAGGTGGCGGTGATCTTCCCCGATTGATGGTGAGATCCGGCGCAGACCTATCGTGGGTTTTCCCATCCAGGTATCTCCCACCAACGGGGCATCGCCCCAGCCAGGACAAGCTCTAAGCTCCCGACCTGTCTCCCGGCCTATGTGGTAGTTTAGCGCATGTTAGTGCGTGTGTGTAAGTAAGAGGTGAAGATAGGACAAGGAAGGGGAACGAAAGATCGCGCGCGATTCCTGGCCCATTTGTTGGGTACTGCACCGGCATTCGCCTGGTATTGATCGGGGAAACCGCGGGAAACTACATATCAGAGCAACCGACAGCTAGGATTCTCCTCCAGACAACAATTAAATTCAGCCCAGTTAACAAAGCTAGTGTCGAAAATCCTGCCACCGTTGGGACTCGAACCTAGGACCTCCCGGTCGACATCAGTTGGTGTCCTGAACCACCTCTTCCGGTACGAGTTGGTCACCGCCGGATTATTTTTCCAGCTGGATGAGAGTAATGTGATGAGAGCAATTGACGCGCCTGGAAACATCAGTCATATCCTCAATCATTAGAGAACGGAAAAATAGGCAATATAAAAGCAATGCAATATAAAATATGTACATAAATATGTAATGAAAATAGTAAGAATATGTAATAAAAATATAAAATCGGATACAATATGTAATATTAAAATACACTAATTATAAACGAAAATTTACATAATACGAAATTATATTTATAAAAATATCCCTAAAGAAATTTTAAATATAATACATACGTTTGGAAATTTCAGGGTAAAGGTCACAAAACGTGGCGTCAGTGATACTTTTCACACCTAAGGGGAAAACTGATATCAGTCAACTGACGCACACTTCCTGCCACATTGTGTTTAATTGAAACAGGCGCGCCGGACTGTGTGAGCACTCCAACGCATCATCATGTAACGCCTCAAGTAAACAGCATGCAGTAATAATGTAGGAAAATTTTATGTTTTGAAAATATTTCTTTCATAAAAAATACGTAATAAAATTGAAAAAAATTGTTATAGTGAAAGAATATTTTGTGAAAATAGAAAAATGTTGTAAATGTGTAATTAAATGCCTAAATATGTAAAAATATGTAACGAAAAAGTTTGATATTGTGTTAGAAAATGGACGATTCGCCAAAATTACATTTTCAAAGCGGTAAGTAGAAAGATAGAAAATATATAATTACATAAAAATCCGGTCTCTATCAATTACCTCTCATCAGTTACCTTCACGATGAAATCACCTTTAGATTTCAAGGAGACGTCGATGTAAGTTGAAATTCACGTGAAGACAACATCCACTGCGGAATCTTGTCTTCTAACGTGAACAGATCAATGGCTGAAAAAGGGCAACATAGTAGTAGGGTTCTTTGAGATCCGACGTTTTACCCAGAGAGGGAAAGCTTGAATCTCGGGGGGTCAACATCAGTGGCGCGTGTGATGGCCCAAAGAATGGAGGGGCGGGATGGGATGCTTCTGAAGGTCGTTTGGCAGAGTGTAAACGCCTTGTGTGCACTTGACATCCAAAGCGAATGACTGTGTTCAAAGAACACGCAACTAAAACTTAATGGAAGAAGGACGGCGCATCTCTACCTCAAACGATTTCAGTTTTTTAAAACGCTATATCACTGCACAGCACTCGCTGTACGCAGTATGTTTCGATTTTTTCACAAACGTATGCAATCAGCTTTCCGGCCCGTGCTGACCACCATATTTTACTTTCCTCGCCTAATTTCTTGAGAAGAAATATTACTGTATCGTGCGAAGGAAAACGGCAATTTTTTGTCTGAAAACTCTTATTGCCATGCTCTGATAGCGAAAAAGTAGTTGAAGTTTGTACTTGTATGATGCTAATCACTTCCTCTAACTTTGTGTAGTCGAATTTATGTTTTGTGGGATTCTTGATACCGAAAATCGATTGACGTCAAACGTCTGTCAGTCCCCTCCGTAATCAATCCTACCTCCTGAACCATGGTTGTCCAACTGGCAGCCCGAGCATTGAAAATGTGGCCTGTATCAATATTAAAGGTTTAAGTTATGTCCCAGAGGGCTTGCAAGTTGGACACCCCTGGCCTAAACCGTTTAGATGATTCTCTTCAAAATTTATATTGACATTATACAATTTAAATGACATCATACAATCTAAAGAAGTCATAATTGCCTGGATACCAGATTACAAAACAACCCCTGAACATAATACAATGAGTCTTGAAGAAGAAAATGTAAGTCCTGAAACAGGAAGTATTTTAACAATAGCACACACTTGCAAGGATTTATGGACCCACATCAAGAAACAAGAATGAAAAGTGGAGCAACCTCTGGAAAAACATGAAATCCAGCCCTCTACACAAACACGTGAACAATTTTTACTCCCTGAAAACCTCCAAAAAATTTTCAAGAAAAGATCAGGTGACAATAATAAGAGTAAGAACCGGTCATTGCAAGTTCAGTCATCAACACTTGCTAACTGGAAATCCCCACCTACCTGCCAGAACGTGGATACCATCTAACTTTGAAACACATTTTAACTCAATGTCTATGTTTCAGTACAGCAGAACACATACCTAGAAGATGAGCAAAACCCTGAATGATGCTATCATCCATCGACTACCAAAATAAAATATTAAAATTCTGTAAAGACAGCAACATTCTTAAAGAAATCTAATTGTAATTGGTGTATTGGTATGGATACTAGATACTAATTCTGTAACATCAAAATACCTATAATGTCTGTCTCTACATATTCACATATATTGTAATATTTGTAAATTTCATATCTATTGTAAAGTTGCCATGTTAATATTGTAAAGTTGTACTTAAAGTAGTCGCTAATGACCTCAGTTGTCGATGCGACTTTATATAATAAATTTTAAAATAAATTGATATTACCCGCACGGTTTATGGAGCTCAAGCCCTTCGAGTTTGAAACGGAATAATTTAATGATTTGAAGCCGCGATTACAATTTAAAATTTTCTCAAAAATGGCTCCAAAATTTTTGGACTAAATTTTGTACACGGATAGCGGAAAAGGAGCTCAAAAGAATGGCGGAGGCGCCCATTCTCGTTAAAATTCTTGACTTTTTGAAAATTTTAAAGACCATATTTTTTTCGACGTCTTCCTACAATTTGAACGAAAGGTAGACTACAGAACAGTTTTAGAGAAAGCAATTATTATGTACACGAAAAAGAATTATCCACTTTTTTCGGTACAGGAACCTAAAATACGAATTTTCTGCGGAAAAAATCGGAGTTTTTTCCTACAGCATTGCGTAACTTTCTTTATACTACGTATATTAGAATGCGAGAAAGTAAAAAAACGAGAAGTTTGTGCATAATTTTTTGTTTGGGTTAAGGTAAATCATAAAAAAAATCTTTAAATGGGGTCAAATACTCATTTTAATATTTTCGTCGGGCCAGAGCAAAGGAGTTTCAAAAATGGCGCAGGTCTCATTTCATTGAACTCTCAATATTCTAAAGTTGCAAAAAGTTATAAGTAATGCGAGAAAGTATGTTCTGTTGTGGCCAACTAGTTTAGCTCTTGTTCCAAACCCTCCATTTGTTTTCTAGTTTAAGCTGAGTTTTCTTTCAGACGGTTGACTATATTCTACGGTTTTACACTTGTAATTTGTTGGAGTGAAGAAATTCATTCATTGCACTGTTACGCATACTGTAACACCGACACAGAACTGGAATTTAAATAATCGAGAATCATGACCCAGTATGCAGTTCTCCGCCTTTCTCCATAAAAGAGGTGTAATCTTAAGATGTCCTTCCTGTAATTTGATTTTAATGTCAGGGTTTATTACTGCATTTAAAAAAAAAGTATTATATCGTTATCAATATTGAGCCAAGTCGTAAGTACAGGGAAAACAAATGTTGGAAAACAATTGTTTGGCAAACAATTTTCATTTTCAGCGAAGAAGATTAATTCAGTTTCACTTGAAGATTTCTTGAAATACATAATAGAGACAGGAAATTTGACAAAATGCATTTTTATTATTATTGTTACGATTTTATGACTTTTAACAATAGGAATCACTTCATTGTATTTCTGGAATTCTATTAGAAAATTGCATTTTGCCTTCTTTGCCTATTTAGGCCATGAAGCCTATTTTGGTATTTACCTATCTTGTGTCTTTTTCGGCCTTTTAGTCGTTATTTTTCCTTTTTTCCTACTGGAAACCTATTGTAATCAAGCTGGAACACATACTGCAAGTTGGACAAATGAAGATAGTCATGTATTGTCTTTCGGTGGACGCGACGGCTCCAGTGCAGGTTATTGTGAATAAAACTAAAAAGGAAGTGAAGAAATACCAGTGAAGATTTTTGATAGTTTTCATTGATCGGGCAGAACTTGGTTGCCTCACGAGGAATCTCATCCCATTTTTAAGTATGGCCCCGCAATCACTTTTTGGGACAGAGCTATCTATAGATATAGCCTTCTCAGTTCTTTCTTTTCTATCTTCCTTCTGGACAATTACTCCAACTGCACGAAAAACGAAATCTAATAAATTCGTTCCAATGAAACCATTTCACAGATGAAATGGGAGCGTCACAATAACATTTCGTAAAGACATGTCGCGAGTAAAATAAAATTCGTACCGTCATACCGGGCTGATTCATGGCAATCAAGATTACATAGAGAAAAGATAATTTTCCTGTTACGATAATGCAAAATTTAGAGTTAGAATAAAAAAATTGAATAATTTTAATGATAATTCTTTTAACATAAATATTTTACGTGGTGATTTTCATTGTTTCCGTATTTTTACACCTATACTTTAGCCAGAATAAATGTCCTGTTTGCATGTCTAGTTTAGTAAAAATAAATGCCTTTTGCTATTTTTAGGAAACATTAATGCCTGAATTCCGAAGCCTCTATATATTAGATACGTTTAAAAAATGTACTGATACTCGTTTTTTAAGTGTTACAAAAATATGAGTTAAAATAATGAAAAAGGTAGTATGGGTTAAGTAGTTCCGTGTTTTACACAGATTTATTTTATAAGTAGTACATCAGTACACGCTACACTTTATCACTTGATATAGTCATTTTTTAACAAATCTAATAATTTCAAGGACATTCAACGTCGAAA
>JAHLJT010000631.1:5052677-5345796 GCA_031308135.1 Acheta domesticus
ATCTGATCTTTCTCCTCTTATGATTAGCGCTACTTACGTTTTGCATTCGGCGTAATTACAGAGACAAATCTAAAAGCCATTTTTCCTTCAGTTCGTTTATCTTGTAAGAATATTTAATTAGTTTGCTTCAATGAGCTTAATTGAAATAGAATGTAATTACTGCAACTCTTTCAAAGAATATGTAAAAAATGCAAGTTTGCATTACTTGCTGTTACTGTGATATTTATGTCATGACGTCATATTCTACCGTTTTCCACTTCTGCTAGTCATGCTGCTTAGCGCTTTAATTCGGTAGTCGTGTTCTTAACACGTTTGAAAGAGTTCACACTACGTAAGTATTTCGTGCAGTTCCTTTACTTTTTGTATTTGCTCAAGACTTTTCTCTTTTATTAAACCTTGTTTGATAAACAGTGTGTTAACGTAAAAATAGAGCGTTGCAGGAATATAAAATACGAATTCACGAAATTGCCTGCCGCACATATGCAAAGGTATAGTTTGACAACTTTATTGCCGTCAATATCGAATTGTGCCACATTCTTTATGGTCTGTTAATAAAACTATATCGATCGATAAGTTTTGGTGCAAGTGTTGTTGTTATTTTTCTACTTTTATTCAGTTTCTTAGAAAACTGCTTACAACTATTTTCGTATCACAATTTTAATGTTATAATACTCAGGGAGAGAAGCACGAACAATTATTAACGAGAAAGACGAATTTCAAATTTTAATTTCTGCTTCTCAGGCTACGTTGTGAGAAGTGAAATTTATCGTTTTCTTCTTCATTTTAATATTAGAAACTTTCCACGACAATATGAATACCCTCATCCATCGAAACTAGAAGAGTGTAAACTGATAATAGAACATTTATTTTAATAAAAATTAATACAATACTACTTTTAATGTAAACCAGCTACCTCCGCAAATGATATAACTTTTATAATAAATGGATGTGATATACACAATGTAAACAAGTATTCATATTATTGAAATTCATATTTGGCAAATATATTTCGAATTTTCTGTCAAACACTAAGATACCCGATATACTTTTGGGAGCAGTGAAAAAAGACATTACAAAATAAATGTTCGATTTTTTAATATTGCAAATTAATAGGTTTCATTGATGTAACTCCATTAGCTTATATCCTGCAAAAATATTATATACAGTGTGAGGAACAAAGCGAGATTAACAAGGTGGTTTGATATTGAGCATCATGTGGCTGTAGAAAAAAAAACCAAACGTTTTCAACAGCGTTAAAAAGTGTTTAAAATCATTGTTTACAGGTACTTCGAGAAAGCATTATTCGTCAGGGGAAAATCGAATTAGAAAATATTACCATTACGATACCTAATGTATATCCATAGAATTAACTGTTGTATTTCTCCATAGAATATATATCCCTAGAATTAAACATACATAGAATTATAGAATATACATCCACTGTTATATTACTATTACGATCTCTAATGTATATCCGTAGAATTAACTGTTACATTTCTCCAAAATCTTTTTCCTCTAAATACATACATCTATGAAAAAAAGCACAAGAATCAGAAGCTGCAAAGTCACTTCTCAAATATAATACAGTTAAATAACAACAGTTCAATTTTTTTTAAATCTATAAGTGAAAAAAATTAACGATGGAGTTTTTAATTATTTTAAGCCATATTTCGATTGTTTTACATAATTCAAAGCAGGCCTGACAATTGAAACTCTTACCCTTTCTTTGCGGACAGATTCTGATTTATTTTCTAAGACATTGCCACCACCAAACGTTATTAAAATCATTATAATAGTTTAGAGGGTTAACATGTCGCATACTCTTACATCGTGAAGGCAGGTTGTAATATTAAATTAAAACATTGGAAATGTCGCATAGAATAAAATAACATATGTATAATTTTTTCGGAAAGCATTTTGACAGAATTTGTTTCTTGTCTTCTTGTCCGGAAATATCTTACTCGAACTGTCGTGAACGACTTCCCAGACCACTGAAGTAAATAACTATAAATCTAAAGGCCTACGTTATTTACAAATTTCATTTTATTGACAGAAATGTCCTTCTGAGGAGAAAATGAGATGTTGTACTTGTTAAGAGTACTTAGTTATCTTCTGCTGATTTTTCTTAACAGTAATAACTGTTTTGACAGCTACGTACAAAATTAATTAAACCACTGCAGTATCAGTTTCTAAATGCATTATTTCAAACAATGGCGACTTGATGACGATGCATTGTTTGAAACAATGGCAATTGATTCGGGGGTAGACCTTATTTATTAATTATTTATCTATTAATAATTTATATTTCACTAGTACAAAACTACCAGTAAACGACAAAAAAATGTATCTTCAAATTGTTTACTAGAAAGTATTTTTAACACAAAGAATTGCGTTTGAATTTCTGAATAAAGAGGACTATTACTACAGAAAACTGAATTATGTGATAAACACAACCAAGCGACGAGTGTTTGACGCGTGGAGAAGAGCGAGAAAGGCGACTTTTAACGGTTTCGCCCGCGCGCGCCGCCCTTGGGCCGGCGCGCCGGCCGCATACTTACTTTTCACGGCCCATTTCTCCGTGGACTTGAGCCCGGCCACGTACTGGTGCACGGTGGCGTTGCAGGCGGCGCTCACGTTCTGCGGGACGGCCAGCACCGCGCCCAGGCGGTAGGGGTCGAAGGCGCGGAAGAAGTCGTCGAGGTCGGACACGTTGAAGGGCTGCGCGTCGTCCCATGCGGAGGAGGGCCGGCCGGTGGCCGGGGCGTCGCCGGCGTCCCCGAAGGGCAGCCCGCCGCCGCCGCCGCCGCCGCCACGCGCGCGCGAGATCTGCAGCAGCACGTCGTCGCCCACGGCGAACACGTCCTCATCGAGGGCGTCGGCGGGCGGCGCGCCGTCGGAGCGGTTGAGGGCGCGGACGGGCAGCGAGCCCTCGGCGGCGGCGCGGGCGGGCGGGGCGAGGGCCAGCGCCAAGGCGAGGGCCAGGGCGTGGGCGAGGGCGAGGCCGCGGCGCGGCATGGCGGCGGCGCGGGGCGACGGGGGCGATGTGTGCGCGGGCGGTCCGCGAGCGGGCTGACAGGAGACCGGCGAGCGAGCGGGTGGAGACGGTACTGTTCTCGCGGCGCTGCGAGGCGAGCCGAGCCGGCGCTCCGCTGCACGGGCCGGGGGCGGGAGGGGGGAGTGGCAGGGCGCGCGCGCGCGTTCGCGGGGAACAAAGTTTCACCTGCGGACCGCGAAGGCGCCGCCGCCGCGAGGAGGGTCGGGTGGGGGTTGGGCGCGGGCGGCACGGCGCTGTGGGAGCTGGCGATCGCCGAGGAAGATGTCGAGGCAGGAGAAGGCGGAGAAAGAGACGAACGTAGTGCGGGAAGAAGGAGGGTTGGAGAAGAGACAGAGGGAGAAAAAGGTGAGATAGATGGAAAGGAACAGAAGACGGAAGTGAAGGAAAGAGGGGACGAAGGAAGAAAAATAGGAGGAGATAAGCAGGGGTGTGGGAAGAGGAGAAGAGAGGGAATGCGTAGAGATGAAGGAGGATATCGTTATGAGGGGAGGGAGAAGGAGGAGAAAGGTGGCGAAGACAAACAGGGCCAAGGTGAAAGAGGAAGGGAAGAAAGTGAAGGAGAAAGAGGGAAACAGGGAAAGAGGCGAAGACGTGAAAGAAGAATCGGAGAGTTAGAAGACTACAAGCGGAGGAAAAGGAGAACGAACGTTAGAGGAAAAGCCGGAGTAATACGCAGAGGAAAAGGAGAAGAAATGGCGTTGAAGAGGAAAAATGTACAGCGGAAGGGAGTGAAGGTGGAGGAAGGGGTGGGGGCGGAAGCGCGGGCCGCAGGGCGCAGGTGGCGCGTCCGCGTGGGCGCGAATCCCTCGGGGGTGGGGACGGCGCCTCCTTCAGCATCCGCACCGGTTCCCCCTCCGCTCCCCTCCCCACCCCCTCCCACGCCGCAGACCCACTGTTCCTTTCGTTACAGCGGCGGCCCCCCTCGCTCCCCGGCGCGGTTACGCAACGCGCATTAATGATGCACGGTTCGTCCAGCTTTCTCCGGTGCGACAATGAAAATGCACTTTTCTCCGGCGGCGCGGTGCGCGGAGGGCCGTGGGTTGTGTCTGTCGTTGCGCCGTGCCTTATGTAAAGCCGTTTCCGTTATCACTGGTCGTCAGTTAAGCTCTTCAAACACGAGTTTCCCGGAGGATGTAACATCTTACACGAAAGCGCATCCACGACGGGCGAGAGCCCCCTGCTCCGCGGAGAACAACGACCCGACGACTCGAAATGAAACGAAACAGAAGGAAAACTGATGAGTTCGCGGACTGGCGTCTCAGCATTGCCTTTAGTGTTGATGGCTTCGTTAAGCATTATATAATTATCTAGTTCAAAAGGATTTTCCTTAAGGGAAGTTAATGTAAATGATGAAGAAAAAGATTTACTATTTCTTCGGTGTCGTGAGTCGGCCTAGTTCTCAAAATGTTTTCCTAATTCAATAAATCTGTTCGAATAATAAATAAATGTTTTTATTGGTGGCGAGGCCCTCCTACCTGACAACTACCAAAAGATTAATACAAAACAAAATAAACAGGAGGGCATTCTAAGAAAATACGAATCCTTTTAGGCCCAAACTTTCTCACAAGTGCTACTGAATTGAAAATACGAGCTTAGGCGAATAAAAATTGAAGGGCTCAGTTGCAACGTAATGATAACCCGCATTTCAAATACACATCCAAAATAAAAATATTGTGATAGTATTTTACCAAGAAACAAACATTATGACCAAACTCTATGCAGACAGTATGCAGACAGATAATAGTACTTCAGTGAGTGTATGAAAAACAAGAGTAAAATATTCCGAAAATGAGGGATTTACACAATTTCTCCTTTTTCTTCCGGCTTAAAAAAGTAAGGGTTATTTATTACTAGAGTGTTTCGCCTTTAATTACTGTCGTTGAGAGGAATGAGACAAGCATCAGGAGTGCGTTGATCTAATTCAAGATCAAGATCAAGAGAATTGGTTTAGTGTTTTAAAATAAAAATTTAATTAGTTTAAATAAATAATATTTTATTTTAAAGACGGGCGAATGCTTAACAGATGTAGTGACTCAGAAGAGTTTGAGGTAAGTTGCAAAATGTTAAGATATACAGACGAACAATAGATCCGTGCTATTTTACAACGAGACTGAAATCCAGTGGAACGTACTTGCTATGGTGCCGTCGACTTTTCGAGGCAGATTTTCAAGAAGAAATCGGATTCCACATTAATCAGGCACGCTATCCGTAGCCGCCTTCCGCTTTCGAGAAAACAAGTGACTCAGACGTTTCCTCTCTTTACTTTATTGTTCTGTTACCGGTTAACCCGGTTGCAATGGTGAATGCGAGTACTTTAGTAAGTGAATATTCCTAGATCTGGAGCTTCTCCGAGTCAGATGGGGGCACGAGTATCGACTACAGCTATAACTGGCCGGATGATGTGTCATTTGCGCGTTTTTGCTGTGATCAATTGCAAGAAAGTGCCCAAAAAGTAAAGATGAAGCAAGAAAGTATTCTTGCAGGGGATAATTTAACAAAAAAGAATTACGATCGACTCCAGTTACAGTGAACTTGGATATAGTGAACTCAAGTCACTGACAAATAAGCACAAGAAGATTCCGTTATAGTGAACTCTGGACCTCGGCTATAGTGAACGTGGAACATAAAACGTTCTGAAAATTAATTCCCTCTTGGAAAAAATATGTCTCCTAAGTGCCACAAACTCCAACCCTAGGCAGTTTGAAAAAAAACCGTCATGATATAAAATAATATCAATATCAAATATCAAATAATATCCAATAATAATAAAAAATAACATTTAGGTCATAACCGGAGAAGTCTCCCCTGAAATAACGGACTCCGAATGCAGACCTTACTGAGTTACTCAGTTTTACTGCGGAAACAAAAGGACGTGTCCTGTGTGGGCTACCACTGCCAGCGATTGCTTGTTTCAGTTTTATGGCGAGATCATTTTTTGTCACGTAACTAGTGATGTGCGAACTACACGTACCCCAACACAAAAACTTGCTTACAAGTGTTGAAAAAATAAAAATGTCTTTTTTGGTGATATGCACAAGAAATATTACGCATTATCATTAGGATGATTACAAAAATAATTAAATAAAAAGCACTGTAACTTAACACTAAAATATTTTTTTAATTTTGGTAACATGATTTACTAAGAAAGCACTCCTCCAACTATATGCGGAATAAATACACAGACTAATTGTAAATTTGTTTTTTGAGGACCAGACTCTGATTAAGAAGAACCAATTAATCAAATCTTATGACTAATACAACACAATCTTTATTTTAAGTAACTTTCCACAGTCCGTCATTCACTATACAATTTCCTTATACTACACGACTCCCACGGTCCCCTTTTCAACCACTGAATTCGCTCTCTTCCGCTTCTAAATTGGCCTCGACCCATTCCTCAAATCCTGGATCACCTCTCCTAATAATATCACTCGAAGCATTCATAGTTTTGTGAAATACTAAAAAAAAGTAATACGGGATAAAAAAACGTAATGGGTGAGGTGGGGATTGGTTATACCCCAGACGCCAGAAAAAAATATGGCACAACACACTCATTTGCCAAAATAAATTCTTTCTTCAATGGACCGATAGCACAAGAACAAGTTTCTGCTTATCTTCAACAATGTGACCACCGCCGGGTTCCCAAAACAACTGACTCTCTGAGAGGTATCCCGAAGCATACGCTCCTTCGCGCATCCGCTTCGGGCAGGTACGGTACCTTTCAAAGGCTGGGGTACTAATAGCCACCACATCACCAGTTACGGATTAAGCTTGATGTTACTTGATTTTCCGCGAGACAGAGCGCGTTGTGTTCGACGTACGCGACAGGAAGCGCGCTATTGCCACAGCCCCACAGCCTGGCAGCACCTGCCGCGCCGCGCGGAAGGCGATCAATTTCATTATCCGCTTGCCCATGCCGCTCCCAAAAGGATCTTTGAGGAGTAAAAGGGCTTGCGGAGAGTGGGACGGCTTCCAACAGAGCAAGACGGGTGTCAAACCAGCATTACGATACTTAGAGACAGTGGACAATGCAGAATTACGTACAGAGAGACGTATTAGAGACAGCACAAACTCTGGAGAAGCATCTACAGAAATTATAAATGAAGAATATACGAAGCAAACAATTAAAAATATTTTAAGGTCAAATAAAGATATTGAAAATTGAAATGTTTAGTTCGTGCTATTAATTTATTTCGCTGTATCTCAATATTAATAAACTCAATCATCGGGGAGAAATTGTATTTAATTTCGAAATCATCGGCTATAGTGATCCTCTGACACAGTGAACCACATGTGTTAGTCCCCAGAAGTTCGCTAGAACCAGACAATTGTATTTTCCATAATTGTTTTAATTTCTGTAACATAGAAAATGATATTATTTTGTATTCTATTTACAAATAATAACGTCAAATTAAACACCTTTGTTAACATACTTGTTTATAAAATTAGAAGGAAATAAAAAAATTGAGAAAAATAAAAATAAAAATTGAAATAAAGAAATTGAAACGAGTCGAGTTGATTTTGACACTCTGTTATGTCATTCCTTTTATTTATTGCATTGCTATTAAATATTTGAATTGGTTATTAACGTGATCTATCTTCCTCCATTTGTCTTCAAATAGCAATGTTTCGAGATTCCTTTGGAAATAGTATTCATTTCAGAGTTTAATTTTAAATTATCTCTTTAAATACTGGATTTTATTTGATATTTGGGCCCTAGAAAATTGTTCTAATAAATTTCGGGGTATTACATAATACGTACAATACGAAATAAGGCCTGTGTGTGCTTTCAATTTTCACTATCGTGCTTGAAAACACATCTGACTGTTTACTATACCAAGTTTTGGGCACGATATTAGATCGGACGTAAGAATGCTAAAATAATGTTAATGATACATAATTTCTTCTAATAAATCTGCCTCAACTGCTATTTGAGAATAGTCTAAGCCATGCTATTACCATTGCCACGCTTGACTGAAGAAAATGTTTTTCTTTAGTGTTCTTTTAACTCCAAAATTTCTTATTGAATTCTTGAAAGAGACTTCCTTAATCAGTAAATACAAATTCATCCCAGAAACCTACGGAACAAGCCTTACAAAGATGAGCCTATCGTCTCATTACAAGTGAAACGAACTAAATCAAACTTTTTCTGTTTTGAATTATTTGGCTTTTCTGCTTTGAGTTATACTGAAGTTTAGTCTAGATAAATTCACTATATCATATTGTCGTTGTTGACATGGTGGATATATCCAGTCTAAAGTTCAATATAACACAGAGCGGAAAACCCAAATTACTCAACACTGAACATTTTTGACTTAATGTGTTTCACTTGTAATGTGACGATATTCTATTCTTTTTCTATTATTTACTTGATTAAAGAAATATTCTCATCTGATATCATCTATAATCATTAGGGTGGAGAGTCCCGCAAGTGCACGATGTCGGAATAACCGAAGTAGTAATACCGGCTGGTATTACGAATGACAGGGCAAAAATGTTGACACGTTGACGTCTCTTTGACTGGGAGGTCCTAGGGTTCGAGACCGGACGGTGACATTAGCTAGATAACCTAAGTCGATTTCAGCTGCTATCTGGAGGCAAATTCTAGTGACCATTCGATCTGAAGGTCGTTTTTTATAGTTTCTCCTGTCAATACCAACCGAATGCCAGAGAAGTTCTGTAATAAACGGACCATGAACCACGCGCGATCTTTCCTTCCTTACCATGGTCCCCTTACACACACGCGTGCAGACACACTTACGTGCACTACACTACTCCACATGTGAGGGTATGAAGGTCTTCCAGCACCGGAGGGAGATATCTGGAGGGGGAATCCCACAGGCCGATGTCTAAGTCGATGCAATGTCACTAACTAGGGGGAAAGGAACACCCCTACCTCTCGAGATATAACCTGCGATACATGGAACTAATGAGCTTAATTGACGCACCAGAAAACGAAAATAAACCAAACGAGCAACCAAACGAACAGTAGAAATAAAAAATTTCAACTCGATATCGTCCTCCGCTCGTCGATCGAATCCTCGAAACTGTGATTCTCCGGACGTGCAACAGTGCCAGTCATCGTCAGGAAGTAGTAACTACCGCGTGACGCTGCTTTAATTCTTTTTGTGCGTGACTTACGCGATAGACTTGCTTTTATCCCTGGTCACGTGGCTTAGATTTCTCATCATTTCCTTCTGCTGTTTCTTTTCACAGCCTACTTCAGAAACACCCTCCACCCGATTATCCCTATCAGGCATGCCTCCTAAAAACGTCGATTGATTGATTGATTAATTGTTCGTGATTCCGGGCGCGTCCATTACAGTGGTCATTAGTGCCGTAAGTTTAGTGCGTTTTTTTTTCTGCGGGAAGTGGCGGTGATCTTTTCCCCGCTAGATGGCAAGATCCGGCCCCGACCAATCGTCTTTCAATTTTACTCTCAACCAGGTATCGCACACCAGCGGGGCACCGCCCCAGCCGGGACAAGCTCTAAGCTCCCAACTGGTCTCCCGGCATGTGTGGTTTGTAGTGCATGTCAGTGTAAGTGTGTGTGTGTGTGTGTGTAACGGGTGAGGATATGACAAGTGAGGAAGAAAAGATCGCGCGCGGTCCGTGGCCCGTTTGTTAGAGTACTGCTCCGGCATTCGCCTGGTGTTGATCGGAGAAACCACGGAAAACAACCGATCAGAGCAGCAGGCCGATATAATTCTCTAGTCAGCGACTGAATTCGACCTAGCTGAAAAGCTAGTGTCGAAAATCCTGTCTCTGTCGGGACTCGAACCTAGAACCTCCCGGTCAGAGAGACTGCAGTGACAGAAACATCGATAAACTGTCATAAACTTGGTCGAATCTACAGGTCCCAGTTGGGAATCTCTGCCATAGAGGCTTTGATACTTTTCAATACTTCCTCTTTAGTGTCCTAACCCATCGCCCCATAAGGAAATCCTGTCAATGTCTTTCTGTTCCAACAAAGAGATTCTATTTTTCGCTTGTTTGTGAGGGAAAATCCTTGACGAATGGAAACGTTTGTAAGGACAGACCTTGAACCTTACCTGTTTGTAAAAGTATTATTGCTCCGATGATAGAAATTATTCCTTTCTCGCAGATCAGCTGGATAATTCTGCTAGGAAATTTAAAAGAAATATATCTTTGTTCGAAATGTCTCCCTTCAAAAATTCTGATCTATACATTTTTCACAAAAAATTCATGATATAGTAAAATTTTGAGGTTAAATAAGAAGAGATGTCTTATCCAACAACAAAATGCGTGAATTGATTTTCATTTTAACACTATCCTCACATAATGATTAAATTGTTACTTTAGTAAGTAACTGACTTTAATAATTGTTTTGATGGAGATAATTAAGAGGTGTAGCAAGTATTTTTAATGATCTACCGACTTAAGTGGCTCAGGTCATTAATTGATATCAATACACTGCCTCTGAACGGGAGGTCTTAAGTTTCCAGTCCCGGCGGTGGCAGGATTTTCGACACTAGCCGCATAGCTAGGTCGAATTCACAGCTGCTGTCTCGAGAAGAATTCTTTCTGTTGACTGCTCTGATCAGTTTATTTCCATGGTTTCTCTGTTGAGCACCAGGCGAATTCCGGAGCAGAACCCTAACAAACGAAACACAGACCGCGCGCAATCTTTCCTTCCTCTTCCTTTTCCTTTCCTCACTCCTAAATTACACTCACAGGTGTAGTTTAGGGCACACTCACAGGTGCCCCGCAGGTGGGAGATATCTGGTTGGGGAGAAACCCCGCTACCCGATGGGTAGGTCGGCGCTGAATCTCGCCATCCAGCGGGGGAAGATCGCAAAATAATGCACTACACTTATGGGAATAATGATATTAGTAGTTGATGCGTTCGGAATCAGTAACCAATCAATATTGAATGACGTAAGCGGATTCACGGGGAATGTTTACCGAAGAGCCTTTGTTGGTGCAGGGAAGCAGATCTACTCTACTGAGTATGCACGTGGAGAGAGAAGCGCATGGGTCGTTGATTGTAAATATTGTTTTGGCATTCGCCTTTGGTCAGAGCAATCGTCAGATCAGAGTACAGATTCTCTAGAATTCTCCTGAATTGTGATTGAACGCCCGCCATCCCACCCCCCAGTTCGAACGTCCGTTTGTCCTACTTTCTTCTACAATTTAAACTGAGAGAATATGCTCTGTTTAGTAATCAACGAGATACGAGAATATTGCCTGAAAAGAAGATGTACGTGTAAGATTCTCAAAATGGAAACCCTCATATCTTTACATATAAAGTGTCGTCGAATATCTGAAGTTTTAATTGTTAATAGAAGTTGCAAGTTCTGAACCCCAAATCCGAACGCATTCGATGAATCAAGAAATTCAATCTTAAAGTTTGTTACCGACAATTTAGTTTCTCTGATTGGAGAAATAATATTCAACAAAAAAACTTCATTTTGTGTGGTCTTCTTGTAATCAAGTACTCAGTAAACGACCATTATTTTTATATTCGGTTGATGGAATCTGCTTTCTTTGTTGTGGGAGTTTGCGAGTCGTGTTAACTTGTCCTTGGATCTCCAAGGGTAGAAGAACATTTCGCATCTGCAAAGGCTGAGCATGGACAAATAAAACGCAAGTTGTCTTCGAAATGCAAGAGTATTACAACCATGGATACGTTGCAAATGTTGTTTGCTCACGTCGACAAAGAATGATGCAGGTACACAAGCAGAAAAGAATGGCGGTATATGTGAGGGTCAAATCTTTGGATATAAATATTCAATCGCCTTGCCAACAGATCCGCATCTTAATGATGGAGTGACGACAGTAAATTTTATTTTTTTTCTATATTACATTATTAGAATCTTCCGTTGCCGTCGAAGGTTGCTTTGAGGCAAATAATTATATGCAAATACAGAATCGCAAGTGAGATAAAGATAAAGAATCTCATGAAATAATGAACCGATATAAAAGAGTAAACTTAAGTAAACTTAAACTTAAGTTAAGTAAAGTAAAGTTAATTATTAGGATGATGTACAGTTCTCGTCAATGAAGAGGGTGGGCTTCTAAGGAAGAGCAGAAAATATGTACCTAATTGAAAATAAATGCTAAATAATGCAACTACGATACATCTGCAACGTAACCTTAATATATAATAAGTAGGGCCCGGATAATTATGTACTAAAAATTAGGAAATATGTACATATATATATGTATTATTATGTATAGAAATATGTACTAAAAGTAAGAAATATGTAATACTTTAATTATTATATCAACTCGTTTTAATAAAATACTTTTGGTTAAATATTGATCTGTAGACTTAATATACTCGTAAAGACCAAAATTGAAACATAATACTACTCATAATTCTGTTATTTAGAATGAACTCCGTAACAATGAGGAAAATAAATTTGTTTCAAGTTATTTCAGGAAAGCAGCTCTGACAAATCTGAATGTGAAGATACTATCACTACATCCAACCTGGTAACCTACCGTTCTGTTAACCCCCACTAAGATTAGATTTATTATTAATTCTGCAATGAAGTATCATTACTTGGTGGCAGAATATTTAAATTACAAGAGAGTACTTGATTTAGAAAAAACAAAAAAAACAAACAATAATTAAGAATAATGGTACATAATTTCACAGCGCAAACCTTACTCCAATTCATTTTACTCCACTTCACTTCAGTTCACTTCACTGCACTGCACTTCACAACACTTAACTGATATGCATCTCTTTCGCATTTCTTTCCCTCCACTACACAACACTGCACTGCACTGCACTGCACTGCACTACACGAATATAAATAATAATAATAATAATAATAATAATAATAATGACAATACTACTACAACTACTACTAATAATAACAATTAGACAAATTACTTAATAGGAAATTCTACTTATTTAACAGTAGAAACTTAACAATAATACAATGACATAAAATATGGATGAATAGCTAGGAAACTAATTTATTTTTAAATTTTCTCAGGTTTTGAGGAAAGGGTTCAAAGATTGTCGCAGGCAAACTGTTCCAGTCTCTAATAGTTCTGTTTGTGAATGAAAATTTCCCAACATCCGTTTTCTGCACTCTTGTCTTAATTTTGTGCTTGTGATCCGCTCTACCGAAGTAAGTAGGTTTTCCTAGACGACGATTAATTTCACCCCAAGCAGGATAACCTTTGTATGCTTTGTACATAGCACAGATTCTTTACGTATACAAGATTCTTTACGTATTTAACAGAAGGCTTGGGAAGCGAATGATTACCTCATATACTTTCTTAAATTTGAACATTAAACTTTGGCCACTTGTAACTCTAGCAACCAACGCTACTGCATTAAATGCAGCACACGCACTTCGTAACAGACCTTCTTTGGACACAATGACCAACATCAAAAGCAAAAGAAACGGGCAGTCAGTGACGCAGGGGGGCGACGGTCAACGAGGTGGTGACGCCTCGTCCACCGCCCGCGAATATTTTTCCTGTGGCTAAATAGTTGAAACCTTTTTAACCAAAATCATTATACTTTCCTTGCATCTCAATTAATTTAAACTAATCAATCATTTTTTCTCACCACCCATGGACGTTATTATGTAGGTACATTATTTCCCAAGATCCCATAGTCGGTAGACGACACAGACCCAAAAAATCTTTTTTCTTAATATTAGGAGATTGGAGGAAAATACAAAGGTACAAAATCACATATTCCTCCATGTAGCAGATAAAATTAAGTGTTTCAGTAGGAGAAGAAAATTGAGAACGTTTTAAGGATGGATCGTGCTATTTCAGGAAAGCAGCTCTGATAAATCTGAATGTAAAGAGGCTAACACTACATCCAACCTATTAACCTACCATCCTGTTAACCACGTATTTAACAGAAGGCTTGGAAAGCGAGTGGTTACCTCACATATTTTCTTAAATTTGAATTTTTGGCCACTTGTAACTCTAGCAACCAATGCTACTGCATTAAATGCAATACACGCAACTTCATAACAGAACGTATTTGGACACAATGGCCAACATCGAAAGCCAAGGAATCGGCCAATCGGTGACGCAGGGAGCGATGGTCAACGAGGTGATGATGCCTCGCCGATCGCCCGCGAGTCCGCCCCGAAAGTGAACCGTGTGGGCGGCGGCGGCCTTTGCGAAAAGTTGCCAGCTCATGCCTCGTGGGTCGCGCGAACTTCGCTTGATCTTGAACCGCGTCTGGCTTTGACTCCGCGTCCCGCGTTTGCGGTGACGAAGTGACCCTCGGAATTCAGCTTTCGAGGTGCTGTACAGCGCGCGTTGCATCATGCAAGGCCGCTGAGTTGGCGCAATTACCTGAATAAATTATATGCTGAATGGGACGTCGCCGAAGCTTTACACTGTTTTAAAAATATTTTCATAGGTTAAAAGGCAGTTGTCTGGTTCTCTCATTATCAGGCTTGGTAGGTAAAAAGTAGTCCATAAAGAATCAAAATTCAAATAATAAAAAATTCAAAAATTTCTGTTCGCAACTCTTCTTGCCAGATGTTGTTTCTGTCTACGGCTAGAAACCACCCCAAAATACGGTGTTGGAGAACATAATCCGAATGGTCCCAGGAGAGTTGTTTTGAAGAATACTTTCTTTCAGTGATCTATCAGGTGGCTTATTAAAGAAAAATGTAAACATTTGCTATCTCCTTTTCTACAACATACTGCTCCATTCCACCTAATCACACGACTCGGGTTTCGATTAGAAGTTCGCAATTCGTCGAATACCGAATGTGTGGAGCCGCCTTAACAATTCCACACATTGACAGAGTAAAAGGAGGAAGAAATCAAAGTTTGGACATATTTGCGAAAATAATATATTTTCTTATGGCTACAGGCTACGGAGTCCCTTCCAGAATGTTCAGTGTCTGATTAACTGATCCTATTATTAAACATACCTCCAATTACTGGCTGAATTAGTGCAACAACTGTTGTTACTGCAGCGACTTCGACCGGAGGTCCTACGGTCCGAGTATCAGCGGCGTTTGGTTTTCAACACTCGCTAAATAGCTAAGTTGAATTCAGCCATTTTGTGGAGAATAAGTCTAACAATCGGCAGCTCAGATCGATAGCTTCCCGTGATTGCTCCACACAATAGAGAGTTTCTGCATGCCACAGCGGACAGCACTATCGATCTTCTGCGCATGCGCAGTTCAAGTTTCGCGTCACTACTGTGCATCTGCGCATGCGTAGAAGATCGATAGTGCTGACCGCTATGGCGTTCAAAAACTCTGTAATACCAGGAGCAGTTCCATTAAAAACGAACCACAGACAGCTCACGACCTTTCCTTTTTCATCGCACCTCTCCCCTTTCACACACACGTACTTCACTGCTATACGTATCGGGCGCGTCGAGCATGACCAGGCTGGAGCGGTACCCCGCTGGGGGAGGGGAGAAACCTGGAGGAGTGACCAGGTTTGTAGGTTTTAGGTTTTTAGATTTGTAGGTTTTTGATTGATTAGTGATCCCGGATGCGTCAACTGCTAACGTCATTGGTCCTGTAAGTGTAGTGAATATTTTTCTCCTTGGAGGTGGCGGTGATCTTCCCCGATTGATGGTGAGATCCGGCGCAGACCTATCGTGGGTTTCCCATCCAGGTATCTCCCACCAACGGGGCATCGACCCAGCCAGGACAAGCTCTAAGCTCCCGACCTGTCTCCCGGCCTATGTGGTAGTTTAGCGCATGCTAGTGCGTGTGTGTAAGTAAGAGGTGAAGATAGGACAAGGAAGGGGAACGAAAGATCGCGCGCGATTCCTGGCCCATTTGTTGGGGTACTGCACCGGCATTCGCCTGGTATTGATCGGGGAAACCGCGGGAAACTACATATCAGAGCAACCGACAGCTAGGATTCTCCTCCAGACAACAATTAAATTCAGCCCAGTTAACAAGCTAGTGTCGAAAATCCTGCCACCGTTGGGACTCGAACCTAGGACCTCCCGGTCGACATCAGTTGGTGTCCTGAACCACCTCTTCCGGTACGAGTTGGTCACCGCCGGATTATTTTTCCAGCTGGATGAGAGTAATGTGATGAGAGCAATTGACGCGCCTGGAAACATCAGTCATATCCTCAATCATTAGAGAACGGAAAAATAGGCAATATAAAAGCAATGCAATATAAAATATGTACATAAATATGTAATGAAAATAGTAAGAATATGTAATAAAAATATAAAATCGGATACAATATGTAATATTAAAATACACTAATTATAAAACGAAATTTAAATAATACGAAATTATATTTATAAAAATATCCCTAAAGAAATTTTAAATATAATACATACGTTTGGAAATTCAGGGTAAAGGTCACAAAACGTGGCGTCAGTGATACTTTTCACACCTAAGGGGAAACTGATATCAGTCACTGACGCACACTTCCTGCCACATTGTGTTTAATTGAAACAGGCGCGCCGGACTGTGTGAGCACTCCACCGCATCATCATGTAACGCCTCAAGTAAACAGCATGCAGTAATAATGTAGGAAAATTTTATGTTTTGAAAATATTTCTTTTCATAAAAAATACGTAATAAAATTGAAGAAAATTGTTATAGTGAAAGAATATTTTGTGAAAATAGAAAAATGTGTAAAATGTGTAATTAAATGCTAAATATGTAAAAATATGTAACGAAAAAGTTTGATATTGTGTTAGAAAATGGACGATTCGCCAAAATTACAATTTTCAAAGCGGTAAGTAGAAAGATAAAAAATATATAATTACATAAAAATCCGGTCTCTATCAATTACCTCTATCAGTTACCTTCACGATGAAATCACCTTTAGATTTCAAGGAGACGTCGATGTAAGTTGAAATTCACGTGGAAGACAACATCCACTGCGGAATCTTGTCTTCTAACGTGAACGATCAATGGCTGAAAAAGGGCACATAGTAGTAGGTTTCTTTGAGATACGACGTTTACCCAGAGAGGGAAAGCTTGAATCTCGGGGAGTCAACATCAGTGGCGCGTGTGATGGCCCAAAGAATGGAGGGGCGGGGTGGGATGCTTCTGAAGGTCGTTTGCAGAGTGTAAACGCCTTGTGTGCACTTGACATCCAAAGCGAATGACTGTGTTCAAAGAACACGCAACAAACTTAATGGAAGAAGGACGGCGCATCTCTACCTAAACGATTTCAGTTTTTTAAAAGCTATATCACTGCACAGCACTCGCTGTACGCAGTATGTTTCGATTTTTCACAAACGTATGCAATCAGCTTTCCGGCCCGTTCTGACCACCATATATTTACTTTCTCGCCTAATTTCTTGAGAAGAAATATTACTGTAATCGTGCGAAGGAAAACGGCAATTTTTTGTCTGAAAACTCTTATTGCCATGCTCTGATAGCGAAAAAGTGGTTGAAGTTTGTACTTGTATGATGCTAATCACTTCCTCTAACTTTGTGTAGTCAGAATTTATGTTTTGTGGGTTCTTGATACCGAAAAATCGATTGACGTCAAAACGTCTGTCAGTCCCTCCGTAATCAATCCTACCTCCTGAACCATGGTTGTCCAACTGGCAGCCCGAGCATTGAAAATGTGGCCTGTAACAATATTAAAGGTTTAAGTTATGTCCCAGAGGGCTTGCAAGTTGAACACCCCTGGCCTAAACCGTTTAGATGATTCTCTTCAAAATTGATATTGACATTATACAATTTAAATGACATCATACAATCTAAAAGAAGTCTCATAATTGCCTGGATACCAGATTACAAAACAACCCCTGAACATAATACAATGAGTCTTGAAGAAGAAAATGTAAGTCCTGAAACAGGAAGTATTTTAACAATATCACACACTTGCAAGGATTTATGGACCCACATCAAGAAAGCAATGAATGAAAAGTGGAGCAACCTCTGGAAAAACATGAAATCCAGCCCTCTACACAAACACGTGAACAATTTTTACTCCCTGAAAACCTCCAAAAAATTTTCAAGAAAAGATCAGGTGACAATAATAAGAGTAAGAACCGGTCATTGCAAGTTCAGTCATCAACACTTGCTAACTGGAAATCCCCCACCTACCTGCCAGAACTGTGATACCATTCTTAACTTTGAACACATTTTAACTCAATGTCCTATGTTTCAGTACAGCAGACACACATACCTAGAAGATGAGCAAAACCCTGAACTGATGCTATCATCCATCGACTACCAAAATAAAATATTAAAATTCTGTAAAGACAGCAACATTCTTAAAGAAATCTAATTGTAATTGGTGTATTGGTATGGATACTAGATACTAATTCTGTAACATCAAAATACCTAGTAATGTCTGTCTCTACATATTCACATATATTGTAATATTTGTAAATTTTCATATCTATTGTAAAGTTGCCATGTTAATATTGTAAAGTTGCCATGTTAATATTGTAAAGTTGTACTTAAAGTAGTCGCTAATGACCTCAGTTGTCGATGCGACTTTAATAATAAATTTTAAAAAAAATTGATATTACCCGCACGGTTTAATGGAGCTCCAAGCCCTTCGAGTTTGAAACGGAATAATTTAATTGATTTGAAGCCGCGATTACAATTTAAAATTTTCTCAAAAATGGCTCCAAATTTTTGGACTAAATTTTGTACACGGATAGCGGAAAAGGAGCTCAAAAGAATGGCGGAGGCGCCATTCTCGTTAAAATTCTTGACTTTTTGAAAATTTTTAAAGACCATATTTTTTTCGACGTCTTCCTACAATTTGAACGAAGGTAGACTACAGAACAGTTTTAGAGAAAGCAATTTATTATGTACACGAAAAAGAATTATCCACTTTTTCGGTACCAGGAACCTAAAATACGAATTTTCTGCGGAAAAATCGGAGTTTTTTCCTACAGCATTGCGTAACTTTCTTTATACTACGTATTAGAATGCGAGAAAGTAAAAACGAGAAGTTTGTGCATATTTTTTGTTTGGGTTAAAGGTAAATCATAAAAAAATCTTCTAAATGGGGTCAAATACTTCATTTTAATATTTTCGTCGGGCAGAGCAAAGGAGTTTCAAAAATGGCGCAGGTCTCATTTTCATTGAACTCTCAATATTCTAAAGTTGCAAAAGTTATAAGTAATGCGAGAAAGTATGTTCTGTTGTGGCCAACTAGTTTAGCTCTTGTTCCAAACCCTCCATTTGTTTTCTAGTTTAAGCTGAGTTTTCTTTCAGACCGGTTGACCTATATTCTACGGTTTTTACACTTGTAATTTGTTGGAGTGAAGAAATTCATTCATTGCACTGTTACGCATGCTGTAACACCGACACAGAACTGGAATTTTAAATAATCGAGAATCATGACCCAGTATGCAGTTCTCCGCCTTTCTCCATAAAAGAGGTGTAATCTTAAGATGTCCTTCCTGTAATTTGATTTTAATGTCAGGGTTTATTACTGCATTTAAAAACGTATTATATCGCTATCAATATTGAGCCAAGTCGTAAGTAACATTTGGAAAACAAATTGTTGCAACATTTTAACATTTCATTTTCAGCGAAGAAGATTAATTCAGTTTCACTTGAATATTTCTTGAAATACATTAATAGAGACAGGAAATTTGACAAAATGCCTTTTTATTATTATTGTTACGATTTTATGACTTTTAACAATAGGAATCACTTCATTGTATTTCTGGAGTTCTTTAGAAAATTTTCATTTTGCCTTTTTGCCTATTTTAGGCCATGAAGCCTATTTTTGGTATTTTACCTTATTTGTGTCTTTTTCGGCCTTTTAGTCGTTATTTTCTCCTTTTTTTCCTACTGGAACCTATTTGTATCAAGCTGGAAACATACCTGCAAGTCTGGACAACATGAAGGCATAGTCATGTATTGTCTTTCTGTGGACGCGGAGGCTCCAGTGCCAGGTTATTGTGAATAACTAAAAAGGAAGTGAAGATAATACCAGTGAAGATTTTGATAGTTTTCATTGATCCGGGCAGACTTGTTTGCTCACGAGGAATCTCATCCCATTTTTAAGTATGGCCCCGCATCCCTTTTGTGGACAGAGCTATCTATAAGATATAGCCTTCTCAGTTCTTTCTTGTTCTATCTTCCCTTCTGACAATTACTCAACTGCGAAAAACGAAATCTATAAATTCCGTTCTCACTGAAACCATTTCAAGATTCAAATGGGAGTTCACAATAACATTTCGTAAAGACATTGTCGCGAGTAAAATAAATTCGTAGCCGTCATACCGGATGATCATGTGCAATCAAGATTACATAGAAAAGATAATTTCCGTTTACGATAATGCAAATTTTAGAGTTAGAATAAAAATGTGAATAATTTTAATGATTAATTCTTTTAACATACATATTTTTAAGTGGTGATTTTTCATTGTTTCCGGTATTTTTACACCTATACTTTAGCCAGAATAAATGTCCTGTTTGCATGTCTATTTTAGTAAAATAAATGCCTTTTGCCTATTTTAGGAAACATTAATGCCTGAATTTCCGAGCTCTATATATTAGATACGTTTTAAAAATGATACTTGATACTCGTTTTTTTAATTTTACAAAAATATGAGTAAAATAATGAAAAAGTTGTAGGGTTAAGTAGTTCGTGTTTTTACACAGATTTATTTTATAAGTAGTACATCAGTACACGCTACTACTTTATCACTTGATATAGTCAATTTTTTAACACATCTAAAATTTCAAGGACATTCAACGTCGAAAGAATGTTTCGAATCTTACGTATCACAGGCATAAAACAAGATGTTATACAAGACGTCTGCGTTCGACACCAATACTTGATATCATTAGAAACACCGCCGCTCAAGCGTAAATTTCACCTTAACCCTGAACGTTGTTGTGCAATGACGTCCTTGGCACTGAGAAGAAACCTCTGCATAACACATTAAACACATGTTTGATGGAAAGCTATTATAAATTATAGGTGAACTACGAAGTACGTTCAAATTCCAACACGAGGTTTTATGACAACCAATAGATCCTAGTTCACCGCGAAGGTAGCATTATATATAGTATGTATGATCATGCCAGTAAGTCAGCCGCTGGTGAGAGGTGTATTTTTTTTCGATTTTGTAGACTCGTATGCCAGGTAGAGCTTCACAAAACATGGCTGTTATGCGTCAGGCATATAATTACCTCCACCCTTTCACGACGGCATGAAGTTCCTGGTTACATGCCTGAGGGTTCTGTTTTCTTGCGTGAGAGGGGAAGTGGCGAGACACGATTCCCCACGATATTTAGCACGTATACGCAACAACTGAAATAAGTACCTGTACGTCAATATTATCGAACATCTACCAATACTATCCGTTTCGATCCATTTATTTGAAGAGTATGAGACGTGCTCTATTGTACTGTTCATTGAAATTTTATATTAATAAAATTGAAGTGCCTGTGACTTCAAAATAACTGATTTTTAATAAGCTTGTTTTAATTTTATTACTTTCTGTTTAGGCAAATTAATAGGCAATTCAATGCCCCGCGACAAGGCTATACAGATTTCAATGAGACCTGTGAAATGTAGAGTATTTTCTGGAACATAGTTTTGGATAATAAAATAACAATATAATATTAAACAATTAAATAATGTTATAATAATTCAGCAATAAACAATATTATGATATTAAATAGTTAACTTCATTTCCTTGCTAAGTAAGTCAACAATCTGGAAAGTTAACAACCTCAAAGTCAACAATTCTGGATCAGTCAACCTAAATATTTATCGGTCTTACCTATCTAAATATCCTTTAAAAAATATTTTGGACCTCTATTGCTCAAAAAGTAACGCAACATTTTAGTTATCAAAGAATTCTCAGAGAAAAATAAAAAGAAAGCCGGAAGGGTGCTCAGAAATGCAATGAACTGCTGATAAAAGATATGGTTGTGACCGGACAAGAAAAAATCTACCAATCAGTTGGATTTATTATCAAAAACATGCGACTCAATTCATGATTGTAACTGAAAAGTTTTCAAAATTTATAAAATCCGCCCAAACATTATTTAACCACTGAAAACGTAATGATCAATAGGAAGTTGGAGATGAAAACAAAGAACAAAATACTGAAATCCAAACAAATACCTATTTGGCGTGGTATTTTTCAAGGTGACACATTTGGTTTTGCTTAGCAATTAATCCTTTATCACATGTGCTGAATCAGTCTGGTCTGGGATTCAAAATCCTTGATGGAAAGAACACCTCTCGTACTATCGACCACTTGTTCCGTATCGAAGGAAATAACAAGCTATAAAGTATCAATAAAAAATATTTTATATCATTTGACGAACACACCGCCACTAATTTCGATAGCGCTTTAGGAAAACTGAGAGCGTCTACTGATGATTCCATTACAGGTACAAGTTGCATAAATAAGCATCTGGCATTTCACAATGATGAGTCGTGTGCTACTTCTAACAGAAGCCAATATTGACATCGGAATGGGGATGGTTCCTAGCACAATATTAAGAATATACTTTTGTAAATACGAACACATATGTTCGTTTGGTTATCAAAAAGAGCCCGTCATTAAAATTTTGTATCGTAAATCGAACGAATTTAGATCACAGAATGACAGACAGTCAAATCTACTTCACTTCCTCATAATTTAAACAGTCAAATGAACCAGCAGCAGGTTTTTGGAACCAGCGAAAGTTTATCCTACTTTTTTTATCCCACTTCGCTTACGCCTTACCGTTTTCTCACCACAATTTTGAAATGCGTCACCTAAACTCTTGGTTCTGTGAAAGTACTGCTTCCCGTATTATCCCACAACTTATAATGAGACCATTTACCACCGCATATTAGAACTACGCAAGAAAAATCTCGCAAATGTTAACGTACTAAAAGAAATGTCAACAAAATTAAGACCGTATTATTATTATTATAATTATTATTCGTCTACATCACGACTAAAGATGTTATGAGTTAGCTGAATATAAAATAAACTCCAGGTTGCAACCAGCTACCTAAGGAGCAGATCTAGGGACTGTCGGTGCCTTTACAATACTTTGCGCAAAATGTGAGCTGTTCCAAATAAAGCGATTTCTTGCACTTCCTAGTCTTTTCAATTACCTAGAGCTTTAGACAAGTTCTTACACACATTTTGCGGAACAAATCCCAGGGCTCCGATAACTATCGGTACGACCTGTGCTTTTACGCCCCACATTCGGCTGATCTCAATTTCCAAACTCTTGTATTTAAGACGTTTCTCTGCCTCCTTGGTTACGACATTTTGATCGCAAGGCACAGCAACATCTACAAGTAGACACGATTTTTTTCTCAAATCCCGGATAACAATATCCGGTTTGTTTGCTGCTATCGTGCGATCCGTTGGAATTTGTTGGTCGTACAATATTGTACACAATCCAACCGATGTCACCGGTTTTGGTGAGTGTTCGTACCACTTGAGGCATGTGTTTGGAAGTTCGAGGGCGGTACAGATCTGCCAGTGGAGGTAACTTACACACCCTGTCGTGTCTTTTTAAGTATTCGGTCTTTGCCAGAATTGGAAAAGCTGAGGCAATATGATCAATGGTTTCCACTTGCTCCTGGCAAATGCGGCTTTTGTCATCTTGGGAAATTTTGAGGACCGCTTTCTCGTAATGTCGTGTTCTCAACGCCTGATCTTGAGCGGCTACTAGAACTGCTTCCGATTATTCTGAGTGCAACAGATTATTCTGAGTGGGCAACACCATTAGTTACAGTAAGGAAAAGTGATGGAAAGTTAAGATTATGTGGAGACTACAGAAGTACTGTCAATCCAGCATTAAAAATAACTTTTACCCTCTACCTACCATCACAGAAATGCTAACTTTGTTGACACCTGCAACTGTGTTTTCAACATTAGATCTTTCACAGGCGTATCAACAAATCAGGGTTGACAAAGAAGCGTCAGAAATTCTTACGATAAATACTCATAAGGGTTTGTTTAAAGTAAAAAGATTACCTTTTGGAATTTCCATTGCGCCAGGACTTTTTCAAAGAATTATGGATTCATTACTAGCATCGATTTCCGGAACAAAGGTTTATTTAGATGATATTATTGTGTTCGGTAGAAACCAAGAGGAGCACAATGACATCTTGGAAAGAGTACCAGATAAACTTCGCGATGCAGGATTAACTCTCAAGAAAGAAAAGTGTAAAATTGGATTGAAAGAACTCAAATTTCTGGGTTATATTATTGGGGAGAAAGGAGTTCGACCTTCAGAACATAGGGTGAAAGCAATAAAAGAAGCTCCTCGCCCTAACAATAAAGAAGAATTACAGTCATTTTTAGGACTAGTAAATTATTACAATCGTTTTTTAAAAAATAAGTCTAATGTAGTAGAACCTTTACATCGGTTGTTGGATAAAAAACCATGGCAGTGGACAAAAGTACACGAAGCAGCATTTAATAATCTGAAAGAACTTATGAGCTCCGATTTGGTTTTGGCTCATTATGATGAAACAAAAGAACTGATTTTGAATTGTGATGCTTCGCCTTATGGAATTGGTGTTGTTTTAGCACAAAAGGAAAATAATATGGAAAAACCAATTGCTTATTTGTCTCGCACATTAGGTAAATGTGAAAGAAATTATGCTCAGTTGGACAAAGAAGCGCTTGCTATCGTGGAAGGAGTTAAACATTTTCACCAGTATGTAGCAGGAAGAAAATTTTACATTACTACAGATCATCGCCCTCTATTAGAATTATTAAATCTTAAAAAGCCAATCCCAACAATATTGTCACCGAGAATGTTACGTTAGTGTTTGACTTTAAGTGCTTATAATTATACATTACATTATAAGAAAGGAAAAGAAAATTCAAATGCTGACTGTCTTAGCCGATTACCTTTATCGGATAATAAAGATGAGAAAGTACCTCCTGGGGATATTCTTTTACTGGAATCTAACAACAGACCTCTCTCAGTAGAAGAAATTTGTAAAGAAACATCCAAAGACGTAATTTTATCGAAGGTACGATACTGGACGTGGCATCAATGGCCAAACACTGAACTTTCTGAAGAATTCAAACCATACCAGCGAAAGAAAACAGAAATTTCTGTGCATAAAGATTGTTTACTCTGGGGAAATCGTGTAATAGCACCTGAAGTGACGCGAAAAACATTTTTGGGTTTATTACATGCCAACCACCCAGGAATAGTGGCAATGAAAGCGTGTGCCCGAAGTTATGTTTGGTAGCCAAACATTGATAAAGATATAGAAGACTGTGTAAATCATTGTAGCAAATGTCAAATGAGTGCTAATAGTCCTCCGAAAGCTCCTAATCAGACGTTTACAAAATCTCAGAATCCATGGTCAACTTTACATGTTGATTTTGCAGGACCATTTAAAGGTAAAACGTTTTTGATAGTGGTTGATGCAATGTCAAAGTGGTTGGAAGTTGAATTAATGAAAGCTATGACATCTAATGAAGTCATCAAAACTTTAAGAAGAATTTTTGCTAGAATGGGAATCCCAGATCTAGTAATATCAGATAACGGTCGTGCATTTACATCTAAAGAAATCCGTGAATTCTACAATAGAAATTTAATCAAATTCTCTACAATATCTCCTTATCATCCATCTAGTAATGGCCAAGCGGAACGCATGGTACAAACCTTCAAGAAAATTTTAGCAAAACTAGAAGATGGTGATACTGAAGTTCAGTTACAAAGAATGCTTTTAGACAGCATACTACAATACACGCGGGAACTGGAAAATCACCGGCTGAACTTCTAATGGGAGGAAAATTACGATCTGTGTTTGATAAAATGCATCCATATGCTTGGAGAGAAAAAGAAGAAATAATAAAAAACCCGATTCAGAAACTAAGAACATTTGAACTCTATGATTTAGTTCTTTTAAAAAATTTTAACTCGTCAGGACCACAATGGATAGAAGGGGTAATTTACGAGATTGTAGGACCTGTTTCTTATAATTATCGTGAAAAAGAAAAATAATGTAACAAAACAAAGATATATAATGAATTAGTTTATGTTTGCATTGTATACATTTAAAAAAATATTTAATACGCCAGTAACAAGTAATGTACTTCAGCTTCCGGGTCAATGACCCCCATCTCGATCAGGTTTTTGTCCAGTTTCCCTGATCCATTGAGCAAATGCTGAGATGGCCCCTTGTTTTGCTTCTGGACGTAAATGTAGCTTCACTGTGCGCACGTTTTGTTGAGCACTCCTTTTGCTTGTAGTTCATTTACAGTTGAAATTGATTTTCTATAACTCGGGAAAAAACATTTTTCAAATATCTTTATTTTTCTAAAATAATTATTTTCTAAATTAATTTTTTCGTTTCTTTTTTTTTTAAATAAAATTCTGGCCCTCAAGAAAATGTGCGCAGATAAATTTCTTTCCCCACACGTCATATACAGTTTTTACTGTTTTTTTGACAAAATAAATAAATAAATAGTATTAAATTACAGAACGGAACAATTGTTAAAAGGCATGTGGACCACTTAAGAAGAAGATATCAGGAGAAAGAAAGGGAGAGTCAAAATATTGCTCGTGATTTGACTTATGTGTCTGTTTCTGATGCAGGGGCTGCTCCGCCTTCTTCAAGTACTTCATCGCAGAATCCTCGCGCGGCTGAAGTCATGACTCCGGTTTTGAGACCGAGAGACACGATTAGAAAACCAACTTACTTAAAAGATTATGTATTAAGGTAGAAAAGGGAGGAAATGTTATGTATGTAAATGTTCCAAGCTCAAAGAGTTCCTGTTACCAATGAGGGATAACAAAGGAATGTTGTTGTTCCCTAGTGGAATAATAAATAGTACACGTTCAAATGAAGTTGTGTCTTAATTAACTGAAAAATATAATATTTAGTAGTACCAGAAGTTCAGTGTCTGTGTTATTTGACGTGTCTTGCATAGTTTTCTTTGAAAGACTTTTTCTACACTAACAATGCCTCTGTTTCCCATTCTTCGGTCAGATTTCATGACCTGCCTCATTAGAGGGTCATCTTGATGGCTGACTACATACTTCCCCAACCCGACTATTGCGTTGTGCCAGGAGGCCTCAATTTGTCTCAGGCCTCTTCCTCCTTCCTTACGTGACACATAAAGTCTATGTATATCAGCTCGAGGGTGGGCAACATGATGCATTGTTAGCAGTTTTCTGGATTTTCGATCCATGGTGCGAATTTCCTGCTCAGTCCAGTCCACTAGTCCAAAACTGTATTCGGCTACAGGTACCGCCAAACTACCTATTGCAGATATTTTATTCCTCGAATTCTGAGCGGACTGCAGGACAAGTCTCACTCTCCTATAATACTCCCTACGAATTCTCTCTTTCATTCTGTCATTCGAGATGGTTTCACATTCTTCAATGCCCAGATATTTGTAAGTTTTACCTGGCTCAAGATCATGAATCACAGTGTGCGTATCAACTTCAATGTTCTCAGACGTTGTGAGTTTCCCTCTTTTTAAATTGATTTTTGCACACTTGTCAAGACCAAACTTCATTGCAGATGTCATTGCTAAAGTCACTTCACGACATGACAGCATTTGGGAGAGAATCGCTTCATTCTTAGCAAACACTTTCAGATCATCCATGTAAAACAAATGTGATACTGGCCTTTCATCACCATGGAGCTTAAAACCAAAGTCAGCTTGCGACAACTGTCTCGATAGTGGGATCAAACTAATGCAAAACAGCAGAGGGGATAGTGAATCTCCTTGAAAAATACCCCTGTTAATCTGAATACTTCTGATTACTACTGCTTCCTTTCCGCTGTGTATTAGTAGCCTGGTACTCCAGGACTTCATACTAGCCTTGCAAAATTCAATAAGTCTAGGATGAAATCGATAGATCTCCAGGGTCTTCAAAATCCAATCGTGTGGTACACTATCAAAGGCCTTTTGGTAGTCAATCCAAGCCATGCTCAAATTACGTTGGCGTTTCTTTACATCATTCAAGATGACTTTATTCAGGAGCAAGATTTCCTTACAGCCATAAGAGCCTTTACGACATCCTTTCTGTTCAGATGGCATTAGATGATTCTTATCTAGATGTCTGTACATTTTGTCAGCTATGGCTGAAGTTATAACTTTGTACAGTATTGGCAGACAAGTAATTGGTCCTGTAGTTCTTCGCCAAAGAGCTGTCTCCCGCTTTGGGTAGCAAATACGTGATGCCGCGTGTGAGCCATTCCGGGATTTCCTTTGGGTTTTCAAAAATTTTATTAACAGCCTTTGCTAGATGAGAATGTATTGTTGTTAATTTCTTAATCCAATAAATCTGGATCTTATCAATCCCGGGGGACTTCCAGTTTCCCATGTTCCCAATTGCTTGGAAGAGGTCCTCTTCCGAGAATTGGTGAACATCTTCTACTGTTTCTACAAGTTCATCGGCAGCATCAACTTCAGATTGAAGCCAAGATGCGTCTTTGTTGTAGGATCTGCTCTCCTCCCAGATTCCTGCCCAAAACGCTTCGACGTCTTCTTTTGATGGAGTGACAGCTTTGCCATTCGGTTTTTGAGTCAGATTGCGATTGAATCTCTTCGCGTCTGTTTCAAACAACCGGTTCTGTACACGGAAATCTATTCTACGTTTGTAACGTCTAATTGTTTGAGACCATGCTTGAATTTTCTCTTTTAGCTTTTCAACTACCATTAGCCTTCTGGTGTCATTTTCAATTTGGTATTTTTGTTCAACATTGAATATTTTTCGTTGAACTTTAGAGGTGTGCATTGATTTAGAAGATGCCTCAGCTAAGAGTGATATTTCGCGCCGGGTGTCGGCTATCCGTTTACTAATTCTGTTCATCCATGGGGGTACAGAGCTGTTTACTCTGTTTTGCTGTCGGCCGTCGGTGTTCTTGGCTGGCCCCAAAATTATCTGAGATACTAGATATCCAGTTGCATATATGATGTGATTGATTTCAGTAATATCTAGATCTCTGCCTGGGGTCTCCACCACCTCATTTAAGATAGAATTCACTGTTTCTATCACTCTTTTAGCTTTGGCAGTTTCGTATATTCTCCTCAACGGTTCGCGAGATTCAAGCGGAAGTTGACTAATTCTTTCTATCTCGCGCCGAAGGAGATTTCGCATTATGTCATTATCAGTGTAATTCATTGCCAGATGAATTTTCACCACTGACTTGTGTTTCACTGGAAAGAGATGAACCTTCCACAGGGATCATCATTTTCAAGTTCTACATGTTCGTCATGTGGATTGTTCGAGCGAAGTACACACTCCGCATTTCTCTCAATGTCAGCAAGTTGTTCTGCTGTGAATTTTCCACTGCTGAGTATGTATCGTCGTTGACTGGCAAGCTTCTTTGAGTCTAGGGTAGGTCTCATATCTGGGTTCCGCTCTCTCCATACCTTGAAAACTTCTATTTCTGAGCCCCCATTTTTCGCTTTTGCATAGTAAAAGCACCACATCACCTCCTTTAATTCATCCCGGGTCCATCTCTGACGATGGCTTCGAGCTACTGCCAGGCTCTGGGTCCCTGGGACTAACAACCGTGGTATGGCCAGACGTCGACAAGGTGACATTAGCTCGGTTTCTGAGCAGGTATGGGACATTGGTAGAACAAGGCACGTTAAGGTTCATTACATTTCTTGTTCTATCCATTTTGCTCATTGGTTTGAATTGAAGAGTCGCAGGACGCAAGTTCGAGTTCACAGATCACACTTAACCCTCGGGTTGTTTCCTGCCATCCGTTACTGCGACCCACAGTGGCCTCGGGACATCCCCCCGCAGGGCCCAGCAAGGGGTCCCTCCGATCGCCAGTCGGCATTACTAAACCCTACGGGATTTTCACTGACTGCTGAAGGCAGCCTCCTTCGCTGGCTAATGCAAGGTTCGGGCCTCCACTCTAATCAGTGGCCTGGTGTGCCAACCCAGTTTCTCTCCTGTACCCTCTATGGGCCGACAACAGGAAGTCCAAAGGTTCATGACCCTTCCCTCTCTACTTACTTCCCACTCTCCTCAAAATGGAGTACTTCTTCGTCTGACCCCTCACCTTCAACCTATTCAGCAAGGGAGGCCCCACCGGTAGCTAGGCTACCACTGACATAGCTTTAAGGCTCATGGGGGTACTCAAGCTCCACCACCAACTCCAAGGTCGTGTACTCCCTAGGTGGAGTTATTATTATTATGATTATTATTATTATTAATATTATTCCTATTATTATTTTTATTATTAATGCTTGGTGACCGAAAGTCTTTAGCATTCCAGGCGCGCTGGTGCGGTGGCAGGATTATCTACACTAGCTAGGTCAAATGCAGCCGCAGTCGGTAGGAGAATTCTTCTGGCTGGCTGCTCTGCTCGGTAGTTTTCTGAGTTTCCTCCGTTCAACATCAGGTGAATGCTGGAGCAGTACCCTAATAAACGGGTCATAGACCACGCGCGATCTTTCCATTCTCTTCCTTTTCCGATCTTCACCCCTTATACACACACACACACTTACGTGCACCACACTACCATACATGTCGATAGATCGGTCGGGAGCTTAGAGCTTGTCCCGGCTGGGGCAGTACTGCGCTGATGAGAGATACCTGGTTGGGGAAACCCCCCGCAAGCGGACGTGTAGGTCAGCTCCTTATTTCGCAATTTCGGAAAGATCACAGCGACAATCGCGATGCGAACATGCACTACACTTACGGGAATTATAATTTTTTTTTTTTTTTCGTCGTTGACACACTCGGAATCACTATTAAATCAATACTACACAACATGTTTAGGTAACTTATACAGCTGAAATCAAACACGTGTGTATGAAAACGCATCTTTGGTATCGCAAATTTGGAGCCGACAAAGAACACGGACGGTCGGCAGCCACAGAGGTGTCCCTGTGGGCGAAATATCACTCTTGACCGAGATGTCTTCTAAAACAACGCATATCTTTAATGTTCAAGGAAGAACATTCTGTCTTAAAAAACATAAAAAATACCGAATGGAGGCTGAAAATCTCAAAGGGATGGGCCCTACACATCGTGGGCCCTACTTCCCAAGCGTGGGCCCTACACATCGACGTAGAGAATTCAGAATTAATTGTTCCAGACAGACACTAAGTGGTTTTCTCGAAATTTCACTCAACAAGCGAAGGAAAATGCTGCCTTCTGCAAAAGACGGTGAGGCATTTTGGGCAAGAATCTAAGAAGGCAGATACTACAACAGTGACGCATTTTGTCTACAGTCTGAAGTTGATGCCACAGATAAACTTGTAGAAGCAGTCGAATGCGTTCAGGAATTCTTGAAGAAGACCTCACCTAAGCGATAAAAACATATGGGAAACTGGAAATATACAAGTATTGATATGAAATATATAGATAATATATGGAATCATTCGATCAAGAAATTGACAGCATTTTTGGCAAACCCTCTTAATGAATTTGTTTAAAAAAATCGAGAATGCCTCGGTGTGGCTCACACGTGGCATCGCGTATCTGAGAAACCAAGTCATTTCTTTGGCAACTTATGTCTTCATTTCTTGGGCTTTTATGTAATTATGTATAACTATAAAGAGTAGTACTAACTAATCTTTCGCGTTTTCATTTTCATTTTTATGGATTTAGTTGCAATAAATTATTTTGTTGATATTTTAAAATTTCATATTTCTTTAAGGTTCGAGAGCAACGCCATGAAGAGTATAATACCGTACCTGCTACTAACCTCAATTTAATTCAAATGACGTCTTTTTTCGATAGGGCTCGATTAGTTTGCAAGTTCAAGAAAAGCATTTGAGGTGGCGCTTATTTAATTATAAGAATTGTAATAAAGATACTTGTTCCATCTACATAATCTTTGCAAACTGACGTAAGTTACAAGTTCTATGGTAATGAACGACCAATAACACATTTAATTTATAGGGATGATATATATTATATGTTATGAATGAAGCGATGCTCTTTCAGATGCGTTCCGTGGTATAAGAATGCAGTGAAATTGGGCTTGACAAATGTGCAGAAGATACGCAAAGTGGTAATATCAGCGAGTATTCAAGTTTATATATAGAGTGTTCTATTGACTCCAGACCACCCAAAGCCTACAAATATCTAGGTACTGAAGAATGTGACATCTCCAAAGACACAATGAAGGAGAGAATTTGCAAAGAGTGTTACAGAAGAGGAAGACTCGTCCTGCAGTCCGCTCTGAACGTAACGAATAAAATATCCACGAAAATTGATTTGGCTGTGCCTGCAGCCACATACAGCTTGGGATTGATGAACTGTTCTAAGCAAGAAATTCGAACTCTGGACATGCGAAAACCTAGAAAACTGATTTCATTGCATCATAACACTCACTTGCAGGATGATGTACGAGTGCAATTTCTTCATTGACTTTGTGAATAATTCAAAGGAGGAGTAGGACTGAGACATATCAAAACCTCCATCCCAACGCTTAGGCAGTTTAATAATGTGGTCAATAATTAGGTTGGTCATTAAATCTATCAGGAAGAGCAGGAATTGCAAGAGTACGAAAAAATATTGAGAAGAAAACAACACAGGAGTAACATAGAAATGCGATTGCCATTTGACAGAACATGTGATACTCAAAAAAATATTAAATAATTATTGGAGTGATATCCCTATGGACAATATCGAACAAGAATAGATAACATTCAAAACCACAAAGGCCAACTATGAATTTGGTTTAAAAGGAAAAGAATGAAGTATTGTGTCGATTGCGTCTTGTAAGAAGAGTCATTCTCCTCAAAAATGTAATACAAGTCCCACATACGTCTAAGTTTTTAGGTCAGAGCTTAAAGAAATAACTTGGGCCCCAAACCCGGAATACCGGGGTTGAATGGACTTAGGATGCGCCGCTTCAGAGTTATGCGCCATTGTTACGTGTGTGGTTTTCAATAGCGTAAAGCCCGGTGCGAACTGAAATGCAATAGCTAATTACTTAGTGGTTTAATGTACAAAATTCTTCATTTTCCGACTTCATCTGTTTGATGCAGGCGTAATTCCCTATCGAGCAGTAGCATATTTCCGAGAATTTGTGACGATGGTTTTTTATAACTGGGAGAAAACCGTTGTCTTTCATTTACGTATTTTAAACAGAGGGTATTAAATCTAAAACGTGCTGGGCAGCGAATATTTTCAAGTGCTGATGCCACTTTGAATTAAACATATGAACACAACCCTCTACGCAACACATATCCTCATCATCTCGTTCTAGCGATGGTGACACCACACGCCATAGAGCCCGATTTGGTGCTATTTAATGATGTAACATCATGCGTGATGCGAATTACCAAACCGAAAATTTCTACGAGCCAGAACGCGCGACGGAACGATTGCAACATCCGAGGCAGATGTGATTGCAGTTAATTGCGCCGAGTGGAGTGCAAAGGGGCGTGACGTGGTGACGCACTGCACAAAAGGCCCCGAGCGGAAAGCGAGCGAGATTCGCCGAGGCGGCAGCGGCGGCGGAGGGCGACTTTCGACGGCTGAGGCAATCCATCGCCCGGAGGTAGCGGCGCGGCGGCAGCGGACGAAACCCCCGGATGGACGGCGCGCCGCGCCGGCGCGGCTCTTGTGACGGCGGCGGTGGCGACGATGGCGTTAGCTGCGGCAACCACGGCGATGGTGGTGGGGGAGGGAATGGAGGCGGCAGCAGCAGCAGTGGCAGTGGCGGTGGCAAGTGCGAGTGCGGGTGCGGTGGCGATGTCGGTGGCGGTGGCGAAGGCGAGAGCGATTGCTACGGCGACGGCAGTGACGGTGGTGGGGGCTGTGGCGGCGGCGGTGACGGTGGGAGTGGCAGTGGCTGTAGTGGCGGCGGTAGCGGTGGCGGTGACGATGATGTTGTTGTTGTTGTTGTTGTTGGTGGTGGTGGTGGTAGTAGTGTTGGTAGTAGTGGTGGTAGCAGAAATGGTGGTCGAGAAATGGCAGCAAAGATGGGAAGATGGGAATTATGGAAAATGGACGAAAAGACTGATCCCCCGACTGGACACATGGCTAAATCGCGAGCATGGGGAGATTAACTATTACCTTACTCAGCTCCTTAGCGGCCATGGATGTTTCAGAAAGTATCTCCACAAAATGCTGAAAGTCAGCAGCCCTAAATGTCTCTACTGCAATAATGATGATGACGCACTACACACTTTCTTCACGTGCGAAAGATGGGAGGAAGAAAGAATTCGTCTAAGCAACGAATTAGGCGCAGAGCAAATATCACCAGGAAACATCATCACTTTGATGCTGCGCAACTCGCAATCTTGGTGTGCAGTGGAAGCCTTTACGGAGTGCGCTCTGAGACGCAAAAATAGTGACAGTGATGAGTTAATAAACTCAAGGCGAAACTAAATAGAAAGAGAAGCCCGGAAGGGCAATTAGAATCGACACTGCCCTTAAGTAATGCTAACGCGGTTCCGGGGCAGTAATCACGTCGATTAGAAAGGGTTAGTGAGTTTAGTGAGTAGGAGTCTCACACTACTTCGGGAGAGCGGTGCCTCCCAAGTGTCCATGATGGATTCTCACAGTTTCCCTCGAAAAAACTAAAAACTAAAAAAAAATAATAAAAAAGTGGTAGTGGTAGTGATGGTGGTGGTGGTGGTGGCAACAGGAGCTGCTGGCGACCGACGGCCTTGCCTCGGGCCAAGAGCATCTGCATGCCGTGCAGGGCATCACCACACGGCAGGTTACTCTAACGCTCCCCTGCCGCAACAGTGCAACACCAATACCTATTTATAGTCCTATGGCTTTCACCAGAAATCAATTAAAACCAAAACATTCGAAAATGCACGACATAAATGCTGTCTTACTTTGGCGCTGCAGCCTAAATAGCTTTCGTATGACACCCACTTAGTAACCCTGCTATCGGTCTTTCCAGATCATTAAAGACGCGCGGTATGGTAGGGCCTGGGATAAGCTCGTCGTCTCACATGGATGATAGGAGTGGGAGCAGAATGGAGAAAGAAATATCTTTTTTTTAGTGATGATTTCGGGCCGCGTCAACTGCTAAGGTCATTAGTCCCGTAAGTTCCCGATCATATGTAGTAGTATTGTGCAAGTTAATGTGTGTGTAATTAAGAAGGATAGGACAGAGAAGAGAAAGGAAAGATCGCACACGGTCTGTGGCGCGCTTGTTAGGGTACTGTTTCGAGATTCGCCTGGCATTGTTCGGAGAGACCACGGAAAAGCACCGATCAGAGCAGCCGGCCGCTAGAATTCTCGAAACAGCAACTGAAGTCGATCTAGCTATCTACATAGTGTCGAAAATCCTGTCATTGTCGGGACTCGAACCTAGAACGACCCGGCCGGAGGCACTGCAGTGACATCAGTTGATGCTCTGAGCCACCTCTCTCGGTGAGAAGGAAGTATCGTGTGCGGTCCTTAGCATGCTGTTTGGGATATTGCACTTTCACATACATTGAATTGACAGAAAGAAACCACTGAGACGAACCATCACAACTCTCAATCTCTAGCAAGGTTCTCCCCCAGACAAGGTGGGCATCCGGCTTTTGCAATAGATTAGGATATGTTTGGGTAGTTGTATATTTTTATTATCCTCCCTTATCGCCGTAATAATAAGCGTATTATGATGCGACACACACGCATTGACGTGCTACAATTTTGTCAATGAGAATGTTGAACGGGTTGTCGGAGTGTGAAGAAAAATTGGGAACAATTTATCAACATTATATAGAATGAAACTTAGAATAAATAAATCACTTTGAGTCTAAAATTCATCGCTAGACAAAGCATAGCAATTGATTTAAATTATTCCTTACCTGAATGCTTCTCCCTCATACGTCACATACGTATTTAAGAGAAATAAATTAAATTAAATGAGAAAAATATTTCAAAGATTAATGCTAAAGGAAACAACTGCAGAACGAGTACTTTGGGAGATAATAGGTTTATTTAGTATACTTAGAAAGATTGAGATCGCAAATGGAGTAGTTAGTTCGTGTCTTTCCTTGCGCCGCTTAAGCCAGAGGAACTGTTGCGTGCTCATTGTGTACGCCCATTATGTGAATAAGCAGCTGCCTCCCAGGGAAACAGACGGGACAAAAGAAAAACAGTTGCCACCGGCACCCACACACTTCCGCGCTCACGTCGCCAACGTTGTCACAGCCGTTGACACTGCCACTGACATCGCCACCTCCACTGCCAAAAGAACTTCTGCCGCCGGATGGTGATAAGAGACACATAAACCAATTTCAAGAACTGTGCGACCATTAATGTATGTACAGCTACTTGGCGGTCCGGGAGACGCCGCGCCCTAAGCACAGGTGCCAACGTTTCGGCCGCCATTCTGCAATGTTCCTCAGGGCGAAAGTCATTTTATAATCAAATTCGCCCTGAGGAATGTCGCAAAATTGTGGCCGAAACGTTGGCATCTGTGCCTCGAAAGCGGCATCTTCTGGACCTAGTAGTGGAAGCTAGCTACTGACTCCGGCCGCGGAAGTCAGCACTAACATTAATGCAGCCGTCTGCGGCCACGCGACATCTGAATGTGGAATTATTTCCTAGTGTCAACGGTGTCAGAATGAGTGTAAACGGGTATGTCTGCGGCAGTACCAGGGGCGGTATCACGGACATTGGCGGTGGCCGCGACGACAGTGGCTACAGCGGTATCTGCCATGGTGACAGCAATGGTGTCAGAGGAGGAGTCTGCGGCGGCGAAGACCTTATAGACGAATTCGGAGGGAGACGAGGGAGAGAGAGAATACCGTAGACCAGATTGGAAAAAAAGAGGACAAGAAAATCTTCATTCTGTAAAACGTAATTTGCAACTACAGCTTCGCAGTCTGGTTCTTGGTCTGAGTGCTGACGATGGCGGATTTTCAGTTGACACAAGCAAGGAGGTGGTCGGAAGTCGCCCATCAGTCGGTTTCGTCGATTCCTCGCCTTCATTCCATGGGGAAACCTGAGCAGAATATTAAACAACGACCAAATTTGCGCGTGCGGTCCATCCTTCGTCTTTGTGTTTCCAAAACCCCACGTAAAAAATCAGTTCAAATCTACATTATTGACGGAAATTGCAATAAAATGAATCTGAACGTGTTCTGTACACAGTTGTATGTGTCATGATTCACACTCTTATGAAGTCACGAAACAGTTTTACTTCAAAAATATTTACAAAACAAGGAACGTAATAAAAGTGTCCATGGAAAAAATATGGATGAAAATTAATAAAAAAGAACGAAATAAAAAGTAATTTTATAACTGTTACGTATGCGTGGGGACATTCGAAAATGGTGCGCGTGTAGCAGGGCAACGCGCGTCTTTGGGGCTCACTTGCTCTAAGAAGCAGCCACCGTAACGAAATATTCCATGCGAGTCACTGGCGTGACGTCGCCCCTAGTATTACAGACTGCGAGTGCCCGGAGTAGTAAATAGTAATCATGGTTCAAGAACATGGCAAACGAATAGGGTGTAAGGCTAGAGCTGGTGTCTGGACTCTAGTATCTACTGCTTACGTTATATTGACTGGTTTTGGTTAGTCTATTGTGGGCTGGGCTGTTACTGGGATCGTATAATTACGAAGACTGCTGTAAACCCTGTGTTTTCTACGATGTGATTGCTGAACTGGTTTGTAATGGCATACTTTGATCTAGATTATTGTAATTGAATGAATGATCAATAAACTGTTGTTTATATGGGTGAATCCATTATTCTGTACGCTTCAATAACCACAAGAATCAGCGAGGAATGTGCATCTAAAAACGAGACAAATATTTTGCCTCTGCCGCTAGTACTTGGGATCGGACATCGACAACAAAACATCGATGCTTATAAACACCGACGCTTAAAATTAAGCAACTGATGTTAATAAAACATTGACGGAAAACCACAGATGTAATTAAAGAACGATGATTCTCAAACTAGATAAGTAACCACAGAAGTTCACGAGGAGGGGGAGCAGATGATTTGAAAGTTGTCTCGTTTATTAATTTTTAATTGAGAATTATATGACAAAACAAAGGTAAAAATATCAGGGTAACCAACAAAACATCAACATATAGGATTCTTTATTGACTAAAATTCGATTTTATTTAATTTTCATCCTTGCTCACTTGGATTTGAGAAATATTCAATTTGTGGATATCTCGAAATTATTACAGAGATTATTTATTTAAAAAATAATTTTATTATGATGGTACTTTTTATTTAAAAATTATCAATCACATAAAAGCATCTAACACAAAACATCTTTGTTAAAAAAACACCGGCTTCAAATTATCCATGTTACTCGTAAATACATTCATATAAAAAAATAGATGTGTTGAAAACGACATCGATGTCGCTTACCTACCTAAAGAGAGATTTCTATTAGAAGGGACCACTCTGACAGCTGCTACTTGGCCACTGCTGGCAAGATAACTGCAAGTTACGTCCATGCAATCATTTTGTCAGTGCCTTCGTTTACAGTTGGCCATCACTATATCTTGCAATGTCATCGCCCTGCATGACGAGTTGTTTTTCAACTTGTCAATTGATTTCTTTTTATTAAATGAATAGTGATTCCGGGCGGGTAGCTGCTAAAGTCATTACTCTGGCTATAGCGCATGTTTTCTTTGAGATGTGGCGGTGATCTTCCCCTGCTGAATGGTGCAATCTGGCACCGACCCACCGTCGCCTAACGGGGATTCCGCCAACCTGGTATCTGGCACATCGGTGTACCGCCCCTGCGGGAAAACTCTAAGCTCCCGACAGTCTCCCGCATATGTGGTATTGTAGTGCATGTTAGTGCGTGTGTTTGTAAGTAAGAGGTGAGGATGGGACAAGGAAGAGGAAGGGAAGATCGCGCGCGGCCCGTCGCTCGTTTGTTACGGTAGGCCGGCATCCCCCTCGTGTTGATCGGCGAAACCACGAGAAACTACCGATCAGAGCAGCCGGCCGCTAGGATTCTCCTCCAGACAATCAGCGAACTCGACCTAGCTGTCTATCGAAAATCCTGCCAGCGTTGGGACTCGAAACAAATCTCCCGGTCAGAAGCACAGCAGGGACATCAGCTGATGCCCTGAGCCACCTTTCCGGCCCGACTTGTCAAGTGACCTGACCAAGTGGCTTCTTGGAGTAACTTCTCTATAGCACTGACTGTACGGCTCCTGACAGCGTAGCATCGATTCCCGTCGGTTGCATCCGTCGTGTCGTCCCCGCGCGGCCGCTAGAGTTCTCTTCCAGACAACGACTGAACTCCACCTAGCTATCCATCGAAAATCCTGCCAAAGCTGGGACTCTCTGGGACTTTTCTCGTCGTGTGACGTAACGGGTGATCTTAGTATGAGGATACAGTCGAAATATCAAGTATCAGAAATTGCTTTTATGATCCTGCTATTCAGTGTTCACTTGCGCCATATCAAACATGCCATATTTTTATATTCTTGGTATGTACGAAGGTATATACTTGGAATGTACGTAAATGACTGATCATTGATTCCGGGTGCGTCAGCTTCTAAGGTCAATAGTCCCGTAAGTGAAGTGAATGCTTTTTCCTCGGGAGGTGACAGTGGTGTTCCTCCGCTAGATGGTGAGGTCCGGCGCCGACCTTCGGCCAGCAGGATTCTCCCCAACCAGGTATCTCCCACCGGCGAAACACCGACCTAGCTGGGACGAGCTCTAAGCTCCCGCACAGTCTCCCGCCATGTGTGGTAGTGTAGTGCATGTTAGTGTAAGTGGGTGTAAGTATGGGGAGAGGCTATGGCAAGGAAGAGGAAGGAAAGACTGCGCAGGTTTGTTACGGTACTGCTCCGCCATTTGCCTGTTATTGATCGAAGAAACCACGGAAAACTACGGATCAAAGCAACGAACCACAAGAATTCTCCTCCAGAGAACCATTGAAATCAACTTAGCTACCTATCGAAAATCCTGCCACCGATGGAACCAAATCTCCCGGTCAGTTCCATCTCTGCCGGTCCGACTTGTCAAGTGGCCGCTTCTTGGAGTAACTCCTCTGTAGCACTGGCTGAACGGCTCCTGACGGCGTCGCGTCCCGTCGATTGCACCGCGTCGCGTCGTCCCCGCGACGCCGGGGGCGTGCTCCGCATGCGCCGCCACGCGTCCCCACGCAGCGCGGCGGGCGCGGTGGCTGCGTCAGAGACGCGGGGAAGGAGACGGCGACGACGCCGTGGCTATTGACACTTTCACCCGCGCAACACGTTACGTGTCCGCCCGTGCCGCAGTCACGCCGCCGCCATCGCCGCCGCGCGGGACGTGCCGCTGCGAAGTGGGCCGCAGGCGCTCGCACGCCACGCCACGCCACTCCACGCCACGTGCCCACCGCTGCTGATGATGGGGGGGGGGGAGTGCGCCTGGATGCACCGTAAAACGAGCCGCCAACAAACATTTTTTATCAGCAACAAAAATGTTAAAAATTTATTCTTCGATATAATCGAATTTGTTAGTCGTTGTTTTTTGTGTTATTTAAGGTCTCTTGTTTATTTACTAGGTCATTAACGACCACTATTGGATGCAACGTTATGGTACGAGGATGAAACGATATAGTGATGATAGGGGGCGAAAGGACGAACACACACAACCATGCCCGAGGCGGACTCGAACCCGCGACCCAACGGTCCGAGATTACTACGCCACTACTGTGTTAGCGATCTCGGTCACGGTGGCGACAGTATTTTTTGTCGAAGCCTCATGAGTCTCAATACACATATTATATTAAATGAAGAACTGTTGACGTAGTGTTGTGACAGTTAAACAAATGAAAGGATAAGCACAATTCTTGCAAATAAACAAAAAATAAAAACTCAAATCAACATAAAATAGGTAAAATTTGCCCCTCCTCTTCTCTACACCATCTCATCACTTCAAATCACCGCAAGACCTTTCGCATCCCTGTAATTTCTACATTAACAATAAATAATTCCACCGCACTTTAGTTGGCCTTCCCTTATCCCGCAAAACGTCACTGCACTTCATTGCACGTCACTGCACTCTTCACTTTCGCTCTCGAGGACGCCTGCACGCACAACATGTGTGGTCTTGGAAGAGTTACTGGCACCTCTGCAGGTAAATTGTTCCAACAAAGTTTTACAATACTTTTTTCGACAAGATATTAATAAAATTGTCCACGAGGGTGAGATGCAAAGGACTTTATCTCCCGAGTTGGTAAAACACAATTTCTATCCCCCTTGAAGTTGTACACAATATTATATTTTGCAACTAACTTTTCGCTAATTTGTTAAGATAATCGTGTAAAAATGAAGAAAAAGATTTGATTCCCACAATCAGAATTTTGCCATCTTGGTAGATTGCCTTGTACGATGCTTTCGAAGAGCAAGTGGTGAATTTCATATTCTAGTCTGACTTATAGAACTCAACAATGTAATATTAAAATTAGAGTCATATATGATACAATGAAGTGTACTATGTAGTTAAGACGTCATTGTTGAATACTGGAACATGTTATTTTATTCTAACTCCCTAGGTAGTTAAATTTGCTTTCAATGCCCCTTGTACGTTGTCATTTCAGTACCGTAAAATTTTTGGTAAACAGTATATTTTAATTGTATGAAACAATAATGTTTATCCACTTGATTAGCTTAAGTAAAATTGCATGAAACTAACATGCATTGACGTATGTATATGTCATTTCAGGGCCCTGTTAATCCGACATTCGCCAGCCAGCAATGTTCCCAGGCCTGGGCTCTGATTTTATTTATAATCTACGCCTGGAGGTCAGGGAGGCATGAGGCGAACGTGACATATTCAAATCACCATATGTAGAATACTTGGTCTGATTGAGCTTTTCTTTCTTCACACAGCTATAGAAACTGAGACGATTTGAAAGCTACCACATTCTTTTTGCTTCGACCGGGAATCGAACCCGGCATTGCACTGCGGAAGGTTAGCAAGCGGACCATGACCCATCAGTGGAGCTTGAAGCTAACAGTTCAGTAATAAACATTACGAGTTCATGAGTGTTCTAGTATCTATGACCTAACTTCCACCATCAATTTCGCTATAAACATTGCTACAAAACAATCTAACAATGAGGTACTAAAACAGCACATGATTCCTTGTATTATTGGTAACGATTATGTATTATTAAATTACAACTTCTATGCTTCTAAGACGTTAGTCATCACTTGAAAACATAATTTTCTTATAAATTGGTTTTCATACTTCTGAATATTCTAAGTAATCCATTTAAGTAAATGCAACACAAATGAAAGCGTTCGCATAAATGTAATTATGAGGGAGCGAAATTTTATGCTCTAAAAAATCTTGAAATATGCTTTTACCTTTTTATTTAAAATTCAGGAGAAGGATACTTGGAAAGAAAAAATATATTTTTGTACAAACACAATATTATCTACCTTACCTTGCGGGAGAAATAATTAATGTAACTATACATCTTTGTGAAGTAGTACATCGTGTCTTGTTACATTTCTTCTCGTGATTTAAAAAAATATGATATCAAGAAATTTCCTACATTGGCACAAGTTTATTTTATCATCTACAGAAAAAAACCCAAACGGTGATAAGCTCTTTGTAATTTGATGAACGCGCAAAAATAAATAGACCTTATAAAAAGTAGAAACCTTTTTGAGACAACTTAAACTCTACTTAAACAAAATATGCAAAATAGGCCCCTATAATTACACGAATATTCGCAAACAGGAAAAATCCACCAAATGTGCACAAATGGGCACTAACATATTAACATACCTTAGCATCCAATGTCAAGAAATGTCAAGAAATTTCAATTAGCTATTCCCTGAAGGAAGCAAAATCATAGAAATCCGTTCCTTTGTGATAATCAAATTTTAGAGTAAGTCTTCTGTCATAGATAGTCATCTTTTATGGAAGTCACGTTTCTTTATTTTTAAATTTACAGATGTTGTTGTCTTCGTAACATCATTCTCATTCCGGCAAATCACCGGGGCAAACCCTTGAGTCATTTATAGGCAAAGTCTACAAAGTCCATGTTTACTTGAAAGCGAAAGTTTCGGCGACCGGAATTCTTTAGATCAGGGCTATCTTGGAGATGCCATTTCCCAGACAATTCTGTGATGATTCGACCTACTCATGGTGATTTTCTTCAGGGCGATTGTTATTTATTTTTAAGAGTCCCTGCACTTCAATCAGAGAACTCCATTAGGAATGATCAGTGAGTAGACTGGTAAACGATGAAACAGGGATGGTGCAACATGAGGGAAAGAAATCTAAAAACTCCGGCAAAACCAGTTTTTGTACCATATGTTCCACTTCTTTAGCTGGAATATGAACTCGGTACGCGAAGGAAGAAAGGATTAAGGCCACTCCGTTACGAGTTGCCCCGCTCTGTCCCGTCATGTCCCGTCATGTCCCATGGCTCGACTGCCCGTTACAGGCCTTGGTCGACCAGCCTCTCGAAATTGGGATAAGGGATTCGTGTGGTTAGCAGGATGACACGTCACCCAATAATACTCAGGTGTTCGTAACCTTAGAATAGGCTTTCTCATCGTCACACAGCAATAGATACTGGGGCATTTGTAAGGAAAGCGCACAGTTATTATTTTGTCCTGGCCGGGACTCGAACCCAGGATTGCGCCGTGGAAAGCGAGAATGCTAACCAACGAGCCACCGAGAGCTATGTCGCCTCACTCTATATCCATACAATGTAAAAAGTCCGGGCACGAGGAATGACAATCTTCCGTCCCCAGTCTCCAGCTCCAACGCTACCACCACCTTAATCATCTACATCAGAATACATTTGAGTTCCTTTGCTGCGTATTAAACCTCTACCGAAGAGATTAAGCTACTAAAGCGTGAGTCAATTCCACGCTTTGATTTGATGAATCGTGACATCTAATTCTGCTGTGGGTATGAGTACTTGGCAGTTGTGTTTCGTGGGTGTATTGTCCCGGAGGATCTCGACCCAATGAGTCAGGAGCTCCCTAGAGGGCGTGAACGTCAATTGAGAAACATTTCTTTTAGTGAGATGTGTCAGTCCAAAAAATATTGATTCGAATTATAGTGATGATGTTATGACTATGATGAAAATAATAATAATAATAATAATAATAATAATAATAATAATAATAATAATAATAGTAAAAATATAAATCAAAGTTGAAATTATCTATGTCCCAATTTTGAAATCTTTCCTATGTTGAGAGTAATACCCAAACAAGACAGGATACTCGGATGTCTCCCGAGTATATTGTACAAATAAAAGTTCACCGTTTTCTGGCGCACTATTATGTAACTTTCTCTTCTTACGAAGTATTCGTAAGGAGAGACAGTAAAAAGTGATAAAAATGAGAAAAAAAACTTTTCTTTCCTTCTTAGTACTCGAGCCATCAAAACGCCGAAATGTTAAATATTCCTGAAAATTTCTATAGACTGTTGCAGATGTCAATAGTGATATCAACAATCAGATTTGGCAGTTTTGTGGAAATCAGAATGCACAGCAGGTTGAAATTTCATCTTTGGTATGTTAGTATTAGATGAATCTGTGCATATTATTGAACCACAATAGATCTGTCCTGTTCCATAAGGTTCTTACAGCCGAAGCTTCTACAGACCTGTCGATATCCATATTTACCGCCAGGTTAATTACACTCCTTACACAATACTTGTTACCATGTGATAGAAGTAGGCAATATTACAAAGCCATCTCAGGAGGATCGCAGGTATCACTTAGTCAATAAAATGTTTAGAACATGGTGCAGATGTGTCATTTAGACGTGGATATTTAGCTGCCAAAATCTTCTAACGAACTTTACCTCGTTTCCGAAGGAAAGCGTGGGAATTTTTTTGCCCATAAAAACAACTGCGCCCTAGGTGAAATTCGGGTAGATCGAAACTTTGACAACTGAAGAGAAGAGGGTTCAAATTCCGCCTAGGCATATCTGTTGAGATTCACGAGTGGCGCTAAGGTAACACCTTAACGCCACGCTCAAATCTCTCTTATATTCACGCAATTACAATTTTATATTAAAATATAAAATTGCAATTGCATGAAAATCCTCATACCCATTTATAAAATTGATGAATGCCTGATAATCCGTAGTGAAATAGCAAACATCCACGCCTTTTTCGCTGGAAGGTTTAAACATGAAGAAAAAATGCATTCCATACGTTGTGAATAATTATTTTCCATGTGCGAATAGCTAGCCACTTGCGAAAAAAAAGGCACTGAACTGGGCATTACAGGACACAGGCATACATAATAATGATGTGAATAGAGTATTTTTTGTTTTTTGTATTGTATCATAATTATAATTATATTAGTACAAGTAGCATGAATCAGCCAACGCAATGCAACGCAATGCAACGCGATGCGACGCGACGCGACGCGACGCGACGCTGCCAGAGGCCGTGTAGTCAGTGCTATACAGTACATTTTCGATAGATAGCCAAGTTGATTTCAGTGGTTCTCTGGAGGAGAATTCTAGTGGACCGTGGCATTGATCCGTAGTTTTCCGTGGTTTCTTCGATCAATAACAGGCAAATGGCGGAGCAGTACCGTAACAAACCTGCGCAGTCTTTCCTTCCTCTTCCTTGCCATAGCCTCTCCCCATACTTACACCCACTTACACTAACATGCACTACACTACCACACATGGCGGGAGACTGTGCGGGAGCTTAGAGGCTAGGTTGGTGCTCCGCCGGTGGGAGATACCTGGTTGGGGAGAATCCTGCTGGCCGAAGGTGGGCGCCGGACCTCACCATCTAACGGAGGAAGACCACTGCCACCTCCCGAGGAAAAAGCATTCACTTCACTTACGGGACTATTGACCTTAGAAGTTGACGCACCCGGAATCAATGATCAGTCATTTACGTACATTCCAAGTATATACATTCGTACATACCAAGAATATAAAAATATGGCATGTTTGATATGGCGCAAGTGAACACTGAATAGCAGATCATAAAAGCAATTTCTGATACTTGATATTTCGACTGTATCCTCATACTAAGAGCATCACCCGTTACGTCATACGACGAGAAATAAACAAACAGAATCGCCGGATTGCAATCCGCAGTCAGTTTTCCGTGTCCCCCGCATCTTAGTTAATACCCTTTCACTTTTGGTTACCTGAGGAGGCATAACCCAATTGCAACCCGGCTGGTGTTTTAGAAGGGGGAAGGAGGAAGTTTTCAATCATGAGTAACACAATAAAATGTCTTAGCACCTTTGAGAGGAAACCTCGAGTAAAGGTGTACGTGGCAGAATTATCGCAACTGTAACATAATTATCTAACTTCTTTTACCAATTTTCAATGCGATAACTAAACGTTGGGAGAAAAAACGCTTCAGTGTTCATGTAAGCTGTTTTAAAGCAGATAATTTTCTCTGCTCCAGGATCTCATTTTGCACGCACTCGACAGCAACATTTTTGCTGCTGGAGGACATTAGTATTAAGATGTTATTTTTTTACATATTCTTTCTTTCTTCTTATTGCCTTCGATATGCAGTTCGATATGCACTGCATAACTGACCTGGATCGAATGGATCGTGGCTACTAAGGAAATGTAAAAACATTTGAATGACGCTACATGTTCTCTTAGGGAGGGAATCATGAACGGGAATTATGGGAGGGAAATATGGAAAGGCAAGCCGAGTCACGAATACAATATGTAGTAAGTATAATAGTATACCAACATTCAAGATTACGCCGCCTCGGTTCTTTGCTGTTTCTTTTCAGTTGTGGTTGCAAGCCTTGATGATGGAAATATGATTTCCGAAACGTTGGCAAACAACCATGTAGTGAAAATTTTATTCTCCTCTGTCCAAGCCCCATAAACCTGACTTCATTAAACCGAGTCAATTAGCATCTAGTTAATTTGTAACTAAGGAAATCTGAATCATTAAAATTAGGTAAAAAATAAAATATGCTGACCTCGATGGTTGAGGTGGCTAAGAGCTTGTACCAACTCGGTGCTTCGCTCCTAAGGGTCGCGGGTTCGAGTCTCTCATGGTTGTTTCTTCCTTGTCTCGCATATATGTTTTGTTGCCAAGGGCCTCGTGTTCTGCTAACACCAGACCAGAGGTGCCCGCAAGAGTTTTGGTGTCTACAGTACCGACAACATAAGCGACTGCTAGTTCTATGCTCAGCCAGCCATACCTTTCTATGCACTTGGTTCCACCAACGTGCCAGATCAATGAAATCTCAAAACATTAACACTTACCGACAGGCGATGGCACGTTCATGATATCATGTACATAACCTTCGCCACTACCGAACATATCGCCTCCGCGACTTCAGATAAGATCAGATGAACGACAACACTGAACTCTGGCTATGAGAAAGCAAACAAATTCTCGCAAGCTGATTGCTTCAGAGCAGGTAACATGACGTACCACAGCACGTGGTAAGAGAACTGTCAAGTGTTGCTTATACATTGCCGGAACTATAGTGTATGGTCGAATATGTATCTCAACAGGAAGTAAAGGGTAACCAGCTGTCGGCTGCAAGAAGCCCTCAAAAAATAAAATAAAATAAGACATTGTAAGGCTGGTCCTGTCATACAATGGTATGGCCATTGCTAAGGCCGTGGCGATCTCTGACGGAAGGATCGCGGGTTCGAGTCCCGCCTCGGGCATGGGTGTGTTTGTGTTTGTATGTGTGTGTCGTCCTTACACCCAATGATCATCATCATTTCATCTTCCATACACCCAGGGCTAACTACCCTGAGGGATAAAAATAGGATCCAGCTAAATGTTGATCCCTTAATAAAAATTACATGCACCTGCTACCGAGATAATGAAATTGAGCCGCGGTAAATGCAGGGTGCGTTCGCGCGTGGTTCAAGGCGGCCTATGCGCGGGTGAAAAAATGTATGTACCACGCGCGTTAATTGATTCTAACGGGCTTTTTGTCGCCGCTTGAACATTACGCCCTTGGTGCATAAGTAACTATTTCGCGGGACCGGGCGGAATGGCTCGGAGCGTAGCGCGCTGGATTCGCAAGTGGGAGGTCTGGGTTTGACCCCCGGGCCAGCCATTCTGATCAGAGTTTTTCGTGGTTCCCTTGCTCATAAGACGAAAGCTGGGATGGTTCAAAAATTGCACGAACACCTTTCCACTAACCTACCAACCACCTCCTATCATCATTCTAGTCCCCTCAGCCCTCATCATCATCCAATCACATCAATAATAGTAATAATAATAATAATAATAATAATAATAATAATAATAATAATTCACAGCGGAGACAAAGCTGCTCGCGTCCGTGGACTACTAGACGTTTCCCCTGGATAACGCTAAATAAGCAAAACTGATTCGCCACCAACGCGCTTGACCACTGTGAACCTGCGAATCCCGACACGCTTTTTTTATTATGATTCTCCTTGATCGGCAGTTGTTGCCCTACAAAGGTTTTTAATAATATTTACAATAAACGTTTACATAATTTTTCGAGGGTCTTCCAAGGTGGGACCTCTTGTTAACTGATTGTTAATTTAACACTGAATATAAAAAAACAGTAAATGTACAAAAATGAATATTTACAGCAAAGAGTTTCTATTCTGTCTTAATGTGGGAAGAAATGGTCTGTAGTAAGAATTAGACTATTACGATTGCAAATTATGGAGGATGAAGGGGATCTTTGCTATGTCGGGTCTTCATTCTTGGAAAAGGATTTGAAGTTTTCCCAAGCTTATAAATTGTTGTAGCGGGGCAGGAGGATAAGGATGAATAAAATCTTAAGGATAATTTGGAAATCCATTTCTTTAAGGGTTCAATAGAGAGTTCGTTTAGAATTTGATTGTTCCGTATGTACCATGGAGCTTTTAGTGCATTGCGTAGAAATCTATTTTGAATAACTTCCAGTTTATGAAATATTGATTTAGGTGCACCTCCCCATATCTGGCAAGCACATGTTAGAGAGGGTCTGATTATATATTTAAAAATGCATATTGCAGTTTCAATGCTGGTGTTTGATTTTTTGTTGACAAAAGGGTACAATTTCAAAGTCTTAATAAATGTTTGATTGGCTATTGAATTTATATAATTTTTTCCAGGTGAGTCTGCGATCTATTTGTAGTCCTAGATAAATGTTACAGGAGCAGAAGGGGGCAGCCATGGAATAGGGGAGTTGTTTAGTCTTAGATCATTAATTTTTCGTAGGTTTCTTAGTGAAAAGATTTTAGCTTGACATTTGGATGCATTAATTTTTATTTTCCATTTGATGAACCTGTTGGTTAAGATATTTAGATCCTCTTGACGGTTGTCTCGTGCTATTAATAGGTATTTATAGGCCGTGAATATACAAGTCGCGACGTGCCTCCCGTGTTCTCTCTCGCGCTCGCGCGGCGCCCTTGGTGCCGTCCGTAGGTACCGTTACGTACCACTGGCCCTGTGTAACACGAACGAAAGACAGAACACGGAGACGCTCGCATCACAAGTGCCGAGTCCGCTTACACTCGAAACACAAGCGTATGCTATATTTTGGGAGTACAGCTTCCTCCGTAGTTCTTCACTATTGTGAAGAATAGTAAACCAAGGAAATAGTACAAGTTCGTGGATATTACGTTGTGGGGGCTCAATATTGAATGAATGAGAGGATGCAACTGTGAAAAAAAATTGAGCACATAAAAAAAGAGAATCTTCAAAGAATATCATCTTTCAAGAATAATGTATAATCTATTCACAAGTTTCTTGAAGCAAATACAGAACACTATTCTTATGTAATAGCCGGGTCCCTCAGAATACATTCATGCACAATATAAATTTTAAAACATATCTGAATATACTCCTTTTCTTTTTCTTCAGTTTGCGGAACTTGTGCCTTACAAGCTAAACAACAACAACAACAACAACAACAACAACAACAACAACAACAAAACAAAACTATATACAGAACCTCTTGTCTACAAACTTTGTTCTTAGCTATACTTATGAGAAACCCACAATTATCTCATAATTAAATACAACACTGAGAACTTACACTACTAATGTTAACCTTTTTCTGATATACTATTCTGATAAAAAAAATGATACCAGTCTTATTTACACCCACGTTTCAACATACTACAACCAGATTCGAGCCTGCACTATTTAGCTATTACGGCGGGCTAGAGTAACTTGGCCTAGTTTCTGTTTTATTTTTTTATTTTAACAAAACCCTTTTCTTTCTTCGTATTAATCTAATACAGTTCCATGTCCTTTCTTGTTTCACTATTTTTTAGTTACGGTTACTTGAACTACTAGCGTGGCTCCCTGTCGGCTGCATTATTAATCAAGTTTCATACTACCTTTGGTGGCGTTCGAGGTGGAGACTGCCTGCCCGGAATCTTATCTGGCGGCGCCTTTAGCGAAACCCTTCGGTCAACCTCGGCCGTGGCTGTCCTTCACCACACGCTGAACCCGTTGCCTTCCAGAATTCCGTTACAGCTTCCTCGATTCGAATCCGCTAGTAATTCTCTCGTTCACTCTAACCAAATAAAAAGAAAATAACTCACATCTGGAACTTTTTCCCGCAGTTCGTTGTCCCTTGCAAGTAATATTCCTGGCGTCGACACTTCTTATTCGCCACGTGGTATATTTCGTGCATCCACCACCGTTATTCGGAATACGACTTACTCGGTCCGAGTCTGCAATGGAAGTGCCTTCCGTCGGTCCAAAGAGGGATGACTTAGTCGGCGACCCTTGGCTGGTCAGCGCACTCTACGCGGGCTATTTGAACTCACTGAATATGTGATCTGTCACAAAGTGTCATCTGCAAATAAGGATAATTCCGAGTTTAATAGGTTAGGCATATCTGAAATGAATATGTTAAATAGCGTAGGAGCTAGAGGGGAACCTTGAGGGACGCCTGCCGATATGCAATGACCTGATGATTGTTCCATGTTGATTTGCACTTTAAATTTACGATTTAGAAGGAAGCTCTTAATTAATCCTTGCAAATAGGAGGGGAATCCAAACTTTCGCATTTTAAATAGTCGTCCATCATGCCAAACTCTATCGAAAGCTGTTCTATCTCTAAAAATAGACCTAAGGTATGTTTGAATTTTTGAAAATTTGTGGCTATGTAATCAGTAAGTCTTAGAAGTTGGTGGGTTGTGGAGTGATTGTTACGTAATCCCATTTGAGCCGTGGAAGAATATTGTTATCACCAATGAATTTCTTTATTCTAGTTGAGATAGCTTTCTCGAATATTTTTGAAAGTGTTGGTAGTAGACTAATGGGTCTAAAAGTTTCCGGTTTTGAATGGTCTTTTTTACGTTTAGGAATAGGCAGAATTAAGGCGGTTTTCCATTCGGTGAGAAAGTAGTTTAATCGTAGGCAGGCATTATAGATGGCTGTCAAAGAGCAAACTATTGGTTTGGGAAGTTTTTTAATAACAAAATTAGGGATTTGATCAATACCTGGGGATTTTCTGTTTTTCAGTTTTGAAATTAAAAGATTATTTCAGAAGGAGGAATGAATTTTATTCGTTCTGGCAATCTGTAGAAGGGGTTTTGCTAATTCTTGTGTTATATTTTGGGTAAATTTATCGTTTAAGGAAGAATTGGGTGTAAACGACTTCTCAAAATGTTTCCCTAGTAGTTCGGCTTTTTCTATATCTGAAGTAGCTATAATATTGTTAGATTTTAAAGGTTTACAAGTAAAATTTTTTATATCTTTGGTTATTACTTTTATAGCTGACCAGAGTGAAGCAGAGTTTGGTTGCAATTGTGAAGTAAAGTTTTGAATAGTGAATATTTGAGTTCTTCTAGTTTATGTTTAACTTGACGCGTTAGCATATTGAGTAACATATTGCTTAATTGAAGGGTTACATATTTGCCATTGCCTGCGAACTCGACGAATCCCGACACGCTGAGTGAAACCGCACGTTACCACCAGTCACTGGTCAGCGCGTCACCAAATGGCTAACACGCCAAGGGTGGAAAACCACCAAACAAACAAGGGTGGAAAACCGTTAGAAACTAACAAACAATTGCGCAGGGGCAACGTCCCGAGCTCTCCTCCGCCGTGAGGGCGCTCCGCCTCTGTGCGCAGGCGCAGCGCGCTCTGCTGGAAACACTCTCGCGCAGACGCTCCCCTTCGGGCCCGGGGCACTTGGGGCCGGTTTCAAGAAGATGGTCCTGAGTTGATCCCGTTGTATGTTTGACCACGCACTGGAAACGAATCAACGCCTCTCTCTCTGATCAAAGGGTCCCCCCCGATAAGATGGTAAAAAGTTCCCCGCAACCAAATTACATATGAGTGGTTACACTATAATTCTAACATAAAAATAATATTTTTGAAAGGTTTCTTAGCCTCCGTCCAACCACCCACACCCCTGTATAGTCAAAAACGTGTTTTTTTAATTTCAATTTTTTTCGACAACTGAACACTATTTTATCAGACTGAAAAAAATATGATAAATAAGAACACAACTTGGACTATCAGAAAAATATTTTTTAATTTTTTCTCAGGCCCAAATTCAAACACAAACAAATATTTTCGAAAAAAAATATCAAGAAATATTTTTTACTGTGTCTTAGAAGCCTGGAACAGGCTCGAAAAAAATATCAAAGGTTCCTCTTAAAACACAAATTGTTGTGTATTTTTTTCAGATTTTTTCAATTGCTGGGCTGCAGTTAAAAAAATAAAAACCATATTCCCGCCTTTAAAACACCTGGACTTCCAATATTCTTTAAAATGACTGCAACGGTTCTGTGCATTTATTTTAGTGTTTATTATACATTTGTATACATTGTTGTAGCACCCAATAAAGTTTTGATTTTGGAATATACTTACAAAGTATCATTTTTAAAGCTTTCTAATCGGTTGCACAAGTAATCGTACGCTACGGAAAGACGATACTTTGGCAATTTATAAGAAACAATCGACACAAGACCTTGTAAGTGTGATTCTGGTGGATAAAGAATTACACCCCATCCTACATCAAACAGATTTTAGAAGAAAAAATAGAAGTTTGCAGATTATGACATACAAAAAAAGATTATTGCAACACACATTATAATAGCAAATAACTCGGAAGCGATGCTTTCTAGGCCTTTTAAACAATGTTTGCTTGTCTCATGGGGACACGACTTTTTTTTTTTGAGAACAAGTAAATTCTAACAGACGACATGTTTTGGGGGACGGGTAGATGACAAATGGGGAAATGATTAAGGGACATTTCGTGTGCAGGATATATGGGAGACAGTAGGGGAACTGAAGGGGAACAGATTAGGCCCCGATTATGTTGTTGGCATGTATTTTTCAAAATACCACTTTTATGATCATCCTATTTTACAATTTTGCATATTAGTTCTTTTGGGTGCGCCCTTTCCGTAGCACTGATGGACAGAAAAGAGAAGCCGATATCAATGTAAAATTAAATTGAAGGAAAATACTGAAATTATCATTCACGATAAAATTAACGGGATTATTTTATTTTTTGCGAATTTTTATCTGAACGCTCAGCAATATTGGAATGAATTCTCTCGCACAGTATCGGGTCTATAATGCCGTAAACTACTTTTCGGGGGATGGGAGTTAGCAGTTGGGTGCTACATTAAATCAGTTTTCAATTTTCGTACAATTATTATTTACAAAGTGCAGAGATTTCGCACGTGTACAGATTGTACGAGTGTCGCCATAGTTATACGTATTCAAGAACAAATACTTAGGTAAAGGAAAAGACAACTTTTTCTCTAGTCTGAAACATCTACAGACGTGAGACCACAGGCTTCCGCAACCAATGCGTTACTATTTATCTCTCCGGGAGGCGCCGTGTTCTAGGCTCAGTTGTCAACGTTTTAGCTGCTATTCTGTGGCCTTCCTCCTCAAGCAAGGTCGCACGTACCTAGGACGCGGCAACTGCCGAACTGCCAAGTGGTTGACTACAAATCTCTTAAGTTTTTTTTCAACTATGACCCAGCTATAAAAAAATATGAAAAAATTCACAAGCATTCTGAGATGAAGTTTTAAGATTATTTTCGTGCCAGTGTCTATGTTCTAAGACAAGTAAAACAGTTCTTGTAAATATGGGTCTAACCTCTTCCCCTTCATTTTTCCACATGTCACCCAATTATCCCTCAAATATGACCGAATTATTATTTAATGAACTGCCAAACACTTATCTTTCCTTAGCGTATGATATTTTGATACAAAGGATTAGATAGCTTTAAAAAATGATAATTTTTAAGTACCAAGTACCATTTTTAAGTACTTTCCAAAATCAAAACTTTATTGGGTGCTACAACAATGTATACAAATGTATAATAAACACTAAAATAAATGCACAGAACCGTTGCAGTCATTTTAAAGAATATTGAAAGTCCAGGTGTTTTAAAGGCGGGAAAATGGTTTTTATTTTTTTAACTGCAGCCCAGCAATTGAAAAATCTGAAAAAAATACACAACAATTTGTGTTTTAAGAGGAACCTTTGATATTTTTTTCGAGCCTGTTCCAGGCTTCTAAGACACAGTAAAAAATATTTCTTGATATTTTTTTTCGAAAATATTTTTTTGTATTTGAATTTGGGCCTGAGAAAAAATTAAAAAATATTTTTCTGATAGTCCAAGTTGTGTTCTTATTTATCATATTTTTTTCAGTCTGATAAAATAGTGTTCAGTTGTCGAAAAAATTGAAATTAAAAAAACACGTTTTTGACTGTACAGGGGTGTGGGTGGTTGGACGGAGGCTAAGAAACCTTTCAAAAATATTATTTTTATGTTAGAATTATAGTGTAACCACTCATATGTAATTTGGTTGAGGGGAACTTTTTACCATCTTATCCGGGGGGACCCTTTGACTCGCAAATTGATCCGTCGCCGACCGGCGGATCACGACCGGATCAAGAGTTATTTCTCAGCTTGGCCGCACCAAATTCTCGTCCTACTATTTCAGTTTTTCGTGTTTTTTTTAATAGATGCCTTTAGTTGGACTTAAATTCAATTTATAATTATTCGCTATCAGGTAGGGTTGTGCGTAATTGTTTGTTCGGAAAATGTGTTTCTTTTAAGAGAGTATTGTAAATAAAAGTAGAGTTATCACAATTGTGGGTTAGAATATTCGGTATTGGGGAGTACAATTTAAATATATTTTGGCTTGAAATTAGTGTGGATTACAAATGACATTACTAAAATAGTCTTTTGTTAGTTTTAGTCTATTGAAAGTGATATTTTTCCGTAATTCTATCTGATTTTTGTGATATATGGAATGCAATGAGAGTGTGATAATTTTATTGAATAATTTTTTTTAGTGCAAAGGTACTTTAAATTTTTTATTCGTGTTATATTAATTTTCCTCGTAAGAATGGAGTTTGTTTTCGAAAATTGAAGATTTATTGTGGGGAGACATACGTATAGAAACCACGAGTATTTCGCGAAGGAAGCGATTATTTTGAATTGTCGGGACGAGCATTAAACATTTCTTTGTATTTGCACATTATAGTTACAAGTAATTCTCTTCACTCTGGAAAAGAATTGGCCGCTCACTTCGCATTCTTTTCAACCTCTGTTGAATCCATTATCGAACAAGAAAACTATCACACGCAACCGAACACCACACAACGACGAAAAGAAATGAAATCAAAACAAATCGGTTACTACAGCTGATTGCGATATTACCCACAATGCATCGCAAAATTGTTGCCAACCGCGCATTTTCACGTCTGCTCGTGGATTATGTAATCCAGATCAACTTCACGGACTCAAAACGTTGGTGAAACGCACAGCGATCACGTCGGCGGATCAGGATCACGAAACTCGGATCAACTACGAATATGATGCTGGTTGGTGAAACTGGCCCTTCGCGGCCTCCGCTGAACGATGCGCTCGCCCGAGGCCGCATTGTCTTTCCGCACTCACGCTAACGCCCCGCGACGTCACTCTTCCCTGCCCTCGCACGATAAAGCAGACTGTTCCGTCAGATGGCATCGTTCTCGCGCTGTTTTCGTCTCGCCTCTGAAGCGCACGCGATGTGCCACGGATGGCGCCGCGATGCGACGAGCTGTCGTGCGCCTCACGTTCCCTCTCTTTGCTCTTTGTTGTTACTCGCCTTATATTAGTATTATGAGTCAGGACCTCAAGCGTAGATATGTGACAGTTTTCCTTAATGTGATGGTTGTCACACGAACACAACACGACACAACACGAACACAGGAAATAAATGTTTGTTGTGTGAGATGAATTAATCCTACAATTCTTCTTCTCCTTTCTTGAAGTGGTCTGGATCGTTGATCCCTCCTCCAACAACCCTAGGATATAAATTCGATATCCGCGAAAGATCATTAACACGGCAAGGGTCCTCACTTTATTATTTGAAGACATATTTTTCACAATGTACGAGTATACACGCAATAATAATATTATTGTTCAACTAAATTATTCTTAATGAGAGAACATTACATTGTCACCCAATTAAAATGTGATATTTATTCAAATGTGTGGATCTCATAATACAAAATTTCTTTATGTTCGATATTCCCATGCCATACATTTACTAGTTTCATATGTTACGTAAGCAGCGCATCTCGTCTTGCCAAAAGGGGTATTCCTAACCACACGCTTGTCATTATAATATCCATTTTCTGTCAGCTGCCGACTTGTCATTATGTACGAGTGTATCTCAGGTTCCCTTTTCTGCTGTAATGTCAATTGCAGGAAGCGAGGAAAATTTTTACATCGCTTGAGATAGTTCCGGGAGATAGAAGAAGTTAAACGGTACATTCGTCATTAGACACTTTCGCGTGTGTTCGTGTCTGGCGCAAGAAGAAAGCATCTCGGTGCATTAGAATTGCTTATGAGATTTTTGTGGTACCCGCTCTGCAATGAGCAGATGACGTTGGAGAAAGGCACGGAAGATGAAAATGAACTTTCATGATTACAGAATATGAATAAGGTGAAAACAGTTTATATGTACTTCATTTTAATATCACGATATTCGATATTTATGGGCATCTTTCTGTAGTGTGTAGTTTGAGTGATATGGCTGTCAAATATTATTTATTCATTAAGGATGAAGATTTCCTTTCTTTTAAAAAATGTTCAAAATATCTATTTAGTTCGCATAATAATTACAATTTATTGCAGATAATGTTTTATTGATATAATCACGAAATCAACTGATCTAGATGAAGAATATTTTGTAAATATAACTAATTAACAAACTTTTATAATACTTACGAAATATTTTTAAAAAGCATCGCCTCCTGTGAGTACCTCAGTAGCTGTTGTCGGACCCAAGTCCGGAAAAAGGATAAGGATTAAAGTAACTGGGATTCTCTGTAAAACATTTGAAACCGCATTCAACCCTTCACAAAAGCCTCCGAAGAAAAATACGAACAGATGAGTTTGCCTCAGAAAAAGAACGATCTCTGTCGGTACGTGGGATACAAGGTTTGAAAGCAAAGAAGAGAGAGGTAATAGCTGAAATAGAAAATCTGAAGCGGGATATTGTGTTTTTGTTGGAAACCCAAAAGAATGGTTATGGAAAAGAGATCCTACGAAATTATCACATTTGGAGTGGAGTGCCAAAATCCGTACGGGCAAAAGCTGGAGTTTCAATATTTAAAATTGAGAATGAATGTGATGTGTTACCAATAACAAACCCATGAATGAGAGAATTATTACTGCTTATTTAAATCTGTATAACCAAGGGGAAAATATTGTAGGTTTATATGCTATGAATGCCAATACTTCTAAATGAAAAAAAACATAAATAGGCGGCGTAAATAAACAAAAGGAATTTTTCGTCATGGGTCGTTTGAAAGTTAGTATTAAATGCTCTGAACAAGATGTAGTGGGTTATTTTGGAGAGACTGTACTAAATGATAGTGGAGAAAGGCTAATTGATTTACGGAAGGTAGCAGGATTATATACCAGGTTTCTAAATACACAAGTCCATTTGGGTAGACCCCACAAGAAATAAAATCCTTAGTAGATTCGATTGTGATAAGTCGATTGTGATTGTGGGAGTTTTTAGGAGGCCTGAATGTGCTAGAAACCATATGTAGGGGAAAAGATTTCTTTTAGAAAGAAAGGAGCTAGTACTTTGAAAATGGAAAAAGAATTTCGGGAATGTAAAGAACGGTGTCTACAAACCTTCCTTTTGAAACAGTATATCAAAATGACAACAGAATCTAGAAATGGATATGTTCAGAAACGACGAGAAGTAAAAGCATAGGTGAATTAACAAAGAACAAACACTAGATATAACACTGTTTAGAGACATAGATAAGCACATGTCATGAAGATATTTACTCCAGATTAATATTGGGAAAGAATGCATTGAAATCTCTACACGGTGTGATACGGAATTACAATATACGACAAGAAATGAAGCAAATAATATTTCTACTGCTAGCGTGGTATAAAATGCCGTCCTTTATGGAGGAGAAATATGGCCCCAAACAAAGAAAATCGGACAAAATAAATACAGTGGAAACGGACTATATGAGATGCATACATTTAACTTGGTGTGATAAAGTTCGAGAATACCTGAAGGAATATGGCCAAATAAAATATTGGAATGGCGACATTCAAGGAGAATGAAGAGAGGAAGGCCAATTCTGAAGTGGGAAAAATTCAAAGAAACCATGGAAGACAGAAGTTTAAGACCTGGAGATTGGGAAAACCGAGATCTATGGAGATGGAAAACGGTGAACTCCTGAAAAGGAAATGCGAAAGAAGAAGAAGAAGAAATATCTTTAATACAAAATTAATAAGTAAGGTAATAAAATTCATCCGCTCAGATGAACGTTTCGCAATACCCCATAATTTCTCGAAAACGTTTGCAAACCATATTGCTGCATTACAACAGCTGTACCCTGCAATCTTGATGGGGCGTAAATACTCGTATTTGCTCTAAATTAGAAGCATGTGAAGTGTTTCTTGATATAATTTTTTATTGCACCTGTTCGATATTGATGAACAACATATTGGTTTCATGAGCACATGAAAAATAAAGAAATATTTAATTTCATTGGTGCCATTATGTATCGTAGATGTCCAGTAGGTGCTTTCCAGGAGTAAACATCCTTATGTTTGCATTCATTCTTACGTGATTGGCCGTGCAAAAACTAAGTAGGTAGCAGTTGGAGTACTACCTCATTCGCACGCACCACTTTTTGATAGTGACCACGTAAGGGTCCCGCGGGCGTCGGCGCCAACGGAAATGGTGAGGCGTGAGCAGTTGCCTCATCTAGAGATCGCTACTCGCAAATTCCTTATATAATTTTGTTGCGCTACTCGAAAGAATTTCGACACCAGTAACTTCTTTACCCTTTAGAGCTGAAGTGCAGAGTCAATATGTGCTTTGCTTGTCACTTTCGTTGTCATTTCAGGCCAACGGAAGGCAGACGGCGCCATCAGTCCAGCTGCGCGTACGAAGACTTGTATCTTCATCACCCCTGCTCAGGCAGGAGGCCTTTGCCCCACTAGGGGATCTTTGTAGGCTAAATTAAATAAATAAATACGTAGAATAGATAAAGTTTGTAATGCTGCAACAAAAAAAGGCGACAGAAAAACTCGTATTGTGGGGTCCTGATACAGAAAAAGGGGATAAATCCTCTACTAATATGTAGGAAATTACTCCCTGTAACACGTTCTATAGTCAGATTTCAGAAATTGTGGGACCTTGATACAAAAAAAGTTTTTTTTTTTCAAAACGTCCGCGTCCGTCCGGTTGTCCTGTCTGCCAATACCACTAGCGCCTAAACTACTCGTAGGATTTTCCCCAAACTTAATAAACCCCTGTAGATCTGGCATCACTCGAAGCTCTGCAATTTTGAAAAATATTCATTAATTTTTAGAAGTTCTGAATTTATGAAGACCCTGAGACATTTTCAAAATTTTCTCAAAATTGGCTCCAATTTTTTTTTAAATTTCTTGTAAGAAAAGAGTAAAATACACTTACTATAAAGTTGGCATACATCCGATTTTCACTGATATCTTTGAAGTTCTGAAAATTGCAAAAGTAGGCCTCGTCCTGCAACTACAAAATTAAAGGTAGCGATTTCCCCTTCAAGTAAAATTTATTCTTCATAATTAGTTATTTCTAGCACTAGCATTGTTTAAGATGACATAAAATTCAATTTGGTGTCTTTTATAGTTTTTTTTTCAAAATGATACAAATGTAATTTTTCAAAATATCTCTCATGGGTTTAATATTCATCAATTTAGTTTTGCTGAAATTACTAAAATTATTGTTATTTCTGTTGTAATTATTCGATATTTAGAAAACTATTGTTTACATTGTAAATCTTTTGTAATTTTTTTATATTTCTTAATATTCTGAGATTGGTGACAAAGGAAGTAGGTAGTTATTTAGTCTTGATTTGTTAGAAAATCTGTTGTGTCCGATATTTATTCATTAATGAAAAACGGCACTAATTTCTGAAATTTAGTAAAATTGTGCAATGAAAATCAGTTATTTTTGTTTTTCGTGTTTGTACTTAAATATATTACATATATGAAATATTTATTGACCTTGTCACGTGATGTTCGAATATTTGCCTTCATACTGTATCAATGAAATCCAAGAAAGTGTGTGTCGGAGAGTCCCAAAAATAGATCGTTCGATTTTTAAGACAAGAATAATAATTAAAGTTTCTATTATTTTTCTTCAAATTTGCTTGTAAATTCTTCAAATTTCGTCGACTTCCTGAAAATATTCATCCAACTTCCACGGAGTTGATGATTCGTAAGTCATCGTGTGGATTTCTAGAAATTGGAATTTAAGGTAGAAAGGCGTATATTTGGTTATCCACATGTCAGTGAAACTAAAAAAGCGTGTAAAAACGGTCAAAATTAATCATAATGAAAAGATATGCTATTCATCGGCTTATAACTTCTACTCATCGGTTGGTTTGGCTGAACATACTACTTAGGCTCCATTTCGCTATTTTCTAAAAGAATCAAGCTTGTGGAACGGAGAGTATTAAGAGAATAGGTTTCTTGCTGCTGACACGTCATTAATATAAACAATGATTTCGCTATTTCACATGGGAAATATTGACTTGAATGTTGATGTAAAATTCCTATAATTAGTTCTATGTCAGACTTCCTTGGCACAACGTCTTTATTTTTTTCCTCTCTATTGTCGTCAGACGGATGCGAGAGTTGTGTACTCCGTAGTTGGCTTTGGCACGAAGCATCGGCGTCGAGCCAAGTTGCTCCACACTAGTTAGCAACGCTCCGTGCGTCACGAGACGTGTTTCTAAAGTTCGGACAAATGTTCAAAACGAAAACTTACTAAAACCATCACCTTACAGAAATGGAATAGTTTAGTGGGCATCTTGGTCAACCTATTTTTATCAGAATGATTATTGGGTTTTAATGCCTTTGTTGCATACAAAACATTGGAAGCATTGAATGAAAAGACAACTGTGCATTACTATTCTATTGTGGCCAACAAGCAAAACCGACAATATTAATTTTAATTAACGTCCATGAAGTATGGTCATCGTTAAAATAGGTTCATGTAGTGAGGTTTGTCGCGTATCTGGGAAGAAAATAATAGTTATTTCGAAACATAGGCTAAGGAAGAGAAATTACGTGGCCAACCTCACAACGCAAATCTTATTTAACGATTCCCGAATTTGATGGATCATAAATGTTTCTCTTCGACAGTAACCTGATGAAGACAACTGAAAAATTGTCAAAACATTGTAAAGGTAACATATTAAATCTCTGATGTGATTTTATTGAGTATTTTATTCTTTTAAAACCGTGAAAATCTTTAGAAAAAAAATGGAATCATACAAAAATTAAATCTAACAAAATCTGTCAATATCGCATTCTTTTTCATGTGGTATTCAAAAATCTGCTTCTGTTCCTTGAAACCCTATTAAACCCAAATTTGATTACAAAAGTGCGATCTCGTAAAGTGTAACATTTTGGTTTGACTTGTTCTGCCTGACACATTTTCAAATCCACGTATCTAATTAAACCTATCTAATCCATGTATCTAAAATGATGTAGTCTGACACAAGCATTAACAGACCCGGACATTTTCAATGGAATTAAGCCAATCTCATTTTATGGACATGTTATGTAAATGAAATGAAAACGAATCTCCTCTATCACCTCAACATTGCCAAATTACTTTTTGAAACATGTACTTATTTGGAATTTTCGGTCAATTGTCCGACTTTGTCGGTGTTACCCATGTCTGGCTCTAGTTCAATTCCCACGCATGGAGGATAAGAAAGATATGTGGCGAACTTGACGTAGTCTCTTCGCCGCAACTAACAGACACCGCCTGCTTGCACCTTCCTTTTTCACACAGCTACAGAAACTGAGACGGGTTTTCAAAGAAAGCTACAACTCAATTTTTGCCTCGATCCGGAAATCGAGCCCGGGACAACATCACTTGAAGTACGCTGTACTTGAAACATTTAGAGTTTTCCCAGCTGACATCATTGAATATCCAGATCATACAGGAAATAAGTTCTTGTTCTTTCCTCTATGATCACGTCTCACTTCTTGCACTTAATACTGCTCTCTAATCAACACCCATCTATTTCAAGATTATATAACAACACATACTTCACTGACCTTCTTGCTTGTTAATGTCCCAAGTTAAAAGTCTACATATTTCCTTGTATTTTCTCTTTCTGATTATTCGCAAAGAGATTTCTTCTGGATTACTGAGCATGCTTCTGGTTAAGAAGTGAGCAGCATTCTAGTGTTCCAGAGGCTGAAGCGCTCCGGTCGTTCTTTTATGAATGATGCACCGCGAAAGGGCTTCCGGGGTCGGTGCGAGGGCACTGAGAAAACAGCTGAAACCATTGCTCTCAACGTACACCAAGAATAGTGCACACGAATTATCCGAATAATTAGGACACAGACTACCTCGGATATGTAAACTAAGGCTGTTACAACTTTCTCACATTATTTCTAATTTTTCAATTTTCCAAAAATCTCCGAAACTTCTTAGAAACTTCTACGAAAATGAGACCCGCTCCATTCTTGTAAGAGTTCCTACTTCTATTCGTGGGAAAAAATTAAAAAATGGAGCGGTTTTTGAGAAACTTTTTATAAATTGCATTAATTTCAAGTCTAAATTACCCGAAAACCACTCGTTTTATTAAAAACACTACACAGGTGTCCGGGGAGGAAACGTCGAAACTTCGAAAATAAGCGCTTAAGACAATTCTGAGCATATTTTGTCTAATAATCTACGTGGATATTCCGAATGGTTGAGCCGCAATAAGCACTCAAAAGTAGGTTTGAGAAAATGATTTCTAGGCAAAAATTTGCATTATGGACGCATAGAATCACTCTGTCAACATGTAAATTGTTTATTATTTAGAAAATAAATTAATATATCTGCTCAGGAAGAAAAATTAAGCGAGAAATAAAAATAGAGCTGAATTGTGTAAATTGGGTGCTTTTTTATTCCTCTCTTAATTTTTCTTTCTGAACAAATATATTCATTTCTTTTGTAAATAGTGAACAATTTACATGTTTCTGAAGTGTTTATATGCTTCTATAAAGCAAATTTTTGCCTACAAATCAAACCATGTAAGAAACGAATAAAGAAATAATATACAAAATTACAAATTCTAATTTACGACGCATCCGGATGTCTAAAGCGCAGTAAATATGCAGCGGACTATTATGTTTGTCACGAAATTATAGAAAAACTACTCGTATTTTCAAAAAAATAAGCATGACCTTATTTTAAGATGTATTTTTGATAAATGCGTTTCATTCAGAAAACCAGCTGCCATCTATTGCCGCCCAAAGCACACTTTTTTGACCTTTTCTCTTTTTTTTGGTTTCCTAATGGTAGAACGGAAATACTAATTTTAGAATATTAAAGGACAAGAAAACCTCGACCTCAAAGGCAATTTTCTTTGAAAAAATTGTTGCCATTTTTAAGAAAATGGCGTTTAAGAGCTACCAAAAATGCAAAATTTAAAGCTCCTTTTGACAGAAAATTTTTGAATTTTCAAAAAATTTCATTTGAAGTCATTTGAAGCACATACATTCACAAATATAATAGTGTTTACAAATAGCTGGTATTGTGCATACTAAAGATTTGAGAAACCTTTCAAAAGATACATTTGTGTAATATATAAACAACAAAATAATACCCCAAAATGAACTTTACGTCATATTAAAGAGTGCAATTTTCAATTTCCGTTCCAAAAGTTAGAAGAAAAAATTTGGAGCCATTAATGAGAAAATGGCGTTTGAGCCTTTATGTAAATGCGGATTTTGAGCTAGTTTTCACTGAAAGCAGTTGAATTCGGAGAAACTTTACTTGACATTATTCAAAGAAATGTACTCATTATTATAATAATGTCACCAAATCGGTGCTAATGTAAATATTAACGACGTGAGAGACAAGTCAAGAAAATTACACTTTTGCAATTTTTGAAAAAACCAAAGGAACAGAGCAATATGGCGTTTATGTCATCTAATAGAGAACATTGAAGAAAAAAATTGGAGCCGTTCTTGAGAAAATCTTGTTTTTGTATTTTTTTTTAAATTGCAAATATTGCCCGAAAACTACTAACATTTTCAAAAATGTACATGATCTTAAAGAAAGAACTCACTGTGAAGAAGAAATTTTACTTGAAGGAAAAATCTCAATCTTCTCTATCTTGTAGTTGGAGGAAGAAGCCGAATAAAATTCAAACTTTCGCGATTTTCGATAATTAAGAGTTAACCGTGAAAATCCGAGCTATGTCACCTAGTAAGTGTATATCACTATTCTTACAACAAATTTAAGGTAAAAAGTTGGAGTCTTTTTTTAAAAATGTTGGTTGGATGGTTGGTTTTTCGGTAATAAGAACCCACAAAACATGGATTCTGGCTGCACCACGTGTTAGGAGATTTTTTTACTGAATTTTTCAACTGAATTTATCCACTTTTTCGTTACGAGGGCTCTGTAATAAGAGATTTTCTGCCGAAAATCCGCTGTTTTTCGCGCAGCATTACATAACTTTCCCTATACTATACGTACGTATAGTATACGGGAAAGTAAAAATCCTAAAGCGGTGAGCCGGGGGGGGCTTTTAAGGGTGTTTTTCGAACTATTTTTCATTTATCTCTATAACTAACAATCCTAAGAAAAATTACGCACTATAAAAAATTAAAGCAAATAAAATTTCCGCAAAAAGTTCCTGTAAGTTATTGTTGCCTTTCCATTCATAGCCTTGAAAAATTCTTGTTTTACTTACAACAATGCCGTATTTTGGTTATCCCCCTTATAACACTGAAGATATATGTTTTCAATGAATTACTAATACTAATACACCACCAAAAGAACAAAATGAGCCGAGCAAAATCGTCGACATATCACAATAACTTTCGTTGAAATATATTTCAGTGAAGATGCAACAATGATTGCACCCAAGAACATTTTCCTCCTAATGAGAAAAACAAATTAAAGGTCATAAATCTTTTGTTTACAATAATGACCAATGAAAGTATTAAAACAAGAATAGCTCAGGATAATGCTAATAGTATCATTGTACGATGCACAATTGAGAAAGCACCATCTAACAAGAAATAATAGGCTAAGATATTGATTTTTTGATCTTATTAATAAGTTCCACCAAAAACAAAATATTCCTCGCCAAAACAGGCAGAGGAAAAGTGAAGACAAAAGCATATTCCAAAATTGTTTGAAAAACATGAAAGCCTCAAAGCATTTGCAGGCGTATTTTATGAGACTACCTTGTGCCATCCCAAGGGCATAAGCACACAAGCTGGTGAGGAGATGTATTAAACTCTGTATCATGCTCATGAAAAAGAGTTAAACTGCCATGATTACTTTGCAAACAAGAAGAAAACGAATCTTTCATCATTGCCACCAACCTGAGGCTCAGCCGTGCAGCACGATTATTGAGTTTATTTACAAACGCAAAGTGGTTGAGCAACCAGCTACCACCTAAGGAATGGGGTTGGATACGAGGCATAATGGAACACTCGAGCCACTAATAACAAAGAAACCTGTAGCTCCTGAGACAATTTTGAAGACATTTTTACTTTCTAGCTGCCGCTACCGCGGTAGAAAGTTATGTAAAGCTGCGCGAAAAAAACGGCGAATTTTTGGCAGAAAAACTCTTTATGCAGGGTTCTGGTAACGAAAAAGTGTAGTCAGAATCCCTAATTTTTATGGATCCTTGATACTGAAAAATCGATTGACGGCAAACGTCTGTGCGTCCGTCTGTGCGTCCGTCTGTTCGTCCGTCGGTACGTCCGTCGGTACGTCCGTCGGTACGTCCGTCGGTATGTCCGTCGGTACGTCCGTCGGTACGTCCGTCGGTACGTCCGTCGGTACGTCCGTCGGTACGTCCGTCGGTACGTCCGTCGGTACGTCCGTCGGTACGTCCGTCGGTACGTCCGTCGGTACGTCCGTCCGTTCGTCCGTCCGTTCGTCCGTCCGTCCGTCCGTCCGTCCGTACATCCGTCCGTACGTCTGTCCCTCCTTCCGTCCGTTCGTTCGTCCGTCTGTCAGTCTGTCAGTGAACACTGTCTGTGAACGCCAGTGGCTAAACTGTTCAGCCCCTTGAATTTGAAACCAATAATTTAATTTTGAGAGGTACTTTACATGAAGCCCCTGGAATATTTTCAAATTTTCAAAAAAAGTCACAATCGATTTTGATTAAATTTTGTTGTTGGATAGTGCAAAGGCGTTTACGAGAATGATGCTGATCTAATGTTCGTTGAAAGCTCTGATTTTTCGAAAATAGCAAAAATTCAAAAATGTTTTTCGGCGTGTTCCTACAACTAGAATATTGAAGATATCATTGCGTGCAATATGTGCAATTAAAAAAACACAAGAACAAGATTTTCTCAAAAACGGCTCCACATTTTTTCTTTCAACTTTTGGTAAGGATAGTGCCTAATGTACTCTATGAGACGACATAAACGATATACAGCTCAAGTTATTTTGATTGTTTCAAAAATTGCAAAAATGTAATTTTTTGACTTTGTCTCTCATGACGTTAATGTTTACACTAGCGGTGATTTGTTCACATCATTACATTTATGAGTACATGTGCTTTAAATAAAGCCAAGTAATGTTTGGCGAAAACAATCGTTTTCTGTGAAAAGTAGCTCAAAATTCCGCGTTTTCAGAAATGCTCAAACGGCATTATCGTTCTATTCTAGCGTTTAAATATCCTGATTTTATCATGTAGTAATTTTTATTTATGGAGTCAATGACGTTTTGTAAGCATTCATAGAAATTACTGGAGTCATCTTTCCTACCTTGTCCTGGGGCATACACAAATATAACACTCAGATATTTTGATATTTTAAATGTACATGTAACTATGCTTTCGTTAATCCATCTGTAAGATATTATCCTATTTTTCCACTTTTCACTACTAAAATTGACACTCCCGCCACTTGCTCTACTTTCTACCGGTACTCCGATAAATAAGTTGCTTCTTCCTTTCTGCTTCTTTTTTGTTTCCGAAAACAATACTTAATCCAATTTTGCATCCATGGCTTTTTTCTCTATTTCAGGTTCCTTGTGAGCAAGGCCACGCTTATTCCACGCTCCTATATTCTCATATTTCGATAGTTTTCTATCCTTTGTCCTTGCGTAGGTTGTCATCATTGGGTTCCGTTTACTATCATTGAGTGCGCCAGTAACAAAGTTCTACCCTGGCCGCGCTACTGAACGCTGCGCAGGGAAAGTTTGGACAGACGGACGGACAGACGGACGTTTTGCTTTCAATTGTTTTTCGGTATCAAGGACCCACAAAAGAGGGATTCTGGCTACACCACGTGTTAGGGGAATTTTTTTCTTAATTTAGCAACTGGATTTATCCACTTTTCGTTATCAGGGCCCGGCAATGAATTTTGTTCTGCCGAAAATCCGCCGTATTTTCGCGCAGCATTACATCACTTTCTCCATACTACATATATTACTTCGTATATACCTACGTATACGGGAAAGTCATAGTATTGTATAGTATCCTATATACACTACAGAAATAATATACAATACAATATGTTAATTATTTTACAAAATCTATGATGGTTCCTTCTAATGATCGGCTGGATTAACTTCCGATTGTTATGGATGACAATGCGCCATGTCACCGAGCCACATTTGTTCGAAGGGGTTTGAACATCATTCAGGACAATTCGTGTGATTGGTTTTTCGAATCAGATCGCCTGTCATGTATCCCAACGAACATTTATGGCACATAATCCACAGGGCAGCTCGTGCTCAAAAAGTTGCACCGCCAACTCTTTCGCTATGATAAACGGCTATAGAGGGAGCATGGCTCAATATTTCTGCAGGAGACTACCAGACGATTTTTTTAGTCCATGCCGCGTCGAATTGCTGCATTTTGCCGGGCAAAAGGAGGTACAGCATGCTAGAGTTCTCGCACGTGTACGCTAGTTTTAATTCATTAACGGAAAAATAAGATCCACCAGAACGGAGAGAGAGATCAATTGCCCTCCCCTACGTTTCCCGGCCGCCTGGAAACGCTGCGGGTGTCCGGGGCTTCCTGTCCCGGGGGCCTTCCTCATCTGATGGCTTTCCGCGAGGGCGGCGAGCGGGAACGCGGAGGAAGCGCCGGTGCAGCTGCGGGCGGAGGCTGGCGCCGCGCGCCGCCCCACTCGCGCCAGTCACGCCCGCCTAGCCCCCTCCCCCTTCCGCCGCCCGGGGCGCTGAGCTTTCTCCACAAGGGGCGGACGCTCACCCTGCTCCCTCCCCCCGCACGCGCAGGCAACGCGATGCACCAGCCCCTTTTGTTTTTTCTTTTGTTTTTTGTTGTTTTTTTGCCAGCGAATAGGCCGCCTTGGACCACGCGTGCACGCACCCTGCATTTACCGGGGCTCAATGTCATTATCTCGGTAGCAGGTGCATGTAATTTTTATTAAGGGATGAGCATTTAGTTGTATCCTATTTTTATCCCCTGGGGTTGTTAGCCCTGGGGTATACAAGATGAAATGATGATGATCATTGGGTGTAAGGACGACACACACATACAAACACAAACACACCCATGCCCGAGGAGGGACTCGAACCCGCGATCCTTCCGTCCGTGATCGCCACGAAACTAGTGCCTTAGCGGTGTCGACTATCTGGACCAGCTTTGCCTTCTGTTATCTTTATTTCGTCTTTTTTCTTCCCTTCTTTTTAGTTATCTTTCCTTTATCTTTGATTTTTTTCTTTGTCTCATTTTCCTCTTTGATTCGTTTCCAATAATTTCGTTTTCTATCTTTTTGATTATATTTTCCTATTTTATTTGTTCTTCCTTGTTTGGTTGTTGTGTTTTGATTCCATTGATGGTCATTAGGATTGGAATTCACTTACGACCTTAAAATCGTGTGCTAGTGGCTGTCATTCCCCTTTGCAAATTGAAGCTTGCCCTGCCAACATTGGGAGCATATTGTCCGCGCATCTTTCAAATTTTCGGAATTTTACACTTGTGCAAAGGTAATGGTAATGGAAGTCAGATCGAAATACTATCCCACTTTTGAAATGTAATATAAGCAAAACTAAGGTTCACATGTCAATATTTTTACTTTCTACCTACGGAGTAGAGAGAAAGCTAGCTTCAAAGCTAACTTTTCGTTATGGCCCCACGCTCGTCCACCTGCTACCTATCAGCCTTTAAAATACATATTTTCATATTTTCTCAATTTTTCAGTTCTCTAATGATACAATTAAATTAAGACTTCAAAGAATTTTATAGAAGAGAAGAACTTTTAGACTTTTCGCTTCAAGTGGTTTTCTGTCGATAATTCGTTTTGCGGGGCAGATTACCATATTTTCTCTTCTTACGAAGTAACGGCGAGAAACTAAAAGTAGGAGTCTTTTTGGGGGAAATGTCGTTGAAGCGGTTCTGAAAATCCGGTATTACAAAATCGGTTTCACAGAAAAGTTTTGAGTTTTCGAGGAACTTTGTAAGAAATCGTTTGAAGCACTTGTAGTCCTTGACGCAATAATGTATACAAATGGTCGGTAATGTAAATATTAACTATGTGAGAGAGACGTCCAAAAGTTACAATTGCGTAATTTTTGGATAAAAAATAGAATGTAGGAAATGGCGTCTATGTAATCTAACGCTGTGCATTTAACATTATTCGTACAAAAGGTTTCAAGAAAAACTTGGATTCGTTTTCGAGAAAACCTCATTTTTTATGTTATCCATATTTCACTCAAAATTACAAAACTATTTTTTTAATTACATGTCACTATTTGCAGAGAGTAAATTTATTTTTAAAAAATCTTGAATATTTTTACTTTCCCGTATACTATACTTAAGTATGTACATGTATAAGTATGTACATGTATGTACGTATTATGTTTACTAGCTGAACCCGTGCGATTACATCGCACTGAAGGGATACTTTCCGCTTCCAGCCACATGTAGAAATACACGTTGGCCACGTGGGTAATACCACGTGCAAAGGCTTCTTGCCAGCTGGCGTATGCTAGACGAATTACATAAATCCGTAGATATCACATAAAAGATATATAAGAACATACACAAAATTTTACATTGAACACTTACAACACAATTGATAAATAGTCGCACACATGTTTGTCTTAACGGAACGCACAACAGATTTCCGCTTCCCGCCGCTTCGATTCACATGCGACAACCACGTGAGTTCTCCTGTGGTGGATGGTGTGCGCATAACCGCCATCTTGACAGGCAGCGCGCGGAGGGCACGCTAACTATCCCAGCCGCAAAGTTCAAACAACAAAAGTTTCCTAGCATTTTATTAATAACGAAAAGTTTCGTGATTTGCAATATTTAGTGACCTCCATTCCGGGTTTTTTTAATCTTTTTTTTTTTGGTACCTCATTTGTTAAAATCCGTTCACTATGAGCCGAGTAGGAGGGACAACAAATTCACGGTTTTAACGAAAATAATATATATGATACGCATACGGAAATTGTGTAATGCTGCGCGAAAAAACGGCGGATTTTCGGCAGAAAAACTCATATTACAGATCCCTGGTAACGACAAAGTGGATAAATTCAGTTGCTAAATTAAGAAAAAAATCTCCTAACACATGGTGCAGCCAGAACCCCTATTTTGTGGGTCCTTGATACCGAAAAACCAATTGAAAGCGAAACGTCTGTCCGTCCGTTCGTCCGTCTGTGAACAACGCTAGCGACTAAACCGTTCAGCGGATTTTCTCCAAAATTGATATTCTTCAATCAATCTAAATGATCTCGCGGCCCCTTGAATTTGACACCAATATTTTAATTTTGGAGGGTACTTTACATGATGCCCCTGGGACATTTTTAAAATTTTCAAAAAAATAGCGCCAACAATTTTGACTAAATTTTGTTGTTGGATAGTCTGAAGGTCATTTAACAGAATGGCGTAGGTCTTATGTTGGTTGAAAACTCTGATTTTTCGAAAATTGAAAAAATTCAAATTTGTTCGGCAACTTCCTACAACTACAATTATGAAGATACAATTTTTGTCCTTAATGAAATGTGTTAAATAAAAACAGATATTCAATTGTTCAAAAACATAAGTATTTTTTTCGAAAAATTGTGTCCAACAGACATTTTTTATTTTCTTTAAACCATTTTTTCTTAAAAACCGCACGTTTTTCGATTAAATTGGGACCTGAGATAGCGTAATGGAAGCTTAAGAAAATGGTGAAGGTTTCATGTTCGTTGAAATGACAGATTTTGGAAAACTTTTAAAAAATTTAAAAAAGTTTGGCGTCTTTTTACAACTACAATTGTGATGACACGATTGTTTTTCTTAATGAAATATGCTCACCCAACACAGATCTTCAAATAAGGTCATGTTGAAGTTTTTGAAAATATGAGTAGTTTTTCTATAATTTCCTGACAAACATAATTGCCCTGCTCGGTATTGACTGCGTTTTGTTTTCGTCGTGTTCTTACAACTACAATTTTAAAAATACAATTTTTTCTCAGTTAAATGTATTGATCAAAACTACATCGTCAAATAAGATCATGCTTATTTTTTTAAAATACGAGTAGTTTTTCTATAATTCTGTGACAAACATAATAGCATGCTGTAAATTTACTGCGCTTCGGACTAGCTGGATGCGTCGTAAATTAGAATTTGCAATTTTGTATATTATGTCTTTGTTCGTTTCTTACATTCGACCTTTGTTAAACATTTACACATTAATATTTAGAAATTGTTTATTTTGAAATATTTGAAATTAAAAGTAAAAAAAATTAATAGCTCTCAGAATAGCGACAATGCAGGGTCTGCAACAGTGGAATTCACTTTGCGCTCGCGAATATCTTGTGTGATTGTGTGATTGTTGTGACCTGATAAAGCTGTATGAAAAGGAGTTATAATTGTCTAATTTACGTTGATATTTGCATGAAAATATTTAGTTTTCGCACCAAATGCTGTACCATTTGTAGTGAAGTAGAGTATTTGTTGCATGGTTTTAAAATACTCATCTCTAATCATGGCCCTATGGAATGCATTTCTATATTGTCCAGGGTATCAGGCTTCTTTTTCCAATACAGGTTTACAAAATGTTTGTATTCTATTTTAGTACAGTTGTAGAATTCACATAGTTCTGACAACACTGCGTTGACAACAGTGCGTTGTACGCTTCTTGGTTGAATTGGTCGTTTTCAAATAATAGCTAAGATGTTAGTAGCGCATAAAATGCAATATTTCAGTACTGCGTAGCTGTTTCCTCTAATACGGGAAAGTAAGCGCTCTTGTAGCACCCCTCGTTTATGGTTTTAGAAAGACGCCGAAAAATAGTCACATTTTCTTATTTTCAAAAATCCAGAATTAACATTGAATGTCAGACCCATACCATTTTTATAAGTGTATTTCATTCTATTCTTACAAGAAAGTTTTAAAAATTGAAGTAATTTTTGAGAAAAATTTGGAAATATCTCAGGGGCTTCTTGTAGATTACCTCTAAAATTAAATGAAATATTTTCAAAATCACTTGGCTTCAAGACGGACCAGATTGATCCCATAATAAAGCTGTAATAGTTTAGGCGTTAGTGCACATAGACGGGCAGACTTACAGACGGACGTCCCGACGTTCATTATTCCGGAATCCATCTTTCGTTATCAAGGACAAACAAATGGAAGAAACATGCGAAAACTACACATATTTTAGAAAAGTTAACCTGAGCCTTTGTTTTAAGTACGCGTGGCTGAATCCGCGGAAATCATTAAAGACAAATTACAAATTTGGAGCTATTTTTTAAAGAAAAAATAAAGAAATGTAAAAATTGCATTTACTTCAAGAAAAACTTACGTGTAAACTACGGTACTCGTTTCTTGAAAAAATTGTACGTAACCTTGTTTAAAGAGCATTTCTTTTACAACAGACTGTATTAAGGAACAAGCGAGTTTAATAAATACTGTGTAGTCCAGTTTACTTCGTGTCACATTTCCTATATCTGTTTCTCTGATCCCTTAAAGTTCCATGAAATTGTTTCTAAAGATAGGCATAGGTTATTAAAAACACACATTTAGCTTTCTTTTAATTTTCAACCTAAGGTATTTTAAAGGATCTGTATCCAATACCTTATATTTTAAGAGAAAGAATATTGTCTTCTTTCATAACCAATAAAGATGGTCGGGGGGTTATGAGTTTGTTTTATGTTTGACACAAAATATTCAAAATTAGCTGCGTTGTGTTCTTCGTAAGACTTTACTCTTCATAAGATATTTTTCGATTATCACGAAATGGAGTTACATTTCAGACAGAAAAATAGTTTGACTAATCATAAACGTTTAACCAAGAAACATTTAAAATTATGAATATATAGGTTTGCCTTTAACTCTTCAGATGACACGATATTTCTAAACCACTTACCTCTTATCAAGACCTCTTTGGAAAATTTCACTGCTGTAATTTGTGATACAAATTCGTTCTCCAGCCGGAATCACAACACGACCAATTCATTTCAATTTATAAAAGTATTCCAACTAATGCACTTGAAATAGTCGCTCCGTAAGTATTAAGCTACGAAGACAAAAATACCTCACTATATTATTCTTTCAATATTTTACCGTTGAGCTTACTGAATTCACAGCAAAGAACCTGTCTTGTTACTTTCTTGTATACGTACATATATACGGAGTAATACGTAGTAGAGAGAACTGCTACCGAAAATCGATTTAGAGTTTTCAACCGAAATACACATTTTGAGGTCCTCTATTATTGAAAGTGTTGTTTTTTAAAAATGCCCATCTATCTGTCAGTCGTCTGCTGGAACACCATTAGCAGTTAAAAAAAAATTCAAAATTTGGAAGGAATTTACATGAAGCCCCTGTAACATTTCCAAAATTTTCTCAAAAATGACTCCAAATTTTTTCTTTAATTTTTTGAAAGAATAGAGAAAATACTTATAAATATGGCTTTGGTCCGTCTTTTACTGTTAACTCATAATTTCTGGAAATTTCAAAACTTTTCCATTTTTCAGTCTATTTCTACATATCACCAAATTCAAGATAGAAACTTTTCCTTCAAATAAATTTTTTCTCCAGTTAGTCCTTTCTTTAAGAACGGGTACATTTTTTTTTCAAATTTTAATCGTTTTCGCGCAATATTGTGTGCAATATGTACACTATTTAAAAAAACTCGATTTTTTCTCGAAAGCGGCTCCAAATATTTTTCTTTAACCTTTTGGTAGTGTTAATGCTAAATCTACTCAATAAGGTGGAATAAACGCCAAATTGCTCTATACTTATGCTTTTTCAAAAATTACAAAAATTTAATTTTTTGACTTGTCTCTCTCGTCATTAATATTTACTTCAGCTGTTATTTGTTCACATTATTATATTTATAAGTAAATGTGCTTTAAATAATGTCATAAAATTTCTCAAAAACTCTACAATTTTCTGTGAAAATGAGCTCAAAATTCCATGTTTTCAGAAACGGACAGGAGCCATTTTGTCACGAAGAGTTCCAAATTTTTTCTTGAAATTTTTCGTGTGTATTGTGGTAATTGCATTGTTTAGGACCACGTGAAGTTCATTGTGAGGTACTCTTATTTTTTCACAAATTACACAAAAATAATTTTTTTAAATAACTCTCACGCCGTTATCATGCATATTTCCAACGATTTGTAACCATTATGGCATTTGTGAGTTAAAATGATTCAATTGAATTCCAATGAAGTTTTTCAGAAACTCAAATATTATCTGTGAAAAAGAGCTTCAAATTTCGTATTTACAGTAATGTTTGAACATCATTTTCTTAAAAATCGCTCGAAATTTTTCAATGAAAATTGCCATGTAAGAAGAGGTTTTACTATTCTTTAATATTCTTAAAATAATATTTCGGTTCTACTATTAGAAAATCGAAAAATTGAGAAAATAAAAAAAAGTTCTTTGTGGCAATAAATGGCAGCTGGCAAGAGTATGTGGTAAGTCCGAATAGCTAACCCAGACAAAAGAAAATAGAAAACTAATGCGAGAAAATCCGTGACTTTCTGTAGCACCACTAGTTATTTGTGCGGTGTACTCCGGAGACATCTGAATATCTTCTCTTCTTTTTTGTGCATTACTCTCAAGACATGAGCTATTTAAAAACTGGGCCATTGATAATTTCAACTTTCTGTTTTATATTTTTTACTATTATTATTATTATCATCATCATAACATCACTATCATTATTATTCGAATCGATATATTTTTTGTACTGACACAGCTCACTAGAAGAAATGTTTTTGAATTGACGTTCACGCCCTCTAGGGAGCTCTGAGTCTCTGGGTCAGGATCACACAATATCCTCCGCGAAAATACACCCACGAAATACAACTGCAAGTATTCACGCCCACAGCAGAAATCGAAGTCACGATTTATTGGATTAAAGCGTAGAGATAGGCTCATGCTTGAGTAGCTTAATTTCTTCGGTAGGGGTTTAAAACGCAGCAAAAAGAACTCAAAGTGTTCTAATGTAAATGATTAAGGTGGTGGTAGCGTAGGTGGTGGAGACTGTGGGGACGGAATATTCAGTCATTCCTCGCGAGCGGACTTTTGACATTATATGGATATAGAGCGAGGCGACTCGTAACATATCGGCCTTAATCCTTTCTTCCGCCGGGTACCAGGTTCATGTTCCGCCTATCAAAGTGGAACATATGGTATAAAAACTGATTTCCGGCTGATTTTGCTTTGTCAGCTGGTTTCCGGCTGTTTTTAGATTTATTTTCCTCATGTTACACCACCATCGTTTACCGCATCTACCACTCTACTCACTGATCGTTGCTAGTGGAGTTCTCTGATTCAAATGCAGAGACTCTTAAAAAATAAATAACAGTATAAATACATTGACTTCGGGATTGTGGAGCTTGAAAATCGCCATATGGAGGTCGAATCATCAGAAAAATTATCTGGGAAATGGCATCTCCAAGAGAGCCCTGGTCTAAAGAATTCCAGTCACCGAAACTTTCATCTTTAAGTAAACATGGACTTTGTAGACTTTGCCTATAAATGACTCAAGGGTTTGCCCCTGAATGACGTAACATGAGAGTTGGTGATTTGCCAGAATTAGAACGATGTCATAAGACAACAATATTAGAAGCGGAAAATTTAAGAAACGTGATTTCTGTAGAAGATTAATATCTATGACGGTGGACTTACTCGGAAATTTCATTATCACATTGATGCGCATGGTTTTAATTGTATCGCATGTACATAAGTGGATTAATTAGAACATTCAGAAGTAAGAACACCAGGTTATAAGAAAAGGAGATTTTCAAGTGATGACTGACATGTTAGAAGGATAGAAGTTACAATAAAATATTACGTAATCGTTACCAAAAATACAAGGAAGTATTTGTTGTTTTAGTACCAGTAGTTACTCGGACACGGCACTCGGACAGTACCGTGCGTTAGGTCGAGTATTGGAATATAATGTTACGACATGCATGTCTTTTGTTTTCTCCAGTTCCATTTTATTCCTCGAAAGAAAACAGAATGTCACTTGATTATGAATTCACTTGTGTTGTATCAATATTCATAACGAAATTGATGATGACTGTTAATAGTAGGTCATGTATGTATGTACTTGGCGCGACAGCCCATGAACGGACTCAGGCCTACAGGCGACGTCGCTGCCTCGCGGCCATGGGTTAAGGGGTACGTGTTGGGGGTAGACATCCCCACGTCGTATTCTAGTCTCCTCAATCTGAGAAGTGAATTTTTTCACCGTCACGCAGCAACATGGAACATTGGAAAGAAAAGGCACATCATTGTCTTGCCTCGACCGTGAATCGAACCCGGGGTCGCGTAGGGGAAAGCCAACCCGCTTACCAAAAGCTAGCCGTGAGGTAATAATAGGTCATAGATTACTAAAACACTCGTGAACTAGTAATTTGTGTTACGAAAGTGATGATTGGTTCAAGCTTCACTGGTTGGTCATGGTCAGGGTGCTAACCATCCGTGGTGCAGTGCTGGATTCGATTCCCGGTTGGGGCAAAAAGACAGTTGCAGCTTTCTATTGTAATCGTTTCATTTTCTATAGCTGTGTGAAGAAAGAAAAGCTCAGTCAGACCAAGTATTCTACATATGGTGATGGGAATATGTCATGTTTGCCTCATGTCCCCCTTACCTCCAGGCGTGGATAATAAATAAAAACAGGGCCCAGGCCTGGGAACTTTGCTGCTTGGTGAAAGTCGGATTAATGCGACCCTAAAATGCCAAATACATACGTAAATACATGTTAGTTTCAAGCAGTTTGACTTGAGCTAATGAAGTGGATAAACATTATTGTTTCATACAATTAAAATATACTGTTTACCACATGATACTGAAGTGACTTCATACAGGAGGCATTGAAAGTAAATTGAACTTCTTAGGGACTAAGAATAAAATACCTTATTTCAAAATAGAACAATGACATCTTAACTACATAATGTACTTCATATTATCATTTCTGACTGATTTTAATATTAAATAGTTGAATTCGGTAAATCAGCCCAGAAACACAAAATTCACCACTTGCTCTTCGAAACGGCAATCTACTAGGATGTCATATTGCTGACTGTCAAAATCAAAACTTTTTCACCAGTTTTACATGATTATATTTGCAAAATAGTGAAAAGTTAGCTACAAAATATAGAAGAGTATAAAAATGCAGTGAAACAGTATTGTAATAATTTTCTTGAAACAATTTACCTGCAGAGAGAGTAGTCAATTTTCCAGAAGCACATAAGTTATGTGTGCAAGGGTTCTGTTTATATTGATTTATGTTATTGCATTTATGAGTGCATGTGCTTCAAATGATGCCTTATAAAATTTCTGGAAAATTCAATTTTTTTTGTAAAGATCAGCTCAAAGTTCCATTTTCTTCAGAAACACTCATACGCCATTTTCTCAAAAAACAGCTTCAAATTTTTCTTCAAACTTTTCATAAGGATAGTTCAAAATGCATTCTCTAAGAAGGCATAAAAGCCGTTTTGCTGTAATCTAATTACACATTTTTTAAAATAACTTTGACACCTTTAATATCCACATTTCCAGCGATTTGTACTATACGCGCAAGTTTTCTTGATATTCCACAGGCGGGGGGGGGGGGTAGAGAGGCCACGTCACCGCCTAAAAGAGTGTACCAACTGTGGGCATGATCTTAACGCGCCACAGCGTGCCACGAGAATTTCTATGATTGTTTTGAAAATATGAAGTAGTTGTTGCCAGCATTGTAAACTGGTACGTGCCGTTCCGAGTCGAACGTAAGTATCTCAACTGGCCGTGTTATTAAGCGCTGGCTGAGAATTAGGGAGCTCGTGTATCAAGAAAACTTGGGCGAGTAATATATATTACTGCATTTGTGAGTGGAAGTGCTTCAAATGACTTTCAATAAAGGTTTTTCTAAAATTCAAAATATTTCTGCGAAAAAGAGCTTCATCTTTTGCATTTCTAAAACGCTTAAACGCCATTTTCTTAAATCGGCTCCAAATTTTTTTTACAACAATTTTCTTATATGACGCGGTTTTACTCTTCTGTTATATTATTAAAGTAATATTTCAGTTCTACTACTAGGAAACTGACTAATTAAGAAAAATATTTTAAAAAAAGTTGGGCGGCGATAGATGGCAGCTTGCAAGAGTATAAAGTAAGTCCGAAAAGCTATCCCAGACCAAAGAAATTAAAACACAAATATGATAAAGTCTAAGCCATCCTGTAGCACCACTAGTGTTATTACGTAACGTAGTCTTTTGTGGGCGCCATATTTATATTCACTTGATATTTAAAATAAATTGTTTTTCCGAACTTCTCGCCTTCATAATTGATTTATAGCAATCATTGTCACTTCATAAGAGCGTGAAAACGCCAAGTGCTCATTTATCTTAATAGCTCAGTCAAAATGGACCCAAAACTCGAGTTTTGAAATTTTGCATGACTGCTCGTAGTTGCCTACCATACTTTATACTAAAAATCCTGAAGTGTGGGGTGAGAGCTGGGGGTGTTGATTGGGGCCATTAAAAGGTGGCTTTTATACGTTTTTTGCATATATCTCCATAACTATCAATCCTACCCACAATTATGCTGTATTAAAAATTAAAGAATACATTTCATACAAAAAAGTTTCTCTAAGGTATTTTTGTAAAATTAACCCTTTTAAAGTTACAGGCCTGAGAAGGTGTTGTTTTTATTTATGACGAAGCCCATTTTTAGTTATTTCCCTTATAACATGTTATGATATGTTCAATGGTTGAAAGTAATTTTATTTTTGTTCAACATTTATCAACAATATGTACTTGCATATTTTGCGTAAAAAACATGAAAATGTTACACATTATCAAATATTATTTTGTACACAGACGTGAGAGTATCCGAGGCCATCAAACTCAATTTTTGACGAGGTCGAAAAGAAATTCGGGAAATCCCCAATCGTATTCCTAAAACCGACATTGTATCAGCGTTATAGTAGTCAAGGTGCTAGAGTTGTTCACACTCTGATGCTCAGATCATTTCTGTACCATCAGGTCAGGCTCTGCTAAAAGAAATCCTTTCGAAGCTCTAAGATATGACAAGCATGTTAATCAACAGATTGATTTCAATCAGATGAACTATGCTATTCATGCTGTCTTCACCTATTACGTAATATGACTATTTACTCTTTTTATCAACGACTTCGGATTACTTGAAGTTATACAATGGTATGCAATGTCTGCTTTCTCTTCCATTCTGAGCATAAGTAAGGTATCGTTTTCGTGCGCAGAAGGTAGCCTCCCTCGCTGCCTTAACATACATGCGCACACCGCGTGAAGTAGAGGAAAAGCATGAAAGTGGAGAAAGTTGCATCAATATTTCAACGAAAAATTTGAAATGCAAAAACTTGTTTTTAACAACATATTATTCTGTTCGGATTGGTTTAATTTACACTGGGATACAATTTTCGCATTAACATTAATGAAAAGAATTTATCACACCTGTGTTTCGCAGATGATAGTATATTATTGGCAAAACCTACAAAAAACCGGAAACAATTATTCAAACGTAATGAAGCCACAGTAATTCAGACGGTGCAACCTTTGAACGAAAATAAAACTGTGCTGATGACAAATCATGATGCAAAACTTGTGGCGATAGCCCAAGTAAAAATAAAGTACATCAATAAGTATGTTTATCAAGATCAGACGTTTTCTTTTCGAAATAGAACAGAGGAAATGGAAAGAAGAATTACCTTTGCCTGAAATAAACTTCGGTCACTTTCATTCTTACTTTTAGACAAAACACAGAAAATGGAAGTGAAACATGTCTGTAATGGGTAGCTGTATTTTTCCGGTCTCGTTATAAGGGTAACAAACTTAGTTTCTGACAGAGAAATAAAAGAAGAAGTTCGCTCTCTGTAAAAGAAAATGTAAAGTAAGATATAACACATACGCATTATACAAAAGATTAATAAACAATAATAAAAAATGAGATGACAAAATAACGAAACAATAATAAAAATACAAATTAATTGGTCCGTGTGTAATGGCGTCGAAGTGTGGTGGTCACGTCGCCAGGAGGAATACAAGACGGGCGCAAGTCATAAATGTAGCTTCATTATTTGTGCACGTCTTCTGAATTTCAGTGGGAAATATAGTTATTGAAATTATTGTTTTCCATATTGTCGCGTCAAAAAAGTAAGTAAGAATGATAATTTTAAGTATATTCCAAAATCAAAACTTTATTGGGTGCTACAACAATGTATACAAATGTATAATAAACACTAAAATAAATGCACAGAACCGTTGCAGTCATTTTCATAGTATATTGAAAGTCCGGGTGTTTTAAAGGCGGGAAAATGGTTTTTATTTATTTAACTGCAGCCCAGCAATCGAAAAAATCTGAAAAAATGCACAACAATTTGTGTTTTAAGAGATACCTTTGATATTTTTTCGAGCCTGTTCAAGGCTTCTAAGACACAGTAAAAAAATTTCTTGATTTTTTTAAAAAAAATATTTGTTTGTGTTTGAATTTGGGCCTGAGAAAAAATTAAAAAATGTTTTTCTGGTAGTCCAAGTTGTGTTCTTATTTATCATATTTTTTCAGTCTGATAAAATAGTGTTAAGTTGTCGAAAAAATTGCAATTAAAAAAACACGTTTTTGGCTGTATAGGGGTGTGGGTCGTGGGACGGAGGCTAAAAAAACTTTCAAAAATATTATTTTTATGTTAGAATTATAGTGTAACCACTTATATGTAATTTGGTTGAGGGGAACTTTTTACCATCTTATCCGGGGGAACCCTTTCACTTCTCCCCATAGCTCGTCACATACATGTTTAAACTGTTTTTGACGTAAATAAATAAATAAATAAAAAGTCTCAATTACTTGGTATCCGCGCATCGGAAAAAGAAGGTGTGGAAAGACAGAAGAGAACATAATGCAGTAACAAACAGTGAGTTACGATGTATAGCAGGAACAAAATAGATAAGAGTAGCTCGGTTACGGTAGAAGAGTTTTTGGTGTTTCGGGGCACGTTAAATACCATGGACATTAGTCTTGTAAGTGTAGTTCATGTTTTCATTGTGAAAGGTGGCAGTGATCTTTCCCCTGCGAGATCGATGAGATCCGGCGCGAACCTAAACTTCGGCTTGTCGGGTTTTCCCCAACCAGATATCACCCATCAGCAGGGCAGCTATTACCCAAACCGGGACAAGCTCTAAACTCTCGAATGAAGAAGAATAACTTTTAGTAAAATATTTATATTGTATTCTACGTAATAATATTTTCTTGGGGTAGACCTTGTACATTGCCTCCCCTCACGCAATGCAACTGTCCGTGATGTATGTATCAACGTTCTTTTTTATTACTTATCGCTCATATTTTCAATAAAAAATTATTTATTCTCCCGTGTGTACTTTAACTTTACTTTTTACGTTGCGGTTTATATACATTATATTTTTAGAATAATTTCTGGTTATTAGATTTTGAATTCAAGACTTAATGTATTTAAAATAATCCATAAACTTCATGAGGAATTTGTAATAATCCAAATAAACACATGGCAGGGTTTATTACGGCCCTTGGTTTCTTCTCCTTCGAACTCCATCGACGACTTTCAACTCCAGAACTTCATTTTAAGAATATTCCATTCTCAAAAAATTGAAATATTTGTAATAATACATACGTTAGCTTCGAATCGCGGCCATGCTGTAACATGGGACTTTGAATACTTACGCTAGTTTAATATAAGAAAGTTGATTGTGTTGGGTACCAGACACCATTGCCTTTTATTTATAATAGACTTATTAAAATGTTTTATCTTGGTAGTGGAATTTTTAAGCAATAAAGATAGCATCTTTATTTTACAAAGGCTTTTATTTCTCATCAGAATAATTCTGAATAAATGGCATTTCTTCCAAAACCGCTAGTATCTATCTTATTAAAAAATCAAGAAATGTTTTATTAACAACTCCCAAATAGATACTGTACATAACTGCTGATTCCAAATATAGTGTAGGATTATATAATGGAACTCACATTACATATCCCGAAGAAACTTCCTTGCTTATGGAAATCAGAGCCTTACAAAAATCTTTAAATATGTATTAGCATCCTGTAATATTTAATCAAAGTGGCCGTAGAGGCATTTATTGGTATGTGTTAATAAAATGAAGAAATCATAAAAATGTGCTATTCAAATGTATCAAATCTTTGCAAAACGCGACGTATTAGCGATTGCCAACTGCCAACTCAGAATTCGACGGGGAATATACCACTACAGTAAACAAAATAAATATTATGCTGTAAAAAACAAAATTCTTTACTCCTTAATTTTGATAGATTACCTTGTTTGAAGAAAATATTGAAGGTCGCTAAATGGAACTTAAGGTTTTATTCTCTAATTACTCTAACTAGTTTGGGAAATACAAATACATCAATAATAGTGTTGAAAGTAATGTTTGTATTTTTCTCCCATCTCTATGTATTACCTGGCATGTTCACCTTCTTTTCATCTCCCAACACTGAGCAGTGAAATTACGATCTAAATACCTGGAACTTTGTCAAACAGTTGCAAGTCGAATGTGTGAAATTTCACTTTACATAGCTTCAAACCACCGAACCTCCGCTCCGTTTAAAAAAAATCAACACAATAACGATGTTTCTACCTTCTCGTATACGTACGTGCATTCATCTTCCTATTATTAATATTTTTGTTATTATTATATTATTATTATTATTATTATTATTATTCCTATAATTCACGACTAAAGATGTTATGAGTCGGTTGATTATAAAGTCTACTCCGAGTTGCATCCAGCTTCTTAAGGAGCAGATCTGGGGACTATCGATGCCTCTACAATACTTTGCGCAAAATGAGGGCTGTTCCAAATAAAGCAATTTCTTGCACTTCTAAATCTTTTGAATGACCGGGGAGTTTAGACAAGTTCTTACGCAAATTTTGCGGAACAAATCCCAGAGCTCCGACAACTATCGGGGCGAACTGTGCTTTTACGCCCCACATTCGGCTGATCTCGATTTCCAAATTCTTGTATTTAAGACGTTTCTCTGCCTCCTTGGTTGTGACGTTTTGATCGCAAGGCCCAGCAACGTCGACTAGTAGTCACAATTTTTTCACTAAATCCAGAATTACAATATCCTGTTTGTTTGCCGCTATCGTGCGATCAGTTTGAATTTGTTGGTCGTAAAATATCGTACACAATCCAACAGACGTCACCGGTTTTGGTGAGTGTTCGTACCACTTCGGGCATGTGTTTGGAACTTCGAGGGCAGTACAGATCTGCCAGTGGAGGTAGCTACACACCCTGTCGTGTCTTTTTAAGTATTCGGTCTTTGCTAGAATTGGACAAGCTGAGACAATATGATCAATGGTTTCTACTTGTTCCTGGCAAATGCAGAGTTATCACCTGGGGAAATTTTGAGAATCGCTTTATCATAATGCCGTGTTCTCAAGGTCTGATCTTAGGCAGCTGTTACAAGTGCTTCCGATTCTGGCTTTATAGCCAGAAGCCGTATGAAGCCTTTTAAGCCACATAAAATACTGACCTTTATTGATCTGTACCCTGTATATTGCCCGTGGAGTGGTTTGTTTGTCCACGATTTCTTGAACATTTTTGTGTTACATTTCATGTTAAGTGGCATCAGAAGTTTAGTTTCTGGGTTATTTTGCGTGTCTTGCATAGTCTTGTTCCCAATGTTTCTTGCTACACTAACAATGCCTCTGTTTCCCATTCTTCGGTCAGATTTCATGACCTGCCTCATTAGTGGGTCATCATGATGGCTGACTTCATACCTTCCCATCGCTACTAATGCATTGTGCCAGGAGCTTCAATTTTTCTGAGGCCTCTTCAACCTTCCTTACGTGACACAAAGTCTATGTAGTACATCAACTCGAGGGTGGGCGACATGATGCATTGTAAGCAGTTTTCTGGTTTTTAGATCCATGATTTGAATTAATTTCCTGCTCAGTCCAGTCCACTAGTCCCAACTATTCTGCTACAGGTACCGCCAAACTACCTATTGCAGATATTTTATTTCTTTATTATTATTATTTTTCCACTACATCACGACTAAAGATTAATGAGTCGGCTGAATATACAATCTACTCCAGGTTGCAACTAGCTACATAAGGAGCAGATTCCGTTGACTGTCAGTGCCTCTACAATACTTTGCGCGAAATGTGGGCTGTTCCAAATAAAGCGATTTCTTGCACTTCCCAGTCTTTTGAATTACCCGGGAGTTTACACAAGTTCTTACACAAATTTTGCGGACCAAATCCCAGAGCTCCGATAACTATCGTGACGGCCTGTGCTTTTACGCCCCACATTCGGCTGATCTCGATTTCCAAACTCTTGTATTTAAGACGTTATTCTGCCTCCTCGGTAACGACGTTTTGATCACAAGGTACAGCAACATCTACAAGTAAACACGATTTTTTCGCCAAATTACGGATAACTATATCCGGTTTGTTTGCCGCTATCGTGCGATCAGTTTGAATTTGTTGGTCGTAAAACATCGTACACAATCCAACAGACGTCACCGGTTTCGATGAGTGTTCGTACCACTTGGGGCATGTGTTTGGAACTACGAGGGCGGTACAGATCTGCCAGTGGAGGTAGCTACACACCTTGTCATGTATTTTCAGGTATTCGGTCTTTGCTAGAAGTGGACAAGCTGAGACAATAATACCAATGGTTTCTACTTGCTCCTGGCAAATGCGGCATTTGTCATCTTGGGAAATATTGAGAACCGCTTTATCATAATGTCGTGTTCTCAACGCCTGATCTTGAGCAACTACTAGAACTGCTTCCGATTCTGGCTTCATTCTTCCCCTTTTAAGCCACATAAATGATTGATCTTTATTGATCTGCACTTGTCCATTCTTTTTAGATATTGCCCATGGAGAGGTTTGTCTCTCCACTATTTCTTTAACATTTTTTGTGTCTCACATTTCATGTTTAGCAGCATCAGAAGTTCAGTGTCTGTGTTATTCGACGTGTCTTGCCTAGTTTTCTTCGCAATGTTTCTTGCTACACTAACAATGCCTCTGTTTCCCATTCTTCGGTCAGATTTCATGACCTGCCTCATTAGAGGGTCATCTTGATGGCTGACTACATACTTCCCCATCCCGACTATTGCGTTGTGCCAGGAGGCCTCAATTTGTCTGAGGCCTCTTCCTCCTTCCTTACGTGACACAAAGTCTATGTACATCAGCTCGAGGGTGAGAAACATGATGCATTGTTAGCAGTTTAAACAGTTTTCTGTTTTTTCGGTCCATGATGCGAATTTTGTTCTCAATCCAGTCCACTAGTCCAAAACTGTATTCGGCCACAGGCACCGCCAAACTACCTATTGCAGATATTTTATTCCTGGTTGTTATTATTATTATTATTATTATTATTATTATTATTATTATTATTATTTTTCCATTATATCACGACTAAAGATCTTATGAGTCAGCTGAATATAAAATCTACTCCAGGTTGCAACCAGCTACCTAAGGAGCAGATCCGATGACTATCAGTGCCTCTACAATACTTTACGCAAAATGTGGTCTGTTCCAAATAAACCAATTTCTTGCACTTCCCAGTCTTTTGAATTACCAGGGAGTTTAGAAAAGTTCTTACGCAAATTTTGCGGAACAAATCCCAGAGCTCCGATAACTATCGGGACGACCTGTGCTTTTACGCACCACATTCGGCTGATCTCGATTTCCAAACTCTTGTATTTAAGACGTTTCTCTGCCTCCTTGGTAACGACGTTCTGATCGCAAGGTACAGCAACATCGATAAGTAAACACGATTTTTTCGCCAAATCCCGGATAACTATATCCGGTTTGTTTGCCGCTATCGTGCGATCAGTTTGAATTTGTTGGTCGTACAATATCGTACACAATCCAACAGACGTCACCGGTTTTGGTGAGTGTTCGTACCACTTGGCGCATGTGTTTGGAACGTCGAGGGCGGTACAGATCTGCCAGTGGAGGTAGCTACACACCCTGTCATGTCTTTTCAGGTATTCGGTCTTTGCTAGGATTGGACAAGCTGAGACAATATGATCAATGGTTTCTACTTGCTCCAGGCAAATGCGGCATTTATCATCTTGGGAAATTTTGAGAACCGCTTTATCATAATGTCGTGTTCTCAAGGCCTGATCTTGGGCAGCTATTACAAGTGCTTCCGATTCTGGCTTCATTATTCCCCTTTTAAGCCACATAAATGATTGATCTTTATTGATCTGCACCTTGTCCATTCTTTTTAGGTATTGTCCGTGGAGTGGTTTATCTCTCCACGATTTCTTTAACATTTTTTGTGTCTCACACTTCATGTTTAGCAGCATCAGAAGTTCAGTGTTTGTGTTATTCGACGTGTCTTGCCTAGTTTTCTTCGCAATACTTCTTGCTACACTAACAATGCCTCTGTTTCCCATTCTTCGGTCAGATTTCATGACCTGCCTCATTAGAGGGTCATCTTGATGGCTGACTACATACTTCCCCAACCCGACTATTGCGCTGTGCCAGGAGGCCTCAATTTGTCTCAGGCCTCTTCCTCCTTCCTTACGTGACACATAAAGTCTATGTATATCAGCTCGAGGGTGGGAAACATGATGCATTGTTAGCAGTTTTCATGGTTTTCGATCCATGGTGCGAATTTCTTGCTCAGTCCAATCCACTAGTCCAAAACTGTATTCGGCTACAGGTACCGCCAAACTACCTATTGCATATATTTTATTCCTGGAATTCAGAGCGGACTGCAGGACCAGTCTCACTCTCCTATAATACTCCCTACGAATTCTCTCTTTCATTCTGTCATTCGAGATGGTTTCACATTCTTCAATGCTCAGATATTTGTAAGTTTTACCTGGCTCAAGATCTTGAATCACAGTATGCAAATCAACTTCAATGCTCTCTGACGTTGTCAGTTTCCCTCTTTTTAAATTGATTTTTGCACACTTGTCAAGACCAAACTTCATGCAGATGTCATTGCTAAAGTCATTCACGACAGACAGCATTTGGGAGAGAATCGCTTCATTCTTAGCAAAAACTTTCAGATCATCCATGTAAAACAAATGGGATACTGGCCTTTCATCACCATGCAGCTTAAAACCAAAGTCAGCTTGCGACAACTGTCTCGATAGTGGGATCAAACTAATGCAAAACAGCGGAGGGGATAGTGAATCTCCTTGAAAAATACCCCTGTTAATCTGAATACTTCTGGTTTCTACTGCTTCCTTTCCGCTGTGTATTAGTAACCTGGTACTCCAGGACTTCATACTAGCCTTGCAAAATTCAATAAGTCTAGGATGAAATCGATAGATCTCCAGGATCTTCAAAATCCAATCGTGTGGTACACTATCAAAGGCCTTTTGGTAGTCAATCCAAGCCATGCTCAAATTACGTTTGCGTTTCTTTACATCATTCAAGATGACTTTATTCAGTAGCAAGATTTCCTTACAGCCATAAGAGCCTTTACGACATCCTTTCTGTTCAGCTGGCATTAGATGATTCTTCTCTAGATGTCTGTACATTATGTCAGCTATGGCTGAAGTTATAACTTTGTACAGTACTGGCAGACAAGTAATTGGCCTGTAGTTCTTCGCCAAAGAGCTGTCTCCCGCTTTGGGTAGCAATTATTATTATTATTATTATTATTATTATTATTATTATTATTATTATTATTATTATTATTATTATTTTATTTCACTCCTTTTTAATGGAGGCCAACATCTTACTCCGGGACTGTGTAGCCAAAGGACGTAAGATTTCTGCATAACATCTTGCTCATCTACTCTCCCAGTATTCGTCGGACAATACTGCAGGTGTCCAAGATTACGGACTTCTGGAGGGATATGTACACATCACGGTGCAAGTCTAAGATGTCATTATTATTATTATTATTATTATTATTATTATTATGTGTGGCTGTCTACCCATTTTATCGACTACTGATCATGGGACCCTAAAATCGGATGGAGAAATGTCCAAGGGGAGAACAAGACGGAGAGATAAATTTCATCACTCCACGAAGAGAACATTATACGTGCAAGAGGAGCTTCATTTTAACCAGTTGTGGAAATCTAGTAATGTGCTAGTTGTTACGCTATTGGCCGCCACCACAAACCGCTCATTTTTCTTTGGAAAGAAAGATATAATCATACAGTACCTTTATTTGTATGCGATAAAATCCCTGAAACTGAGTCTTTCCGCAATCCACGCATCCATAAATAGTAAGATCGTACTGCAATGCGCATCCGTACTCTTCTGCCGAATTCTGCGACGTACGTGACGGGCATGCTATCTCCGAATATCCAAAGGACGTTACCCAACGGCCTTTCACGCAGGCGGACCTTCCGGAACAGAACGTCCGTCGACCCGTCCGGCCAGTTTCTCCCAATGCGACTGTGGGCCCAGCGCTCGTCCAGCAGCATTTTCTCCCGGGTCTTCGTTTGGGTGTGCTGACAGATATATCGCCCACGGTCCCCAAAACATTCGAGGAGACACTCTCCCGTGAAGTCAGCAGTTTGAGTAACAATGCAGGCAGATTCTTACATAAAGATTGATTAAATGGTGTTTCCGGGCTCGCCAAGTGTCATGATCATTAGTGAATGTTTTATCCCGAGAGATAGGTGTGTGTGTGTGTCCCCCCACAATGCTGAGAACCAGTCCCCGATGTTCACGTCAGCTTGCATTCCATCTCAAGGTATTTCCCCCGGCGATGAAAAAAAATAATTGACAATTATTAATTTATGAAGTAGAAGCCATAAATCGATTAACTGAATTTCATTTTTGTTCCAGTTATTCGATTACATTTTAGTTGAACGGAAAATAATCAATTAATTTTTAAAAATTTGAAATTTCTTCATAAATTAATGAATTTCTTGAGTACATTCTTTAATTATTTAGAATGTGTTCGAATTGATAATCCTTTATTAGGCTGATTTCTACTGGGTCAAATTATCTCAATATAAATGAATTGAAATGATATAAATGAATTGAAAAATGATTGTAGGAAAGTGGGGAGAAAGGGTAAAAAATTACAATTGAGGGAATTCGCAGCTTTCAATGAACTGTATATTGCAAATACATTTTAAAAAGAAAAAGACATTCATAAATATACATGAGGTAGTAGCTCCATAATCGATTATATAATTGGAAATTGAAGAATATCAAATTAATAGAAGATACAACAGTTAAAAGAAGCTGCGATATAAACTCTGATCACTTTCTAGTAGTATCCCGTATAAAATTATTAAGAAGATGGGTAAAAAATAATTCAAGATTCACAGCGAATGATAAAGAAGTATACAAAGTATACCTCTTAGAAGACGAAAGCGTGAGAAACCTATATCAAAATAGAATAAATAAACATCTTCAAAACCTTATCACAGAGGAGGAAATAGAAAAAGAATGGCAAAACATACAGCAAATAAAAAAGGCAGTAGGACGGAAAAAGAAATTTCAAAAAAGAAAAGGTTTGAAAATTTGGAATGATGATATCGAAAAAAGTGTTAAGGTTAAACAGAAGAGATACAAGACATACCTTGACAGCCCTACTGAAGATCACAAGGAAGAATACAAAAATGCTAGAAACAAAGTAAAAACAATTATTAGAAAAGCTCACGCCGATTCATGGGAAAGATTTATTGGAAGAATAGAACATGATGTATACGGGAGACAAACTTTAGCCTACAAAGTAATGAAAACATTGAATAGTAATGAAAGAGAGAATGTAAAAATTAATGCAATTGAAAAGGAAAGATGGGTGAAACATTATAAAGCATTATGGTACGATGAAAAATGTGAAATAATAAAAACATACACAACTACAAATGCAGATTACCTAACGATAAATGAACTACATGAAGCACTTAACAAATGTAAAAATCGAAAAGCACCTGGTATGAATGGTAAGAACACAGAACTACTAAAATTCTCTGGAATGTTATTTCATCTACGCCTGCTTCATTTCTTTAATATGTGCTGGAGAAATAAACAAACTCTTAAAGAATGGCAAAAAGCAAAAGTAATCTCACTGTATAAGAAAGGTAACCGAGGAGACCCAGACAATTACAGAGGAATAAGTCTATTGGATACAACATACAATATCTGTGCGAGAATAATAAATGAAAGATTAAAAATAATAGCAGACCACCTTATATCAGAAGAACAAATGGGATTTCGAAAAGGCAGATCGACTGCTGATGCCATTTTCACATTAAAAAGAATAAGAGAAGAAAGACGTGAACACAACTGTGAAACACACCTAACATTCGTGGATATAGTAAAGCTTTTGATAATGTCAATAGAAGCCTTCTGTGGAAAGAAAGGGGTATCCAAAACACTTGATAGAGGTGATAAAAGGACTACATGAAACAACGAGCATTAAGCTGGTTATAAAAGGAAAATTGACAGAAGAGATTCCCACCAACAAAGGTGTAAGAAAAGGGCTGTTGCATATCACCGACACTTTTTAATATATACATGTACATGTTTAGAACATGGAAATTGAATATAGATTGAGGGATCTATTTTAGGAAAATATTTTTAAATTCTATTTTAAATGCAGATGACAGTGATAATACAGGACACTGAAGACAAAATGCAAATGGCAGTATATAGATTACATCAAACTGCAATAGAATAAGGTTTGAAAATATCCACAGAAAAAACTAAAACTATGGCATATAAAGGAAAATACCCAGTGAGAGCGAAGATTGTAATAGAAGAAAAGAGTATAGAACAGGTAAAGCAATTCAAATATCTAGGTTGCCACATCTCGTTTGAAAGAGATATAGATTTAGATAAAAAATTAAATAAATTTAGAAGTATATGCGGCACGATACACAGACATCTAAAAAATAAAACAAGGATAGAAACAAGAATAAAATTCTTCAACGCGGTAACTGTGCCAGTGTTAATGTATGGAGATGAAGCAAGAGTAACATCAAAAAAAGATAACTCTAAAATCCAGGCAGCTGAAATTAATTTTTTGAGAAGCACTCTACGTTATAATATCCTAGATAAAAAAGAAAAGCACAGAGATAAGAAATAAATTGGGGGTCGAACCACTGCTGGAGAAACTGGAAAGAAATCAGAAAAGATGGTATGAACACCTTATACGAATGCCAGATAACAGACTACTAGCATTCGCAGTGGACTACAGATGCAGAGGAAGAAGAGATGTAGGAAGGCCCAGAAGGAAGTGAACACCGGAACAGGTTCTTGAACTTAACCCTTGAAGTGCAGAAGAAGAAGATAAATGAATGTTAATATTTGACATACGCCACATTTTAGATTCGTCGTTAAAAATTAATAGACGCAAATGATCCTCCAGATGCTCCCACTACCACAATCTTTCCCCTTCTAGACCACTTTTGGAGAGAAGAAACATAGAACATATCAAAAGAAAGACATTCCACAATAAACAAGGTGAATGAAAGGGTAATAAAGAGGGGCCTACATCGTATCCGGAACTTAGTTCAGGAATTCCAGTTGACTTAGGACGGCCAAGAAACCACGACAGCATGTAGTATGCCCTGTACGTACTAAATATGTAATTCTTTTTTCGGCCGTCAAAACGGAAGTTCTGCTAGGCGCTCCGTAAAGTATTTACTAAAATATTCAGTTCCATTTTGCATACTAGGAACAAAAATAAATGTCTGTTAGTGCATACCCAAAAGTAAAATGAAATAAAAATGCTTTCTGGAGAAAAACCACAATAATGTTATAAGTTCATGCACGTTAGTGTGCACTTCAGTTTTTGCAAAAAATCACTTTCAGAACCGAAAACGCATCATTTGTTTTGCTGCTTATGGGCTCCTCGTCGGGATGATTTTCAAAAACAGTAGGAATATTTCTGGTTTGTTGTGCGAAAGTAATTTTCTAAACTTATCTCATCAAGGCAGAACAAATGTTAAAACGTGTATTTTTAGTTACAATTTTTATTCCGATTAATACAATGTTGATGTAGTCGGAATTATTCCTTTCCTTTAAGATTATGTAACTGTACAAACATACCTAATCTATTATGTTTTTATAATGAAATGGCTCTCGAGGATAATCGGCGATTATTTTGTAAAATGACACCCGAGGGATTATCAGCAGACAAATATGAAAAATAATAATTGGGTCATTCCATGCGAACTCAACATGATGACCAACCCGACCATCTCCGATTTTTAAATAAACATGATTTTTGTATTCTTTGGATCAAAACTAAGTGATTTCCAAGATAAAAGCCTTCGAAAATGGAATTCACGAGCCAGGAATTAAGAATCTGTTTTTGTGAATTTTAATCAATTTTTAAGCAAACATAATGAATTTATTTTTTTACACTTGTTTTGTTTCGGATTAAAAATTTTGTTCAGCATGCTTCTTATGAAAAACGTCTGAAAAAAGCGAATATCATATTTAGAAACCCGATTTTTCACAAGAAAACATCGAAAATGAAGATTTTATCAATTTTTATTAAAAAATCGATTTCTCAAAAACTTATCCTTTTAAAGTTGGTTTAGCTGGCTCAAACGCTTTATAATAGACCATATTACACTAAACTATTTATTTCCTTTTGGGGAATAGCTATTAAAAGGGTTTAAAAAACTTTATTTCTGAAACTCTATTATTTTTTAACGTTTTTCGCTAATCTGTAATATATTCAGTACATAATCAATGAATGTAACATGTTTTATGTGTTTGAAAAATATTTTTGAATATTTTTAAATATTTTTCATCACATTTGAACTAAAACATACTACTAGATTATTGTTTGGAATATTTAAATAGCTCTTTTTATATTTTAATAAAATTATACAACATTGTTACTGATTCCATTTTTTAATATAGTGTAGTTAAATGATTAAAACTCTTTTCTTAAGCGTTCATAGTTTTATTTGTTTTATCAAAATAAGTTGTCAAACATAATATTTACACAATAGATTTGTTATTGATTAAATCGAAAGTGAAAACATAACTTTCATCTGAACTTACAGTTTTGCACTGTATAACATTTTTTGAGAGCGGAACAAATTCGTGATAACTGCGCGTACCGGGAACTCTTACAGCTTTTGATTTGCGTCTTCTTGCCGTCTGTGAATCAGATTTCGGTATTACTTCGCAATGAATATTTTTTATAAACTCCTGGCAAAACTGCATCAACGCTCCAACGTCCATAATTTGATTATTTAATGGTCTTCTTAAGCTTTCGTTTGCAGCTTCTCGTTTTACTGTGCCCCCGATTCCATCGCATGGTGACTTACCATGTGCTGTGGTAAAAAATGTCCAGGTAGCATCAATCCCGTACATTTCCTGATGCTCGCAAGTATCTAAAAGGTTGTGGCAATTTTTATATTGTCCTGGACAGCCGTCACTCACGTAATGAATTGTTTTAATATTCGGTAATTTTTCCTTTATATAAGCGGTGATTTTATCTTTGATAACTTTGACAAAAGCAACGTCGTGTTTCAAATCTTCTGATAAATAGCAAAATCTTTGGTGTTTTAGTTCATTTTCACTTTTGTAATAAATTACTACAGGACGAACTGTACAACTCTTCTTTGTCCAATAATAAGCCTGGGCTTGGTCTTCTGCAATAAAGTTGTAGTTTTCACTAAAATCAAGCAGTGCAATACAAGCGTCTCCTCCCAATGATTCTTTCCTATTTTTCAAATGTTTAAACTGTTCTTTTGTGATAAAATCATGAGGAATCAGTTTTAAAAAACCTTCCATCAAATGCTGAATAAACTCAGTTTTTGATATGTTTTTCGTAATAAGTTCAGCCCTGTCGGCATTGATCCATTGCTTAAATTCTATAAAAGTTTCATCAATTTCATCTTCGTCCTGAATTTCTTCAGATTCTTCTGAAAGATGACTAGCACTCGGGAATAATAAGTCCTCTAACATTTTTACTATTTCATCTTCTTTTGGGCACTGTTCATAATTCCTTAGTAAACAATTTCGATTATTAGGGTCACAAACGAGTTTTAACATTATTTCTTTGCTTGATACTTTGGAATTTGTTGCAAACATTTGCAACTCAACATTTTGATGAATAATGCATACGCACACATTGTGTGATCCTGGTGTACCTGCGAGAATACACCACTTCGGACGTAACAAACAAAATGTCGAAAAACCTATCTGACTATCTTCAAATTCTTTTTTATAAGCTACGTACAGCTCACGAAGATTCAATAGCAGCAACTGTTTTTGTTTATATTTTCCTTTACCAAGACTCACGCAATCTTTTTTACCAGGTTGCATTTTTGAATATCCATTAGTTTCATCTGTGTAGAAGTTGATTACTCTTTTTTTCTCATCTTCTGACAAAATAGTGCTGCCATGTTTCTTATCTGGTATTGCAAAAACACCTTTTTCTGTTTTTTGCTTACGAGCAGCATCTGCAGTGGCGCGAGTTATGCCTAAATATTTTTGAAGTTCTACTTTTTCTAAATTTGGTACTAAAGTCAGAAGCTGCAATTTGGTAGAATAATTGCACGTTGTTATTGCAGTTTTAATTTGTGTCAACATGTAATTATAATTATTTGCTTTTTCTTTTATGTCATTCGGTGTAGAATCTATTTCTTCGTCTAAATGAAATGCTGTTTTCATTTTTTTAGCCATAACTTCAGTTGCTTGCTCCAATGTCCTTTTTAAATGAAAAGCTTTTGATTTAGCTGCTACACCTTTCAAATTAATTTGAGATATATTAAGACTTTTTAATAAATATTAAAATTTTTTTTAATAATTTAATAAATATTATCAAAACATGTTTGGGAATTGGATTCTGAAAATGTTGATACTTGTGACATTGCTGGTTGTGAATCCGTTTCACTTGTATGAGAGTCTTCTCCAGTATCGTACGATGCAACCATTACATAAGCTTGTAATTGTTCATTTAGCGATTTGCGACAAGAATCGCAATACTTCATGCCCGGTGTCACGTCAATATTTAATTTAGATTTCAAATCTTTAGCCATATCCAGTGTAATTGTGCGAATTCCTTTTGTGATCGGTTTTTTATGAATCGAATTTGGATTGAAACAGTGTTTTTGATTCAGTTCATAATTTTTTAAGTCCTTAGCAATATGAATTTGGCATATCTTTGAAGTTCAAAATTGTTTATACCTGAAAATTAAAATCGTTGTTATTAAATAAGGTGCGATTTTTTCATACATATAACAATAGCTTTAATGTAAATTGATTAACATGTAAGTGTATACTTGCTTGTATAAAAATAAGTAATTATGATTTTTAATATTAAAAGCAAAATCAGTTAATAAGATCTCCATTTATAGACAAAAAATTATAATTGAATAGAACTCCATAAATACCTGTTCTCCATTTCAAAAGTTCCTGTTGTTCTTTCAGTAAACTATCAAAATTGTGAAATCCTTATCCATTAAGCAGTTCAAATTCAAAGATGCTCCGACATGACAAATATTTTCCACTGAAAATCAATTCAATATTTATTTATCTAGCTTTGGAAAGCAATAAACATGTGATTTGTTTACCAACCTGTTTCAGTCATGTTTTACAGAATGAGTAAATTAATAAATTTTACATTAATATTTTTCAAGAACAATAATTTTCTCGATACAAAACAAAATAAGTGAGGTTAAGCTCATTCATATATTCTATGTTTTGATTTAAAAAAGATGAAACAGCAGTCAAAGACAATAAAGGTAGATAATTCAGTTTTCCAACAACAGATGACGTGAGGTTGATTTTAAAGAAAAACGTCAGTATGAAATAAACGCATTAAGAAAATTATTGACATTGCAAATGACGAATTTTTATTTAAACAATTTATTTAATTTATTTTTATTAGGTTTATTCAATGCGAATGTACAAAATAAATTTTTTTTTCAAATAATTTGAAATTTTAAAATAGCTATTTAAGTATTTCAAACAATAATCTAGTAGTATGTTTTAGTTCAAATGTGATGAAAAATATTTAAAAATATTCAAAAATATTTTTCAAACACATAAAACATGTTACATTCATTGATTATGTACTGAATATATTACAGATTAGCGAAAAACGTTAAAAAATAATAGAGTTTCAGAAATAAAGTTTTTTTTAAACCCTTTTAATAGCTATTCCCCAAAAGGAAATAAATTGTTTAGTGTAATATGGTCCATTATAAAGCGTTTGAGCCAGCTAAACCAACTTTAAAAGAATAAGTTTTTGAGAAATCGATTTTTTAATAAAAATTGATAAAATCTTCATTTTCGATGTTTTCTTGTAAAAAAATCGGGTTTCTAAATATGATATTCGCTTTTTTCAGACGTTTTTCATAAGAAGCATGCTGAACAAAATTTTTAATCCGAAACAAAACAAGTGTAAAAAAATAAATTCATTATGTTTGCTTAAAAATTGATTAAAATTCACAAAAAACAGATTCTTAATTCCTGGCTCGTGAATTCCATTTTCGAAGGCTTTTATCTTGGAAATCACTTAGTTTTGATCCAAAGAATACAAAAATCATGTTTATTTAAAAATCGGAGATGGTCGGGTTGGTCGTCATGTTGAGTTCGCATGGAATGACCCAATAATTATATATAAATATTTATAATTTTTATATTAATACTAATTACACGAGGGAACAAGATTTTTACTTCCAGGACGGTAGAGTGCGCAACATACTCAGTTCTATACGTAGATGACGAATATCACAATAAAACGGAATATCACGTCACATTTTTAAATATACCGTATCAAACCGTATTTTGCTATTAATGCAAATTCATTTAAATTGCACCCATAAGATATGTAGAATCAATAAGCATAATATCTTTTTACAAATACAATACTTGTTCAGTTCATCTATGCCACTTCCAGGACATCACAAAATTAGGATTTCGTGTTCTTTTTAGCGTTTTCGAAGATTGCGTCTTTATTCTCGCATCTGGTAGTCGCGCTCAATTACGAGGAGATCTTAATGGTCTTAATAGATCTTAGTTTTGAAAACAAGTTACGTCCACCCTCATATTTCCTACTGCGCATGAGATGTCGAAAGGAATTATTTTACTTCTTGGCTGACCGAGAGACGCCGCGTCGTTGGGTGAAAGGCCGACGTTTCGCCTGTCATGTCCCGAGCAAAGGTTCCTGGACTGGGAGTTCCTGGGCAGAGCCTGCCCTGAGGAAGCCTGCTCCAGCCAAGAAGTCATGGACTCAAGCCGCGGAAGCTTACGTGTACACCAGTAATTATTTTAGCCCATTACCTCATCGCAAATATGTATGTATCCAACTGTTAGGGTGGCAGATTCTGAGTCAGTCGGGGTCATGCGGAACTGTACCCGAAGTGCGGGTGAAGTTCGTATCTGGTTTGCTTGCGCCTCAAAAACATGAATATATTACAGTTCTCTAGTTTTTATAAAGTAAAATTCGACACATGATCTGTAGAATTGAATCGGTTCGATAAAACGCAAATCGTCATTTCACACAAAGTGTGCGAATCAATTTGTTGAAGATTTACATCCAAACATCAAAGGGGGGAAAATGAAATTACAAAACTTGCGTATTCTTTATACTTTGGCTGTTGTGTTTGTGATCAGGACAAACCATGGGATGCTCACCAGTATTTTGTCACCTGTACAACGAACCTCAAATTATGGTTGTATGGAAAACTCAAATCGTTGCCATTCGCTCTAACAATGTTGTGGAGAAATTAGTATAGGATTTTGTTTATTTTAAATATTAAATATGTTCATATCTTTTGAACTTTGCATGATAGAAACTTTTTATAAAAAATTTCGAAATCAGCGTGAATGTTTCCTTTGAAATCATCTACTTTCATTCTGGAGTTAAGAAAAAAATTGTTCCCTAGTGTTATTATCAACATTATTTGAATGACGTGAGAGTGCGCAATATTTATGATAGAGTTTAATATTTAAAAATTCTATTTTTTAATACATGAAACATCCACAAATAACGAACGGAGAAGGCGATTCGGGAACACACTACCAGGTTCATACTAGTTGTTACTCTCGTTCAAACTAGTCTAAAATTACACACATTTTTGCTCTTCTGTAAAAGTATTATTAATTCCTATTAATCTATTGTCAAACACCAATCAATTAACCGCTTTATCTAATTGGATACGTTTCATATACAATTAATAGAAAGAGTTTTATCGTTACTCCCTGCCCCGGACAGATCAAGTTCTAAGCCCCCGACTGGCCTCGCGTTTCTCACACCCTAATCTACAGAATGAACTCTTCTCGAACATTCTATTAAATTTTTTCTGGTTCGGCGCTTCCCGATATTACTTCACCTGCTCAGAGGTGCAGAATCTGCAAGTAAATGTGAATGAGAGGGACAGAGAGCGGCAGAGACAGAGATAGTGTGAGGGAAGGAGGGAGAGACAGTGAGAAAGGGAGGTGGGAGGGGAAAGAGGGAGATGAAGGGCAGAACAACGACTGCCGGGTTTTCCTAGTAAAAATATATGAAATATAATAAGTCAAGTGGATCGTCCTCCTGTACTACTGTAGTTACTGATAATTAACGATCAAAATAGACATATTGATACCACGAACATGATTTCGCATCGTCATGATGTCGACGAGAGCAATATTTTTTCTCGTGACGTTAGTTTTGCTAACGTTGACTTTAAAATCATTATCGCCCATGTCTGATCTTAATAAGTAAAAATTATCTCTTTGGGGGCAAGATAGGATTTAGTCCAACACAGAGCCCCAAAAAAGATTTGAGTGTAGAAAAAGAAGATGCGGAATCCTTTCCGTGTTTTGCTTCCTTTGCCCAGAAAAGGAAAGACCCAGGTAGGATACCACCCGCTGAAATCCAACTCATTCTTAGAAAGTAAGAACTAAGAGAAATTGAATAACAACGCCAGCACGATAACGTACGCTATGCTTTCGTTTCTTTTGTGCGGCCGCCGCGTCAGGGTCATGTCGCAATCGAATCTAACTTATGCAACGCAATTTCTTTCCGCGACCACCGTAGGAGGCGCAGGGGCGGGGGGGGGGGGTCGATTCTTCTCCGGAACCAGGGGCGCGTGCGCAGGAAGCGAGTGCGCGTCTGCGGGTGGCCGTTACGCAACGCGCGCGCATGCGCAGTCCAGGCGGCGGCGACAGCGGAGGACGGACAAAGGAGACGGACGACCATCTGGTGCCATCAAAGCGTTTCCGATCGCGAGGTCCTAGGGTCCGAGTCCCATCTAGGGATGACAAAAAAAACATCGATAATTGCGACTAGAAACATCTATGCATTAGCATCGATGCTTTATGGTCAATATTTCCTTCACATCGATTTATTTTTCCAGGAACATCAGTTTTAAAAAAAACTTTCATGATATAAATAAAATTTCCCGAAACTATTTTTTTGTGAATTGTTCAAAACCAAAACATGTACAGTTGTCGATACCCAGACGGCACGGAACCGTTTGAACATTCCTATTATAGCTAGGTCGAACTCAGCTGCTACTACAAGAAGAATTCTAGCGACTGGATGCTCTGATCGGTAGTGTATGCATAGGTACCGAAATGTTTAAAGAAAATATTTGGTGTCATTTTTGAGAAAATCTTGTTTTTGTAATTTTTTTAATTGCACATATTGTACGCAATATTGTGCGAAAAATAATAAAATTTTCAAAAAATGTACAGGACCTTAATAAAAGAACTCACTATGGAGAACAAATTTTATTTGATGTAAAAATCTATCTGCAATTTTGTTGTTGTAAGGAAGACGCCGAAAAAAATATGAAAACTTGTGAAATTTTCGAAAATTCATAGTTAACGTGAAAATCGGACCTATGCTATCCTTAATACGCATATTTTATTCTATTCATACAAGAAATTTAAAGAAAAAATTTGGAGCCGTTTTTTGAGAAAATTTTGAAAATGTCCGGGGGGCTTTATGTAAAGTACCCCAAAAATTAATGAATGTTTTTAAAAATCGCGGCGCCTTGAGTGAAACCATTTCGACCGTGGAAGATTCTTTTTGGAAGAAATCGTATTTATGGTTTAGGCGCTAATGTTGTTCACATACCCGTACGGGAAGACAGACGGACGGACGTTTTCCTTTCAATTGGTTTTTCGGTATGAAGGACGCACAAAGCAGGATTCTGGCTACACCACGGGTTATAGGATTTTTTTCTTAATTTAAAAACTGGATTTATCCACTTTTTCATTATCAGGGCTCAGCAATGAATTTTTCCTGCCGAAAATTCGCCGTTCTTCCGCACAGCATTACATAACGTTTCCTATACTACGCATATTACTCCGTATATACGTATGTATACGGGAAAGTAAAAACCACAGTCATAAGTCTTAGCCACCGGCTTCGTAATAAAGAAAATCCATTTTTCAACCCTACAATGTTGTGAAACAATTGAGAAAGTAAACTATTTCAAATACTTAGGAATAATATGGAAAAATGGAAATGGAAAATGATATAATGAGTATACAAAAATATGTAAGTGGTACTGGAAGATAATTCTATTATCTACAAACTTTTTGCGATATACATACACCATGAATTCTATATTACGCACTAATAAATTCAAAACTCCAATATGGAATCCAAATATGGGGAGGCACATTTAAGACGTATATTAAGAAGCTAAGAACAACTCAAAACAAATTTGTCCACATTATCTATAACAAAATAAAACTGATTCTTCACTTCCCCCTTATAAACATCAAACATTTTACCACTACAACATCTCTTTGTATATAAAGTAATTCAAATATTCTATGTCAAAACCGGAAAGTTTAACTGATAGAATATTACACAATTACAGTATATGTAGCAAAGATACTAATCAAATTTAAAAAATCAAACAAAATTCATAAATCTCTAATATCAAGAACCTTTGCCTTCGTTGGGACTAACATTTATAATCAAATACCGATGACATTGAAAAACAATATATCCTTGAACATTTTCAAACGCAAGATAAAAATTTGGATTCTAAAACATGATGACAATGATGTAAACAAATTAACAGAAACATTCCATTAGAATTGTGTTAACTAACTGTTGACTGTGCCTGTAAAAAATTTATTCATTGTGTCAATTAAGTCATTATTAAATTAAGGAATTAAATTATGTATTAAATAAGTCATTAAATTATAAACTCAGTGTTGCTAACCATCACAACTAATTATCGATGGTTAGTAATTCCTAAAAAAAGCAGTGTAAATTATCTATGTAAAACAAGATGGGAATAAAATTATTATTATTATTATTATTATTATTATATTAATATTATTAATAATGTCCTTCACCTATGTCGTCCTTTCGCGGCTGCTGCAATATTTTTGGTCTTAATTTCTGTTATCCCTCTTCGCCTCAAACGAGTCGAACGCTTTGGTATGCCAACCTTGAAGAAGGCAGATATGTTTTTGACACAGGGTGGTGAGAAGTCTCGTCCTCGTAGACCATCAGTTTCCTGTCAACAACTTCTTCATTGAACCCTTCTACAACTCCCCTACTTTTGTTCAGATTTTTTTCTGAAACACCCAGTAAAAAGTAGAAACTCATAAATACCAGTGTCGAAATACTGAAGCTAGAGACGAGAAATGTGGCATACAGGATCCTACTACGATGAAGTTGGATGTAAGCAAGGACTTTTGAAAATGTTTATCAATACTTATATCACTTTCATTTTGAAAGACTTAATATTTTAATAAACATATTTAATAGTTCATTAAAATGAAGAAATACATTGATTTTTTCCCGAATTGTACAACGTTTTGACATTACATTTTACTTTCCCGTATACATAGAGTAATAAATGTAGTATAGGGAAAGTTATGGAATGCTGCGCGAAAAAATAGCGAATTTTCGGCAGACAAAATTTCATTGCCGGGCCCTGAATTGCTATTCGGAATTGCCACATACTCTTTCTTGCCAGCTGTCATCTAACACCGCCAAAAGTACATTTTTTTGTCATTTTCTTAATTTTTCGGTTTCGTATTGGTAGAACGAAAATATTAATTTTAGAATATTAAAGAACACAAAAACCTTGCCGTAAATGGCAATTTTCTTTTAAAAATTATGTGCCGTTTAAGAGAAAATGGCGTTTTAGCACTACTAAAAATGCGAAATTTGAAGCTCATTTTCACAGAAAATTTTTGAGTTTTCAAAATACTTTATTTGAAGCACTTACACTCACAAATATAATAATTTTTGCAAATTGCGGATAATGTGCATATTAAACATGTGAGAGATCTTTCAAAAAATTTACATTTATATAATTTTTGAGAAAACAAAAAAATAACTCAAAATAAACTTTACGTCATATTAAATAGTGTAATTATCACTATCCTGTTACAAAAGTTTCAAGAAAAAATTTGCAGCCATATATGAGAAAATGGCGTTTGAGAATTTCTGAAAATGCCCAAATGTGAGCTACTTTTCACAGAAAACGGAAGTGTTTTCGAGAAGCATTACTTGACATTATTTAAAGCATATGTACTCGTAAATATAATAATGTGAAAAAATCGCCGCTAATGTAAATATTATCGACGTGAGAAACATGTGAATATATTTACATTTTTGTATTTTTTGAAAAAAACCAACCTATAGAGCAGTAGAGCTTTTATGTCATCTGATAGAGTACATTTACCACTATCCCTACCAAAAGTTTAAAGAAAAACTTTGGAGTCGTTTTTGAGAAAATTTTGTTTTTGTAATTTTTTAAAATTGCACATATTGCACGCAATATTGCACGAAAACTACTAAAATTTTGAGAAACATTTACATGACCTTTATGAAAGAACTCAATATGCAGAACAAATTTTATTTGAAGAAAAAATCTCTATCTTCTTCTTCATACAATAAATTTAAAGAAAAAATTTTGAGCCGTTTTTGAGAAAATTTTGAAAATCCCAGGGGGCTACATATAAAGTACACCCAAATTTTGAAGAATCTTTTTCAAAATCTCAAAGCTTTGATTAGAATCAGATCGACCGGGGAATATCCATTTTGGAAGAAATCGTACGTATGGTCTAGGCGCTAGCAGTGTTCACAGACGGGACAGACGGACGGACGGACGGACGGACGGACGGACGTTTTCCTTTCAATTTGTTTTTCGGTATCAAGGAACTAGAAAACAGGGTTTCTGGCTACACCACGTGTTAGGGGATGATTTTTCTTAATTTACCAACTGGTCTTATCCACTTCTTCGTTTTCACGGCCCGGCAATTAATTTTTTTTCCGGCGAAAATTGGCCATTTTTTTCGCGCAGCATTACATAACTTTCTCTATACTACGTATATCACTTCTTGTATACGTACGTATACGGGAAAGTAAAAACATTTGGAAGCAAAACGTCCGTCCGTCGATCCTGGTGTCTCTGAACGACACTAGCGCTTAAATCATAAGTACGATTTCTTCCAAAATGAATATTCCCTAGTCGATCTGCTTCCACTCGAGATGCCGCGATTTTGAAAAACATTTCTTCAAAATTTGAGGGTACTGCGCAAGAATCCCCCCGGACATTTTCAAAATTTTCTCAAAATCTGCTTCAAATCTTTTCTTTAAATTTCCTGTAAGAAAACAGTAAAATACACATATTGAGGTGGCATAGATGCGATTTTCACGATGAACTGTGAATTTTCGAAAATTGCAAAAGTTTGAATTTTCTTCCTACAACTCCAAAATTCAACTTCCTACAACTACAAAATTCAAGACAGAAACTTTTCCTTCAAATAAAATTTTATCTCCAAATTTGATTGAAATGTTATTGATTTCTTTCATTAAGGTTATGTGAATTTTTTTGAAAATTTTATTAGTTTTCATGCAATATTGCGTGCAGTGTGTGCTATTTTAAAAAATTACAAAAACAATATTTTCTCACAAAAGGCTCCATTTTTTTAAACTTTTGGTTAGAATAGTGCCTAACGTATTTTAAGAGCTGATATAAACGTCATGTTGGTGTATCCTTTTGTTTGTTCTAAAATTACAATTTTTTTTACTTGTCTCTCACGTTGTTAATATTTACATTACCGGCGATTTGTTCACATTATTGTACTTACGATTACATATGCTTTAAATAATATTTGGTAAAGTTTCTTGAGAATCCAACTGTTTTTTGTGAAAATTAGCTCAAAATTTTCTCAAAAATGTCTCCAAATTTTTTCTTCAAACATTTCGAACCGATAGTGCTAGTTGCACTCTTTAATATGACTTGAAGGTCAATTCGCAGTATTTTTTTTTTCAAAAATTACAGAAATATATTTTTTTTGAAATATCTCTCACACCTTTAATATGCACATTACCAGCAATTTGTAAACTTTATGACATCTATGAGTCTATGTGCTTCAAATGTATTTCAAAAACTCAAAAATTATCTGTGAAAAAGAGCTTCAAATTTCGCATTTTTAGTATTACTTAAACGCCATTTTCTTAAAAACGGCTCCCAATTTTATAAAAGAAAATTGCCATTTAGGACAAGGATTTACTGTTCTTTAATAGTCTAAAATTAATATTTCCGTTTTATCATTAGGGAAACCGAAAAATAAGAAAATGTAAAAAAATATAGTTTGGGCGGCGATAGATGGCAGCTGGCAGGAGTACGTGGCAATTCCGAGTAGGTAGCCGAGACCCAAGGAAATAGAAAACGAATATGGAAAAATCTGTGCCATTCTGTAGCACAATTAGTTCTTTTTCAAGTCTTTTGCAAGTAATAGGGCTAGTACTAGGGGTCATGTTATTTTCATATACGTTTCCTGTGAGTAGTCACTGTCATAATGAATGAGTTATTAAACATGCCCACTGAGAAAAATCTGATATTTCAAAATAAATTCATTCAGGAGTAAGGCCTTAAATACAAAAATTTATAAAATGGGAAATCTTTACTTATGAGAACATTTAAAGACCACTGTGTATCAAGAACTTTGCGAACGTTAAATTCTTTGCCAATATTCAACAACGATTTCAGCAGACACGTGGAATATGGGAAAGAGTAGGAAAGAAAAGGATAAAGTCTGCTCTAAAAAATAGATCTGTGAATAATTTCATGTACATTTTTTTAAAAATAAAAGTTTTTGCGTAACTTAGGTTTGAAATTAATTTAATTTCAAGAACTGTTTTTCGGAGAAACGACTCCATTTTTTTCTTTACATTTTTTCAATGGATAGAGCAAAGGACGCTTAAAATTATCGTAGACCTAATTTTCGATGAACTATTTGAATTTTCGAAAATCGCAAAAGGTAAAAATACTGCGAGAAAATATGTGCTGTTGTGTCACTAATAGTTTAAAATATTGAATTTTATGGCAGGCCATGCTGTACTGCGAGTGAGCTAGGCAAGACTAGGCTTCCCGCCCAGCAGATCTGTATGTTGGTCTCTACGACTAGGCGCACTCTCGTCCACTTGTGGAGGCATGTTGCCATGGCAACTAGTGGCCGACTTTAAGTGATCAGAGTCATTAGTGACTACCTGGTCACATGTCGGCCACTCGTCAGTCTGCTGTGAAATTTCAATTATTCACTATAATATAATTTATGCTATTAGAACGAAGACGTCGAAAGCACAGATTTCAACAAACACATCAGGGACACATCAATTTTTACATGTGAAGAATGTGTGAATATTACTTTGCTTTCTAATGAGTTTAAATACAAAATTACGACACCAAGGTACGATAACAGCGAGATCTGCTATAAGCAGCATGTAAAAATGGGGCTCATTTGCTGCCCGCTGGCTCGTTACATGAAAGGGAAAGGCTCCAGAAAAAAGTTAAGTACCTTGCAGAACTTGCATCCTCCCTGGTTTTCTCATTGCTAAAGGATACGACAGCAAAGAGAAGATGTTGACACTGGCCAACCAGAATTTTCATTGGCTATTTCTGTGTCAATGTTTCTGAAGTATCTTTCGTATTCGCCGTATTTTTATTCGTTCACGTAAAGTTTTAATAACCTAATTTAAATAATTCACCTCATGAATATTGTTTCTTCTAGGTTTACACTATCGGCTATTTACTCTTTTCGTCAAAATGAAACTTGGAGGAGGTAACTCGGACAGTGACTTCAGTCTTCAGCTGCAACGTCCGTGTAATTCACATTTGTGCAGCAACTGCGGGTCTTCTTGAATGCATTAAACATAAAAACAATACCTAAAGACGTGACTCTCCATAAGCATACCACTTTCACTTTGAACTTTGCAGAGAGTAAAAAAAACTATGAAGCTACAGTACGACGTACTTTCTCATATAGATAGAATAGAGAAAGTTAGGTAATTCTCCAAATCTCTGTGACGACTTATAACGACCTTTCTAGTTCGTTTCTGAAACTGAAAAAAGATTTTATCTTTTCTTTTCAAACAAAATCTGACTACCCGACTGTCTGTGGGTCTATCCGTATGTGAACATCGAAACCTATTCAGGATATTATCTAAAATGAATATTCTCCGATTGATCTTGATCAATTTGAGGTCTCGTGATTTTAAAAGCACTTTCGGTGTAACGAAGTGGGCCTAGAAGCATTTGACGACATGTCAGGACCACTAACTTCTGAAACAAAGAGTTATTGAGCTCGACAATTGATTCGAAATATTTCAAAATACTCTGTAGGACTCGTATTTCCTTATTTTCTCCAACTTCTTTATATTAGGTTTTAATCTCCGAAATTAATATAATATACTACGTACGTGACAATTTTGCAACAATCAATACATTTTAATTAACACAAAATATAATTAATAATATATTAATAAAAATATTTATTTACATACCTATTAATGTGTCTGAATTTTTTAAAATCACAACATGAATTCAACAGTATGTCGATATTAATTAGTTTGATGCTTATACAGTAATTCATTTCTGTAATCCATTACTAACTCATTAGCACACATCGTACAGATTTACTTATGAAATACCATTAAAGAGGATTTTTTGTCCTTATATGTAGTAAATTAATTTCTCTAATATGTAGCGTAGTTAGAATCCACAGTTTGTGGTTTTTTAATTCCGAAAAAAGAAATTTTATCTATCTGTGAACAACACTAGCGCCTAAATTATTCGTAAGATTTTTTCCAAAATTAATATTCTCCGATCGATGTGGCCCAACTTGAAGCTCTGCAGTTTTTAAAACAATTCTTTAAATTCTGAAGTTACTTTCAAATCAAGCCCTCGGAACATTTTCAAAATGTTTACAAAACTTGCTCCCAATTGTTTATTTAAATGTTTTACAAAGACAGTGAAATTCTTTATAGATATGGCAATTTTCATTATTAACTCTATTTTCTAACATTACAAAAGTTATATTATTATTGGCGTTTTCATTAAACTACGACATTGAAGATAACGATTTTTTCTTTTAATGAAATTTGTTCTCCACAATTAGTTCTTTTATTAAAGTCATGCAATTTTTTTTAACTTTCAGATCTTTGCAAACAATGTTGAATAAAACATGGTCAATATAAAAAAGGTTAAAAATAAGATTTTCTCAAAAACGTTTCCAATTTTTTCTTTTAAAAGTTTTGTACGGACAGTGCTAATGCAATGTATAAGATTACATAAAAACCATTTTGCTGTATCCTTTTCCTTTTTCAAAAATTAAACAAATGTAATGTTTTTGATATCTCTTTCACATCATTAATATGTGCAACATTTGTGTACATTCATGCATTTTTAGTACAGCAATTCTCAAAATATTTCTTTAAAAATGAACACAAAATTTCCCTTTTCCAGAAACGCTGAAACGCCATTTTCTTGAAAATGGTTCCAATCCTTTCGTTAAATGTTTTATACGGATAGTGCTATATACACTGAATAAAATGACATAAATGTAATTTTGATATAGTATTTATATGATTCCTCACAATTTGCACAATTTTATTTTTTTCAATACCTCTCACCTCGTTAATTTTATATTAATGGAGTATAAATTATTGCATCAGCGCGAACAAGTGTTTAAGAAATGTCTTAAAAAGTTTCTGGGAAAATCAAATATTGTCTGTAAAATAAGCCCGAAATTCCATGTTTTCAGACACTCAAAAGCCATTTTCTCGAAAACGGTTCCAAATTTATTCATTTTTTTTATGCGGATAGTGCTAAATAATGTGACATCAATTCTACTTCGATTTAATCTTTTTTATCAATAATTACACAAAAGTAATATTATTATAAGTCTCTCAAGTCGTTAATTTTAAGCATTTCTTATACATTACTGTAAATGAGAGTTCATGGGCTTGAAACGATTTCTAATGAAGTTACTCGACCATTCGAAAATTTGGGTAAAAATGAGCTTAACGTTGCGTCTTTTCCGAAAATCTTAACAACTTTAATAAAAATGACTCCAAATTTTTCAATGAAAATGTGCACATATGACCAGATTCTACGCTCCTGTAATTTCCTTAAAGTCATATTTCAATTCTACAATTGAGTATCTGAAAAATTAAAGAAATGTAAAAAAAACTGTGTTGTAGGCGTCAATAGAGGGTAGCTGAGAATAGAGTGGGTTAAAATAAGAAAGCTCAGAATAAAGAGATACGGAAACAAACAAGTACGAGAAATTATGTGTCATTCTGTAACGCCACTCGTTTACTTTCGCGACTTACTTGGTAAAAAGAGAATGTATTGTAATCGTGCGCCGGAAAACGAAAAAAAACTCTAATTGTCGGGCTCAGGTAACGAAAAAGTGAATAAATCTTGTCCCTGTAATATATCTTCCTCTAACACGCTGTGTAGACAAAATCCATGTTGATGGGTCTTTGATACCGAAAAATCGATCGACGACAAAATGTCTGATTGTCCGTTCATTATGTCCATAATGGTTGTTCCTTGATTGGTTTAAAGGAACTCGAGGCCCTCTTATTTTGAATCGGATATTCTGAGTTTTGGACGTACTTTACTGGACCCTTCAGCAACGTATTCAAAATAACCTCAAAAAGATTCCAATTTTTTCCTTAGATGTAACAAAAGAAGCTTAAAGAAATGACAGTTTCAATGAACTCTCTGATTTTTCGAAAATCGCAAAAGTTCAAAATGTTTTCGACTTCTTCCTACAATTACAATATTGAAGATGGAGAATTTTTGTTAATGCAATCTATTGTTGAAAAAAGATTTTGAAATAATGCCAACTACAAAGTTTCAAAAATATGATTTGTTTTTGCGTAATTTTGCCTGGAATATAGGCGATTTTTAAAATTTTCTAATAACTATTTTTTTTTAAATTGCTCAATTTTTCTTTAAATTTTCTCCTTGTATATGTCAAAGGAAGGTATAAAAAATTCTCCTAAACTCATTTCCAGTTAACTCTCCGTTTTTTGAAAATTGAAAAAAATTCAAAAAGTAAACATTTAAAATTTACAATACTGAAAATATGTTTGTCTTAAAGATAATTTGTTCTAAAAAGTCAAATTTTCAAACAAATGGTCATGTACATTTTTTAAATGAGTTATCCCGAAATTTATTCTTGAAGTAAATGCAAATTATTTTTTAAAAAATATCAAAATACACTTCCAGTTTCTTTCTTTTTTTTCCCACATTTACATTTCATTACAGTTCCACATTTTTGAACAAGAAACACTCAAAAGAATGATGCAGGGCCCATTTTCGTCGAACACTCTGAATTGTTGAAAAGTCCAAATTTTCGAAATAATACGAGAAAGTACGTGTTGCTGGAGCACCATGAATATTTTTATTGTTAAATTAGTTTGTAATGTATTTCTTCTAGGAGTCCCTTTTTTCTCTGAGGGCAATCAATGAGGTAAGATGATCGTAATGCCTGTTCATCGAGATCTTCAGTCGCTTTCTAGAAAGCAAAAGAACACGGGTCGATTGGGACAAAACAATTCCGCCTCGATAATCACCGCAACCATAAAAGCTCGGAAACTGGAGACAAAGGATTAGGCAAGTTGCCGCTTCCCGAAGCTTTAAGCATTTCTGCTTCGCCACGGTCGCTGTCGACTGCGGTTTCTCTTGGCACCGCTCGAAGCGAACTGCACTCACGTCCATCGCCGCCGCCCCGGTCCCCGGCGCCGCCCCCGTCCCCCGCACCCCTTCCCTACAGTCTGAGTTGGTCTCCCCCCAACTGTTGCCTCAGCAGCGATTCCAATCGGGAAGTTCTACGGTCCGAGTACCGGCGATGGCGGATTTTCGACGCTAGCTACGACGTATATTCTTGGGTATTTATTTCTTGGCGCATGACGGCCTGTCTTCAGGATGGAATATCTCATGGCATTTCGCGTCTTTCTCGGTAGGGCCGCTAGATGTCGCATGACCGCCAGCGCTGCTCGATACGGTCGCGATCATGCGACGTCCAGCGGAACGACCGAGAAAGACACGAAATGCGGTGAAATATTGTATCGTGAAGACAGGCTCTGACGCGCCAAGATATAAAAACCGAAGTATAGCTACATATACTTGGGTTTTTATTGGCGCGTGAGGGCCTTTCTACACGATGGAATATCTCATGACATTTCGCGTCTTTCTCGGTAAGACTGCTAGATGTCACATAACCGCCAGCACTGCTCGATACAATCGCGATCATGCGACATCTAGCGGCAGGACCGAAAAAGACACGAAACGCTGTGAGATATTGTATCGTGAAGACAGATCCCCACGCGGCAAGAAATAAGCTCAAGTAAAGCTAGGTCCAATTCAGCTGGTGTCTGGAAGAGAATACTAGCAACCGGCAGTTCTCATCGGTCGTTCTTTATGATTTCTCCGATCAACACCTCGGAACGATAGCAGTACATAGGCTACGGATCGCACTTGATCCATTTGTCCTTATTATTGTTCCCACTTCTCTCCTTACCCACACATATAGCATACACTGCACATATACATACACATATACATACATATATACAATACACTGCCACACATGCCAGGAGAGCAGAGGAACGCATAGAGTTTGTCTCCCAGCTGGGGCGGAATCCAGCTGTTGGGAGATACTTCGAGGGGGCATCCCAGCGTATGTGCCGCCCTGCCGCGTCCTGAGATGTAGCTTGCACAACACATATGGGAATAATTATCATAGCAGTCGAAGCAGCAATCAATTAATCCACCTTGCCTCTGAACTTACGCCGCTGCGCACTTCCTACCGTACCTGTTTCGTTTCCCTTCCCCACGCCCACCCGCACCACCACCCTCTTCGCAATGCGATGAGCAGGACGTGGGTATAAGTGTTGGAAGGACCGGATGAATGCCTGGGATAGCAAAGCGAATACAAATGCAGAGACAATTTTTTCAGTACAATCTCGATTAAGGAATGACTTGATATTACGAAGTATATTCTCATCTGCTTCGGGACAAGAACCAGAGAGTATAAGAACAAGAACGTCGATGATTTAGAGAAAATCACTAGAAAGAAGCTTCGAGACGGAAACGCAGTCCTTGTAATTCAAATTGCGACAAGCAGATTTTGCAAATTGAATATGACGCAGTTACAACTTCAATGTTCAAATTTATTTCAGCAGAACCTGTGTAATCGGAAATGACCACGGTTTACTGAGTCGTACATCTTAATATGATATTTTTCAATCTCATGTGTCTACAATTTAAATCTTCCTTTTTTTCCTATTTCATCTGTTCAAGTGTTAAAATTCTGATGATTGCCCATGCAGATGCCACTAGTACTAAACAAAAGAGATTTTATCTTACAAATTGATAAAAACTACTAAATGACTAAGAGAACAGTTGCTGGAAAGAATATTGTGGAAAAAGTAAGCGCAAACCTGCCAGAAGTCATAAAAATGTTGATTAATTTATTGCTTCTTCTTCTTGTATGTAGAAGCACAGCCTGTTACGCCTCCATTCCCATCTGGTCACCCCATCTCTTTGTCGGGCGGCCGGATTTCTTCTTCATTGTGAGCGGTATTGTAGAATTATTTTCGGCAGGCAGTTGTCTTGCATCCTTTCAATGTGCTGTGTCTAGGAATTTCGGTAATAGTTGATTTTCTCTTGAAGATTACATACTCCAAGTTCTGTACGAATTTCCAAATTCCTTTTCTTGTCCATCAGCGTATAACCAGCTACTGATCTCAGGAATCTCATTTCAGCACTTTGTGGTCTTGTGCTATCTTTTGGGGTCATTGTCCAGTTTTCACTTCCATACAAACATGTTTGGATACCTTATAGAATTTAATCATAGTTTCCTTTCTGACTTTTTCAGGGTTCTCCGTTCATGCAATGTAGTTTTTCTATTTTCCTTTGAATATTTATTTCCCCTCTGTATGACATTTTATATCCCAAGAAATTGAAACTTTAAACTTGCTCTATAGGTGAATTGTATGTAACTAATTTGGATCTAATCGGTTCCATCCCTTCAAAGGCCATGACATTTATTTTTGTCGAAGATATGCAGAGATTGTATATTTCAATTACCTTTTGTAATTCAAAGAGTGCTTTCTGGAGGCCATATTCACCATTTGCTATTACAAGTTGGTCATCCGCGAAGAATATAGTCATTAGGTTTCTTTCTTGTCCCATGTCATGACTATATTGATTGCTTATTGATTGTTAATCTGGTTAAACCACTAAAAAAGTTAGCTTTTGTTGGAAAAAATATGTCCTTTCTCCAGGGTTAACGGCTCCAGCAATGAGGATGTCTAATATAACAGAATGGCTGTGGTGGATTCATCCGGTGCCTTTCACTGACGGACCTCCCTACAGTTACGTAACGTCTCTCGCAACAACAATAAAGCTTTCTTCAACAAAATGAACGGTCCTATCTGTCCGTGAGTTTTCAAACAAGAGACACCTTTTCATTTCCTTGGAACTCCATGCTTCCGTACTGATTGAGGCAACACGGTTATCCAAGAAGACTGATACATGTGTAATAACATTCTCTTAAATGTTTTCCACTAGCTTCCACCTATAAATAATTTCAGTATATGTTAACAAAACTTATTGTGTTCTCTTGATACTTTATTTTTAGAGTGTCATTTTAAAAGCTTTTATTTGGAGGTAAGGGTGATTCGTGATTTTGTGTGATGATCGTGTAACGTTTTGTTGCCGTTTGCCCTTTAAAAATTGATTCAGGCGAGAATTACGTGTTTGGAATTCGGGAAAGTTACCTGTGTAAATAAACTGAAATTTCAATCAGTGATTTCAAATTAATTGCCTAATTACAAGCTCACATTGTTACCTACATTAAATAAAAACTCATTCAATTGTTTCTGCAATGTTTGTCTATATGAGTGAGCACCCCAACCCCGCCTGGTGTTGATTGGAGAAACCACGGAAAACTACCGATCAGAGCAGTCGGACCTTATAATTCTCCAGACTGTGACTGAACTCGACTGGCTAACTGTACCAAAACAATGATATATAATGAATTAGTTTACGTTTGCATTGTATACATTTTAAAAAAATATTTAATACGCCTGTAACAAGTAATGTACCTCAGCTTGCGGGTCAATGACCCCCATCTCGATCAGGTTTTTGTCCAGTTTCCCTGATCCATTGAGCAAATGCTGAGATGGCCCCTTGTTTTGCTTCTGGACGTAAATGTAGCTTTACTGTGCGCACGTTTTGTTGAGCACTCCTTTTGCTTGTAGTTCATTTACCGTTGAAATTGATTTTCTATAACTCGGGAACAAACATTTTTCAAATATTTTTATTTTTCTAAAATAATAATTATTTTCTAAATTCTTGTTTCTAGTTTTTCATATTTTTTTTAATTCTGGGCCTCAACAACATGTGCGCAGATAAATCTCTTTCCCCACACGTCATATGCAGTTTTTACTGTTTTTTGACAAATAAATAAAATAAAATAAACTAGCTATTGCCGAAAATCCTGCCGCCGTCGAGACTCTAACCCAGGGACCTCTCGGTCAGAGTCATTACAGTGATATCAGTTGATGCCCTGAGCCAACTCATCCGATAAATATGTAATTTCGTACAAATGTGTAAAAAATACAACAGTGATTTTGGTGTATACTCTGCTCTCAATCTGGTCTCATAACTTTTCATTCATTCGCAAACATGATGTGAAATGGAATTTGTAGAATTGTATTCCTTTCTTCTCATTGATGCACAATATATTAATTACCATTTGAATTTTATTTTATGTACAACTCTTTAGATTTGTGTGAAACTAATTATATTGTCAAAAATTTAGACCGTTTCACCAGATAATGACAGCAATACCGATGTTGTTTGCCGAATTGTTTAGCTACGCTAACGGAAGTTAAGCAAACCGAAACACCACGGTTCCCTGGGCCGTCTGGGAACTCCGGTTACTAACGGCGCCGAGCCTTTGGCCGAAGGGATAAAAGGCATTGGCGATGCGACGAGACGAGACAAAAAGATAAAACAAAGAGTATTAATCTAGATTTATTTATGCTCGATGACCAAGATCGGCCAAGAGAAATGTTGCAAAAATAAGCAACATTTTTTAAGGTATTGTTGAAACGTGATTTTATATCAATGAAAATCTTGGTGTGACTTCTTAATGTAAATGAAATACGCAACCAATGGTTGTAATATAAAATTAATCGTTGGCGGGGTTAAAAACTGTCAAATGAATTGATCGTTCAACAATAGCATTGTAATCTTGCAGACACTTACATACAACAGTGTAAGTTCCCTTGACAACATTAAGTGCGTTTATGGCGTAAGTTGGCGTGAAGACGTTCCTGAAAGTTCCACTCGTGCTTTGGAAATTCTCATATAAACTGACTCCTCTGTTCGAAAGTCGTGAGTTTATCTAAAAGCCTTGAGCGTGATTGGAATTACTTATAAGAATTAATTCGAAAACCAGTAGGCTCTCCCTGGGGTGAGCCCTCTCCCACTCCCCATTAACCCATGGGGAGCTAACACTTAATGCAGATTGCCCCTGGGCAGAGGCGCTTTCCCCGTCTGCACTTCGTGGAGATGGCGGCGGCGGAGCTCCGCACTGGAGGACGCCGTGCCGCTATTTTCGGAGAGGAAATGGCCCACCGGGTTAGCGGCAGTTGGAGTCGCCGTCACCCTCTCCCCGACACACACACCCTCCCCCCCCACGTGCACCACCCCCTCCGCTGCCGACGTCGGCGCCCTCTCGCCACCGCCGCCTCCGCCGCCAACGCCGCCTCCAACGCCGCCTCCGCCTCCAACGCCGCCTCCGCCTCCAACGCCGCCGCCGCCTCCAACGCCGCCGCCGCCGCCAACGCCGCCGCCGCCGCCAACGCCGCCGCCAACGCCGCCTCCGCCGCCAACGCCGCCTCCGCCGCCAACGCTGCCTCCGCCGCCAACGCCGCCGCCGCCGCCAACGCCGCCTAAATAAAGGGTTTATTGATTTTTTTCAATTTCGTCCCAACCTGAATATCATCACAACTTCACGCGCATTTCAAGAGTCGAAACGTCGATGTGAGCTCGGAAAGCTTAGGGCTCGGATGTTTATGACGTGACATATATTTTTTCTTTGTGATACTTACATGAAAAATGTAAGGTAAGCATGAGTTTATCTATAATGACCAAAATTATGCAATTTTTGTGTATCATATCGTCATATTTTGGCATTTTTACGCTTTTGTCATTTTCCGTTAATTTTTCATATTACGGTCGTATTTTTCATGAATGTTTGCATTTTTTGTCATATTTTTTATCTTTTTCATTCTACTTTCGCATATTTGCTTGCAGTCGTCTCAAAGAGATTTTTCATATCTTCTAATTGTTATCTAATTTCTTTCAATTTTTTGTTGCATATCATTGTCTGTCTTTCCTATAAATATATATGTATGTGAATTAAGAGGGTAAGCTACATAGACGGAGGAAAAGAAAGCGTAGGAGCACCAAAGGAGTAGGTGTGAGTTGTGAATGTGCAATATTTTAAAAGTATATTTTCAATATAATTGTTATTTAAACAGCGGAAAGATTTTGAAGGTTTCCAAAATGCAAGTAAACAGCAAGTGTCCTCGAATTCTGACGGACGACTGACGAATTGGCCGAAAATCGGGCGCGATGGCAGGGTCGCGCGCATCATAGACCTCTCGTAATTCGCAGCCCAATTCCTTCAATTCACACATTTTCGTATTTCTTCGTTGGTATTCAATGAAGTAGTTATTTTTCTGCAATACTTAGGCGGCGGTCATAGAGGAGCCGATTTTGGCGGAAATTTCGGTCGGCCGACATCGGACGGACAAAGCCAAATGAAATATCTTCGGCCGACAGCCGATGTTTTCTTACGCCGTCGTTCTCGTTCACTATGACTACACTTCGATTTAAACACAGGGTCTGTTGACGGAAATCAGCTGTCGGGAGCTTGGACGCCACCTACAGTAGTGACGTTTCAGCTCCCGATTGGATGACACAGCAACAGCTGGCCAAACGTCAACGGACTCTGTAAATCAATCGAGATATATTTCTGTTTACCATCACGTGTTTGAACGAATCCGAAACGTCGGACATAACCGGCCGACGGCTAAAGGGGTTTTCCCCAATCAGATGTCTCCCACCAGAGGGGCACCGCCTCAGCCGGGACAAGCTCTAAGCTCCCGACCGGTCTCGCGGCATGAGTTGTAGTATAGTGCATGTCAGTGTGTGTAAGTAAGAGGTGAGCATAGGACAAGGAAGAGAAAGGAAAGATCGCGCGCGGTTCTTGGTCCGTTTGAAGCGGTACTGCTTCAGCATTCGCCTGATGTTGATCAGAGAAACCACGGAAAACTATGGATCAGAGCAGCCGGCAGCTAGAATTACCCCCTGGATCGTCTGCCCGAGTGATATATCTTATCACATCAAATTACTCTCCCTGTATGTGAAGAATCAAAGACCACATACATTTTTTTAATAAATACAAATATATTTTTCGAGGTCATATACATGATAAATAATGGACATACGTAGTATTAAATACATGAACACATATAGTATTAATTAAATCATGTTTTTCAAAACTGAATGCTTATTTATTCGATCGTTTTAGGTAAATATGAGTGTTCTGCTAGCATTAATGTAAGATTTAGTCCTTATTCCCCATTCGCGGAATAATATATTTACCCGGCATTTTTCGCCCTGAAGAAGAAGAGAATTCATATTTCGTTTGAACAATTTTCGGCGCACTTCCCTGTCCTGTCCTCACCCAGACGACCACTCTTCCTTCGGCGGAGAATCAGAAAGCGATTCACCCGGAGAGTCATACTGCCTTCAGCCACAGAAACAGAAAGCAGTTCATTGATTCGTCACCTCGTTTCGTAAAGGAAGTCCTGGTGAGGCGAGCAGTTAGCGGACAGTTAACACAAAGTTCTGGGATTCGACACCGCAGAGCGAACTTTTCTTATATAGCTTTCCAAAGTACTTCGGCGTCGCCAAATTGATGCTATCAAAAAGTGACAGATTCAACAGATGGTTGAACTTATGCCTTTTCAGTGAGTATTCATAGTGAATAGAAGACAGGAGAAAAGCATTACAAATTTGCGGTTCCGAAATTATTTCGAGTTCAATTTTCTAAAAAGAAATAGTGGCTGTTTCACACTTTTGAGCAATGAAAGTCACATCAGAAAAACACTTTATAAATACATTCAAAAATTATTTTCAGATTTACTAAAAAATTACAACTTTATTTTCATTTAGCAATTACTCAGGATTACTCATTACATAAATACGAGTGTCGATTTAACTGTAAACTGATAAATTAAACGCTTTTATGCAACATACTCTGTTTCATTATTCAACGACTTCTTAAGACAAATTCTTGCAATAATTTAGTGTCTCGATACGAAACTTTGAACGCTACAACAAAGAAGCACAATAAAGCCGTAGCCTGCACGTCATTCACCACTCCCTTATGAAAAAGTAATAACATACAAAATAAAGGACAAGTAAACAATTGACAAGAGCAAAAGACATACAAAATAAAAGACAAGTTAATTCTTACTTGCACTCAAGATTGTCGAGTGTACCGGATGTCTGAAACGCTGTCTGCGAGGCCCTCGTCGGGTACGTGACAGTTCTTTCCTTAAATGAGGTAGTTTTTTTTTCTCGCCTGTGTTTGTAGTGAAGAGAAAGCAATGTAATCGTGCGGCGGAAATCCTTGATTGTTCGACAGAAAAATTGTTATCGGGTCCCGGTAACGAATTAGTGGTGCTACAACAGCACATATATTTTCCGATTATTTGTAATGGCTATTTAATATTACAGCACTACATAAACAAAAGTCAATAATTCTTCATTAATGTAGTTGTACAAGGGGATCCAAAAAATTCGAACTTTTGAGATTTTGGGAAAATCAGAGTTAACAGTGAAAATCGGACCTATGCTCTCATTGTAAATGAGACATTCCATGTTTCCTCATCAAATAGCGCAAATTTAACTAAAATTTAACCTTGATGTCCCAGATTTTTAAACTTTTTTCTGTAAAGAGGAAAAGCAAACACATGAAACACCCTTTTTTGAAGATTATTTTTCAAGATGATATTAATTTTCACAATTTTCGAAACAATGCTCTCATCGCTTAAGTCAATCACTTAACTCGTGTTGTAATTATGACAGACTTAAATAATTATTATAATATTTTGATGCATTAAAGAACAAAAGATAATCTTTTATCTTATGTGTGCATTGAATTCATGTTAACAGTCGTAATCTTGTTTGAGAAGTGTTATGAGTTTAAACTGAAAAGGGTTAATTGAGTTCGTGTCCTGTTTTAGGCTTTTATAAAAAAAAATCGATGTATTAATTTTTTTTATTTTTTCTCAAGAAACACAAAAGGATGCAGGGTAGCTAAGACCTTATTTAATTCAATGTAATTCACATCAGTCTTTGAAGTACACCTTCAATTAGGAAATAATTGAATTACTATAAAAATTGCACTGTTAAATGAAAGGTCCTTTGTCTCGTGAAGAAAGCAGAAAACGGCAAACGACTGATGAAGACAGCAGAAGAAACATAAGACGTACTAACTCGCTCTTTATTATCAAATGACACATTAGGAAGAGCATGCCCTACCAGGTGCAGCTGTACACGTTTATTAATCATTGTCACTGTCCAATGTATTTGCGGTATTATCAAGTTTGGAATCTTACTTTTCTGAATGAAACTTCACTTGAGTCGACACGTGAAGGAATTTTGAAAATCTCTTTTTTCTATACATGTTACCTTTATTTGACGGTCAATAGTCAATTTTCAACTTCTCAAGAACACTGGTTGTAATAACGTCAACGTACACTTCTTCCGTACTTCAAGGTTTTATATTAAGATTGTGGAAATAACAAGAGTATTTTATTATTGTAAGGCTATCTTCACGGAACAACGCACGTGTTTTTCGGACACTTGTTTACACAACTGACTCGGGATATCTGGGAAAGAACGCTCCTTCAGGCACACCCTAGCAGAGTCACTTGTTTTTAAATAAACCTAAGAGTAAAATTTCATCAGACCCTGTTCATCTGAGACAGTCCTGGGTGTTTCTACGATTCATAACATATGACTGATGGTTGCTCTTTGTTTGGACGTCGTGTGATAGGCGTCCCGCGGTGCGAGCAGCCCTTTGGGCGGGCGACGTGCTCCGGTAAAAACACTTTTTACTCTCTCGTATACATATGTATATATGGAGTAAAATACGTAGTATAGGGAAATTTATGTAATACTGCGCGAAAAAACGGTGGATTTTCGGCAAAAAAAATTAATTGCCGGGCCCTGACAACGAACTAGTGGTGCTACAGAATGGCACAGACTTTCCCGTATTAGTTTTCTATTTCCTCCGCTCTCGGCTAGCTATTCGGAATTGCCACGTACTCTTGCCGGCTGCCATCTATCACCACACAAACAAATATCATACATTTTTTTTCACATGTTCTTAATTTTTCGGTTTCCTAATGATAGAACGGAAATATTCATTTTAGAATATTAAAAAACACAAAAACTTAGTCCTAAATGGCAATTTTATCTTAAAAACTTTCTGCCGTTTTAAAGAAAATGTACTACTAAAGTAGTACTAAAAATGCGCTCCTAAAAATGTGAAATTTGAAGCTCTTCTTCACAGAAAATTTTTGAGTTTTCAAAATACTTTATTTGAAGCACATACACTAATAATGTTTACAAATTGCTGGTAATTTGCATATTAAAGATGTGAGAAATCTTTCAAAAAAATTACATTTGTGTAATTTTCGAAAAAACAAAAAATACCTCAAAATAAACCTTACGTCATATCAAAGAGTGTATTTAGCACTAACCGGTCGAAAAGTTTGAAGAAATTTTCCCAAGCCATTTTTGAGAAAGTGGCGTTTGAGCATTTCTGAAAATGCGGAATTTTGAGCTACTATTCACAGAAAACGGTCGTGTTTTCGAGAAACTTTACTTGACATTATTTAAAGCACATGTACTCATAAATATAATAATTTGAACCAAGCGCCGCTAATGTAAATATAATCAACGTGAGAGACAAGTCAAAAAAATACATTTTTGCAATTTTTGAAAAAACAAAAGCATACAACAATATGGCTTTTATGTCATCCGATAGAGTACATTTACTACTATCCCTACCAAACGTTAAAGAAATTTGGAGCCGATTATGAGAATATCTAGTTTTTGTAATTTTTTAAAATTGCACATATTGCACGCAATATTGCGCGAAAACTACTAAAATTTTCAAAAAAATGTGTATGACCTTAATTAAAGAACTCACTTTGGAAAACAAATTTTATTTGAAGAAAAAATGTCTATCTTCAATTTTGTAGTTCGAGAAAGACGCCGAAAAAAGTCAAACGTTCACAATTTTCGAAAATTCAGAGTTATCCGTTCGGACCTATACCATGTTAATAAGAGTATTTTACTCTATTCATACAAGAAATTTAAAGAAAAAAGTTTGGAGCCGTTTTTGAGAAAATTTTGAAAATGTCCGGGGGCTTCATGTAAAGTACCCGCAAATTTTACAGAATATTTTTCAAAACCCAAAGCTTCGACTAGAACCAGATCGACCGGGGAATATCCATTTTGGAAGAACTCGTACGTATGGTTTAGTCGCTAGCAGTGTTCACAGACGGACAGACGGACGTTTTCCTTTCAATTGGTTTTTCGGTATCAAGGACCCACAAAAGAGGGATTCTGGCAATACCACGTGTTAGGGAATTTTTGTTTCTTAATTTAGCAACTGGTTTTATCCACTGTTTCGTTATCAGCGCCCGGCAACAAATTTTTTTCTGGCGAAAATTGGCCATTTTTTCGCGCAGCATTACATAACTTTCCGTATACTACGTATATCACTCTGTGTATACGTACGTATACGGGAAAGTAAAAAGTAGATAAATCGAGTTGCTAAATTAAGCAAAAAATCCCCTAACACGTGGTGTAGTCTGAATCTCTGTTCTCTCCTAATTTCCTTTGATACCGAAAAACCAATTGAAAGCAATATGTCCGTCCGTCCGTCCGTCTGTGAACACCACTAGCGCCTAAATCGTACGTAGATTTCTTTCAGATTCCTCTGTCGATCTGGTTCCATTCGAGCCCCCGCGCCGCCGAAATAGGTTTTTGAAAAACGTTTTTTAAAAAAATGGGGGTACTTTACATGAAGCCCTCCGGACATTTTCAAAATTTTCTCAAAAACGACTGCAAATGTTTTCTTTAAATGTCTTGTAAGGATAGAGTAAAATACACTTATAAAGGTGGCATAGGTCCGATTTTCACGGTTAACTCTGAATTTTCGAAACTTGCAAAAGTTTGAAATTTTTGCGGCGTCATCCTACAACTACAAAATTGAAGATAGAGATTTTTCCTTCAAATAAAATTTGTTCTCTCACTCCGTTAATATGCACATTTCCAGTAACTTGTAAACACTATTGTATTTGTGAGCTGAAATTCTTCAAATGACTTTTAATGAAGTTTTTCGAAATCACTAAAGATTCCTGTGAAAAATAGCATCAATTTTCGCATTTATAGTAGCGCTTAATCGCCATTTTTTTAAAAAGACTCCAAATTTTTCAAAGAAAATTGCCATTTAGGGCGAGGTTTTACTGCTATTTAATATTCTAACAATAATATTTCCGTTCTACTATTAAGAAACCGAGAACTTACGAAAATGTCAAAAAAAAGTGTTTACAAAAAAATATAGTTATATTACATGAAAGTACATCTTTTTAAGTTTAATTTAGGTGTAATTGTATTGTTTAGAAAGAAACAGTATTTGTGCAAAAATGTTTATACACCACCAACATTAAAATAATTGGTAATATTTCTGAAAGGTGTTGGATTATGTTCAATTTTCATTGTTTACTCTGAATTTTGAAAAACTGCCAAAATTTGAATTTTTGAGCCCTCTCGAACATGTACCTACATAAAAATAAACCTTTTTTCGGTATTAAGAAACCACAAAACGATTATGAGTACAGTATGCATTACTGAAAGAAATTAATTGCATATATAGGAGCAAGAAAAATGTACAAATCTTGTTCCTATATTTAGTAAATTCGGACGGTAAAATCGGTCCGTCCATCTCTGTCTGCCTGTAGTCTGCCTGCCTGCCTGTCTAAACCGTTCACACGATTTTCGCCGAAATTGATGTTTTCCCATCCATATGAACAATCTCCAGGTCCTATGAGTTTGAAACCTATATTTTGAGTTTTACGTAACGTCTCAACATTTTCAGAACGTTCTCATAAATGGCTCCAAATCTTTTGAAAACATACTTTTTCGTATAGAGGACGTTTAAAAAAATATGCAGGTCTCGGTTTTGTTAACAAATTTAAACTTTCGATAAATGCAAAAGTTCAAAAATTTTCGACGACTTTTTACAACTAGATTATGGTAGATTCGCATCTCTTTCCTGAATGAAATCTGTTGTTCAAAGACATATTAAAATAAAGTCTTGTACTTTTTTGCGTAATATTTCGTGAAATATAGGCAATTTTAAAATAATTATTTTCTCAAAAATGACTGAAATTTTTTTCTTTAAATTCCATCCTTGTATCCTCGTAAAGAACGGTAAAAAGTGCTGCTTGTCTCATTTCCGTGGAACTGTGTGTTTTCGAAAATTGCCACAAAAAACACTGCAATAGTTCTATATTGTTGAGATATATCTTCAACTAAAAAGTCATCTAAAAATTAGATCTTTAACCAATGTCATGTACAATTTTTTTAAAAAACCAGTCGTTTTCTCATAATTTCTGCTTGAAGTTAATGCAATTTATAAAAAATATGTTTTGTCAAAATCGGCTCAATTTTTTCTTTAACATTTTTAACGTATAGAGCAAAGGACGTTTAAAAATGGGGTCTCATTTTCGATGAACTCTGAAACTTTGAAAATCACAAAGTTAGAAATAATATGAGAAAGTAGCGCGTTACTAGTTTTTATTTGACAAAGGGCTAAAACATTTAATAAAGTATCAAGAATTAATAAGATTTGAAGCAATTCTGTACGAAAACAAGTCTAATTGTGTTGTTTACATTGTAAATAAATTTTTAAAATTAAAATTCCCTTAATATTTTCCTAGTATTTTTGATTTCGGATATGTAATAGAATATAGCTGCAAGAGAAAAAAGCGTGCAAAAAGAGGCACTGGTGACTGAACATTCAAATTAAGATACAAGTTAACTGGCACACACATTTTCAGCACTGCAGCACAAATTTTCTAACATTATTCGAAACGACTTTAATGGTTATATTTTAAGGCATGTATTTTAAAAACAGAGAAAAATATCCATTTACAATATCCATTACATTGTAGATTAGTGAATATAAATTTTGATCGTAAAATGTGGGTAAGTAAATTTGAACGACTCGCTCACGCAATTTATCGCAAAATGTGATTAAAATAACTTTGATGAAAGCGTGCATGAAAAATAATGACAAACTGCTTATTAGAGTGCAGTGCATTATTCTTTCAGTTAGTTCATTCCTTCGTCACTGCGTGCGCAGGGTGTAGAGATGTGAGATCGCTGCTTATGGCCCACGAGGTGAACGTTCAAGAGGCTGAAAAGGAGATGCGTGGAAATGAACATCATCTTCGTACCACTTCCCTTCCTTCACCCTGTGAGTGATGGATTCTTTCTCAGACCCTACAAAATTCGTGAGGTATACATGAGAGTAGTAGCGATATGACTCATCTAATGATACGAAATCAAACTAATTTACTATTTTAACTGTAAATTAGTATTAAACATAATACCGTAAAATATTACGGTATTTTATTTACGGTATTATATTTAATATTATTTGGAAAACAGATTTTTTTATCGAAATCGATAAACACGTTTAAAACGTAAAAATAACAGAACAGGAATAAACAGAGTAAATACAATTTAAGATTTCTGTCCTTTAGAAAGGTTGAAAGTGAAACTGTGTGTACGTTTTTACATACCTCTTTCAAAATGATGTGAATGTTCTGCATCTCATGAGTTAAAATTGTCTGTTTTTGTTATGGAGAAAACTTGAAACGCAGTCGCGTAACTATATGGACGAATATATGTCAGAAACGCATTTCTTTAATTTATATAACACAAGTATTTGTAACCTGAGAATAAACAGCAAGGGAGTTACCAGACCGTGCGAAAGATCTGAGTAATGAGCTGTGGTTCTTCCACAAATCTAGAAAATGTATTATCTCTTTCAAAGTCATCGTCGCAGCACTTGCAAACGCGATTTGTAAACCGCGTTATGTATTGCACTTTCAAGAATGGGAACAAACGAAGCCGCGTTCTACAGACGTAACACTTCTGCAGACGCCGATTTGTTATGTCAGTTGAAGTTGCTACATTTTTGCTGGAACTGAAATACAGAAGTTCTGAGAAAGGAAAAAAGAGCTTCTTACTATTGACGATCAGAATGAGTTTCTCCTTTGATTAATGAGAACTGAACTTCTTTCTTCCCCTGATTGAAGTATCAAACATCAATTTATACCGCCACAAAGCACTGCAGTCAGTTCGTGCCCATGCGCACATGATTGCAGATGTGCATTGCTTGTTATTACATTTTCTTTTATTTTCTTTCAAGAGTATTTCGAAGTTTGTTCGGTCATTAAAAACCATGATGTAATAAGTGAGAGGTTGAGTTACAGTAAATAGTAATAAAAAAATTCTACCTATCTATGATCTGACTACGTACATTCAGATATTAGAGTAACATTATTATTATTATTATTATTATTATTATTATTTAACCTTAATTTTCTTTTATCGTAAAGACAAATACACAGGTTATATAAGACCAAAGCATATTTATCAACGTCTTTTTGTTAGGAATTCACATCTGCCCTGCCCCCATAAACTTTCGAGTTATTCTAGTTGTTGAGATGACCACAGCCTTCTGCATAGTCTTATAAATATTGACATTCATATTCAGGTCTTTAAACTTTTGAACAGTGTCTTCAGAATTACTGCGGTGAGATTATACAGGAGGCCTTGCATGAATGATTACGTATCATAAAATTACTCTCCTGAACTTTATTATTTAAAGTGAATTATTTTACTTCTGCTGTAAAAATATTGTACTGATTCGGACTACCAGTGATAAACAATTAACATCGGTGCCTCGGTCATCTTTAGTTTGGAAAATATGACTTTTCAAACAACCAGTTCACCAAACGGTTCTAGTTTTACTTCCATCGGCACGATTCAAGGTAATGCTTGCTTTCAAAATAATTCTGACATTCAAGATTCATCAATGATAACTGAAGAATTTGCTCAACATCAAGGAAATAATACAGTTATTCAATCTCCAAATAATATTTCGGCATTTCCTGTTTTTAATTATAATAACATCTATGGACTACATTCAGCTTCAGTAACAAATGAATCTTCATCCCCACTACCTCGAGATCAAACTAGTAACTTTTCTGGTACTTCGACTCCTCTATCTCAAAACAGTGAACATACAGAATTACAGGCAGTTAACCTCAACTCTCGCACCATCCCTCCGGCAACTACTTCGTCAAATTGTCAGTGACATTCCTGTGCAATCAGCAACGACTCACTCCAAAAGTGACTCCACATAAAGAGAGGCTCTTCATTACTTCAACACCAGGTAAAAGATCTACACTTTGCAATTGCAACACACAAAATAAGTATGGACCACTAGCAGATCTACAAGACTCCCATGAAGAACTTCCAACAGTTTCCATTCCTCCAATAATTGTTTCAAATGTTTATAATTTAAATAATCTTCCTCAAGATATAAAAAATATTATTCAGAATGATTTCACAACAAAATCTATAAAGAATAATGTTACAATTAACTTTCAATCAATTGAAGATTTTAGAAAATATAAAAATTTTTGTGATACAAATAACATACAATATTACTCTTATCGTGACCCCACTATTAAAACTCTCACAGTTTTATTTTCAAATATACCTATTCAAATGAAAGCATTTTTAATGAATTAGTCAAACTTAATTATCCGGTTCAAAAGGTACACAAATTATTTAATAAAAACCGTGAACCTATACAAATTTGTTCAATAGAAAGTACTAAAAGTGCTGAAACTTCTAAAATCTTCAAATTGGAAAAAAGTTTTCATAGTGTAATAGAAGTTCAAGCAAAAACATCAAATAATCAACCTTTTCAATGTAAGAGATGCCAAAAATTCAATCATACACAAGCCAATTGTAGGTTAAACCCGCGTTGCGTAAGGTGTACTGAAAACCACCATTATTCGAACTGCCCTCTTCCAAAAACAATCCCTCCGATTTGTGTTAATTGTCTCGGTATGCACACTGCTCGGTTGCCCTGCATTTAAGGAATTACTTCAACCAAATAATTCTAATAATTGAAATTCACACATGTTAATAAATACAAATTTGAGTTCTCCTTCTCCAAAATTAAATGCACAAAACTTTCCACACTTGCCCCAATCTCAAATCTTTCAACATAACAATCCTATTCAAAATCCCCCTTTTAAAACAAATCATACTACATCTCCAACATATAATCACGTATCACCTAAATGTTCATTCTCTAATATTTTAAAACAAAACCATTCTACTTCAAATTACCAGCATAGTTCAACAAATTATTTCTACACTTATCCTACAAATACCGACTTTATTACAAAACTTTCTTTTTCCACTTTTTAATCGCCATTAATAAAAATATAAATATAACACTACTAAACTGGAACTCTAATGGACTAAAGCGACAACAAAATATTTTTAATCACTTTTTATCTTATCACAATATTGACATAGCGTGTATTTCTGAGACTCATCTACCCCCTAAAGAAAAACTATATTTAAAAGGTTATGAAATTTATAGAAATGATAGAATCTCTGATCATGCTTCTGGAGGAGTAGCAATAATGATCTAGAATTCTATATATCATCAACAAACATTTTTCTTATATCTGACATTTTAGAATGTATAGCATTAGAAATTAAAATAAATAACATCATTTACTCTCTATATTCTATTTATAAACCACCAAACAAACCCTTTCCTACTCAAATTTACAACCTCATTTTTCAATCTCCTAATCCAATTATACTCATGGGAGATTTCAACAGTAAAAATACTCCTTGGGGATGCAACTCATCAAATCCGCAGGGTATACGTCTACAACAATATATAATTCAAATTATTTTAGACATACATGCACCCTTCGCACCAACATACTATTCTAATCATAGCAAGATAATACCAGATATTTTAGATATAATTATTACAAAAAATGTTAATTTACAATTCTTTCAATCCCACTTCCTGCATTAGATTCCGATCTTCTTCCTATTAAAGTACGTTTTAGTTATTCACTATTAAAAATTAATTATCCCCTTCATAAAATTCGAATAAATTGGAATACATATCCTTCATGTATAAATTCAAATTTTAACTTCACAAAGAACTTAGATAATACACAGAAAATTGACATAGAAATAGAAAGATTCACTAAAACACTTCTAGATGCATGTAAATATTCCAGTACACACATTAAACCGTACATTCATACTCGAACTCTCCCTATAACTATCTTAAATCTTATTAAATCCAAACATAACCTAAGACGATTCTGGCAACAAACACGTCGCCCTGACATTAAAAGAAAAATCAACAAGTGATCACGCATTATCAAATTACGTATAGACCAATATGAATTAGACAAATTTCAAAATTATATCGCACAAATACATCCCAATAGCAGACCAACAATTAAAAAATTAACAAAATCTTTTTCCCCTATTCTAATATTAAACAACGGTTCTACATCTGCCTACACCGATTTTCAAAAATCAAATTTAACCACAGATCAACTAGAAAAGTCTTTTACACCAAACCCTATAATAAATAAAACTTTTAATAACGAAATTTAGTCTTACATCTCTTCTCCAAATTATTCAGTTCCTTCAAAAAATTAAGATTATTTCTCCTGTAGAAGTTCAAAAAATAACAAAAAACTTGAATATTCATAAAACTTCAGGATATGATTCTATTTTAAACAAAATTATAAAATAACTTAATTTATAAATTTTATCGAAATTAACAAATATATTCTATTCAATGCTTCATATTTCTTATTTCCCACAATCACGGAAATTAGCTTACGTTATCCCCGTATGTAAACCAGACAAGGATCCCCACCTTCCCTTAAACTACAGACCTATCAGTCTCTTATCTTCATTGTCTAAAACGACTGAATTCTAGATTATTATCCTATATTTCCACGACACAAGCAATTCCAAATTACCAATTTGGTTTTCGAAGTAATTAATTGACACCTCACCAATTACTACGCGTTTCTGAATTAATAGCTCATAACTTTCATAAAAAGGAACATACAATTGGGATTTTCCTCGATATTGCCCAAACGTTTGATGAAGTTTGGCATTCTGGATTACTTTTTAAATTACATTCAATAGGAATTCCTGTATATTTATTCGAAATAATAAAAAATCATCTACATAATCGTAAATTTTATGTGAAAATTAATACATCTTATTATACTTCTCGTCATATCTTCTCAGGAATTCCTCAAGGTTCGACACTTTCTCCTTTCCTTTTCAATATATACATGTCAGATATTCCACACCTTACTTTTACCACCATAGCACTGTATGCCGATGATACTGCCCTTATTTCATTTCACAAAAATATACAAACTGCTACAACTCTCTACAAAATTCTTTAAATATATATATCAAATGGACCCAACACTGGAGAATAATAATAAACCCATCTAAAACACAAACAAACATTTTCACATTTTGCAGACCTACTAATCCCCCATATCTCAAAATAAATAATAAAAATATACCTTGGATAGAAAATCATATCCCAATTAAATATTTAGGACAACATTTCGACCGTCGTTTAACCTGGAAATCCCACATTCAAAATTTTACGAATAAAACGTACGAATAAAATATCAAAATTATACCCGTTAACTAATAAGTTTTCAAAATTAAAAATTGAGTGAGGTATTTTAATATTTAAAACAATAATAAGACCTTCACTTACATATGCATGCCCAATTTGGTGTAATACATCTGCGTCAAACATGAAGAAAATACAAACCATTCAAAACAAATTTTTAAGGAGAATTCTAAAAGCTGAATGGTTCATCTCCAACTAGCAGACACATCAAGAATTGCAAATAGATTCAATTAAGACATTTATAATTACTCAATCGTCAAACTTCTTCAACGCTTTAGCAAATTTTCCTGCTTAACATTTCGATTTAGGACAAAATTATAACTTAAAACGTATTCGTTCCCGCTTCCCCAAAGATATATTTCACCCTCCGTAAATAAATTTCTAAAGCTTTTATAAATAATTCTTTCTCTTAAAACTCAAAATATATAATTATAAAAATTATTAAATTCTAATTAAAAATCGAGTTTTTATTCCATGTTTTATTGAAACATAATCATAATTAGCATAATCTCCAAAAAATATGTTATTATAATGTGTTCAATCATCCTGAAAAATTTGTATAAAATTGAAAAGGAAATAAATAATATTAAAAAAATAATTACTGCCGTGCTGGAGATGACAATAGGGATGATTCTCACAAGGTCCACATGCTACTGTCTCTTGATAATTTCAACTAGCATAGCATACTTCGTGATCTTCTTGACATACTTCAAGGATTTTGTGTTTGGTATGTCTGTGTCCATCAGATAGGCTTGACTTTTCGTCTTGTCTACTAGAACCTAATCAGGTCAGTTGTGAGGGGTTACCTGGTCTGTAAGAATTGTTCTGTCCCATTAAAGTCGGAATTCAACATTTTCGAGAATATTTTTAGGTATTTATTTATGTCAAAAAAGAGTAAAAATCGTACATGACGTGTGGGGAAAGAGATTTATTCGCGCACATTTTCTTGAGGGCCAGAATTAAAAGAAAAACCCCACGAAAATAGAAAACGAAAAAATGAATTTAGAAAATAATTATTTTAGAAAAATAAAAATATTTGAAGAATGTTTTTTCCCGGGTTACAAAAAATCAATTTCAACGGTAAATGAACTACAAGCAAAAGGAGTGCTCAACAAAACGTGCGCACAGTGAAGCTACATTTACGTCCAGAAGCAAAACAAGGGGCCATCTCAGCATTTGCTCAATGGACCAGGGAAACTGCACAAAAACCTGATCGAGATGGGAGTCATTGACTCGGAAACTGAATTACATTACTTGTTACAGGCGTATTAAATATTTTTAAATGTGTACAATACAAACGTAAACTAATTCATTATATATCATTGTTTTGTTACAATAAACATTATTTTTCTTTTTCACGGTCAGTATAGTCTCTATTTGTATAGAAACAGTTTTGCAGAAGAAAAGATTTTACTTTTAACTTAAATTTGTGTACATTCTTTTAAATTAAATTTGCAAACAGAACCGTTCTTCCATTTTTAATCGACGAGGGCATATCGTTTACATATAACAGAAAGAGAACAGGACCTAAGATTGAACCTTGCGGGACCCCACGCTCAATTGGCAAAGAATTGGGAACACAAGTATGTAATGTCCTTTCGTGCCAGTATGGTATTTCTACTCTTTGAGTCCGATATTTAAGGTACGAAGTTATCCAATCTAGGGCAATACCACGAATTCCATACGAAGGCAATTTTGAGAGCAAGATGTTATGGTCAATAACGTCAAAAGCTTTCGAAAGATCTAAGAATATTCCGATGGGTACTTCATTTTGGTCTATTGATTAAGCAACATCTTTGAGAAAAGAAAAAATGGCAAGTTTCCGTAGATTTTGATTTTCTAAAACCGTGTTGAGAGTCTGAAAACGCTTTGTTTTTACTGAGAATAGTTTCCATTCGTAAGTAGAAAAGCCTCTCTAATATTTTTGAGAAAACTGACAAATGAGAAATTGGCCGGTAATTTTGAATATCATTTTTGTTCTCTTTTTAAAAAAGTGGCTTAATTTTTGCTGTTTTGAAAATATCTGGAAATATTCTTGTACATAAAGAAGCATTGAAAATGTGAGTTAACGGATGTATAAAGGTAGGTGCGAATTTATAGTAGAACATCACTTCGAATTCTATAAGCTGGTGTTGGTAAGCAATCTCTTTATACAGGATCTTTCCAACTGCATTATAGCATTGTTTATAATCAGTTCCCGAGAAATATGTGCATTCAGATGTATTATTATTATTATTATTATTATTATTATTATTATTATCTTCAACCATGAATTCCCTTTTCTTGTGCATGAAAAGTTCTAAAATGCTTTTTTGTTTGCACAGCCATTAGACATCGCGCTCGATTCTGAAGTTTGAAAATGACCTTTATGGTTATCTTCCCTACGCTACCTTTTTTATATCGTTCGTTGCAAATGCAAAATGATCGATGATGTGGAATTTCAATCACTGGAAGAAAAATTCGATTCTTGTGAATCAATGTAATAAAATTTGAAGAAAATGTATCTATGTCCAATTTTGTAGTTGTGGGAAGACGATGAAACAATTCAAACTTTTGCATTTTTCGAAAATTCAGATTTAACCGTGAGAATCGGACCTATACCACATTTATACGTGTATTTTGCTGTATTCTTAAAAGAAATTTAAAGAAAACATTGGAGCGATTTTGAGAAACTTTTTAAAATGTCCGGGGGCTTCATGTAAAGTACCCCCAAATTTTGAAGAAAGTTTTTCAAAATCGCGGGGCCTCCAGTGGAACCAGATCGACCGTAGAATATCCATTTTATAAGTAATCGTACGCATGGTTTAGGCGCTAGTTTTGTTCACAGACTGACAACCGGACGTTTTGAAAAAAAATACTTTCTCGGTATCAGGGGACCCCAAAACGTGTATTTCCACTAAAATCTCGAAATAGATTTTCCGCACCATTACATAACTTTTCTTATACTTATTACTCCGTATATACATGGAAAGTAAAAAGTAGTCTGTTCAACTATTTTCCTTGACTCAGCTCAGAATTCTTATAAAATCTGACATCAAATAGGGTTTGTTTTGAAACTAAATTAAAAAATTAGTATGTAGACAGTGCGGAGAAATGTTGGCATTGAATTCACCTCAGAGATTATTCTGGATCAGAGTAAACAAAGAATATTCAGCGCTGAAATTGAAAGTGACATCCCACAACCTAAAAACGTAATTTTGGTTACATTTGCTGATGACCCATGCATGATGGCTTCGCATTCGACGTAAAAAAGATACAGACTTCAAAATGCCTGCGATCAAATTCAGTCTCTGACGAGAAATTGGAAGATGAAAGTGAATAAGCCAAAGTTTGTTCATATTAACTTCATGAATAATAGAACCGCAAACCGCCATCCTCCCTTGTTAAATGGTGTTAAAGTATCTTTTGAAAACATTGCCAAATACTTAGGTGTGTCATTAGGTGTTAAACTGTGGCGGGAGGTACATGTCAAAAAGAAAACATAATGAATTAATCTCAGACATAGGCAGTTGTTTTAGATATTGGGTCGAACTTCTGAGCTGTCCATACAAAACAAAAATATTAATTTACAACCGGTTTTGTTCTACGGAATGCAGCTCTGGAGTTGTGCCAAAGAAATAATACACAATTTTTACAGATCTTTCAAAATAAAGTACTGCGAAGCAAGGTAAATGCGCCTTGGTACATTAGAAATAGTGGCCTACATCGTAATCTTAGGATCCCTTATGCCTCAAGTATAATCAGAAGATAAGCTAGCAAGCATGAAATGGAGTGTACGAACATGTCAATGTAGATGCCATTCAACTTTTGGATATCCAAAACCATTAAGAAGAATAAAACAGACCAAGCTATTTGAACTAGTATGGCTGAGTAAAAAGTGTCTCATGACATTTTATCTAATTGAAATTAGGCCAATATTGAATGTATAAGTAAAAACTCCGTAGAATTTAACCTAGATTTAAGAATCACCGTATGTAATTCACCGATTCGTGACTAATTTCAATGTAGGACGCTTTGGCGCAAATAAAAAGTTTTTAAATAAATATGATTTTTTAAGATTATAAGTTCATTTCACGCCATTGTTGAACCGTTTATGATTAAAGTTTCGTGATCATATACTTTCCCAGGGAGGTTTGGCAAAACCCAACTCTTATCTGCCTGCCCAGTCTGGAATAACACAGCAAATAGCAACATTGAAAAACTGCAGAAAATACAGAATAAATTTTTAAGAAAATGTGCAAAGGCTCCTTGGTTCATCTCAAACACACAAATTCAAAGAGAACTTCAAATTGAGCCCCTAATCGAGCATATAAGAAAGAACTGTGATAAATTTTTTACACTTCTTCCGTCCTCTCCTTGCTGTATAAAATTTACAATGGGAAAAACATTAAATAATCCCAAGAGAATACGCTCACGATACCCGAAGGACATGTATAAACCCCCATGAAAAATAAGTATCCTCAATAATATTGTATGTTTAAAATAAATTTTCTTTTCAATGTTTATAGAAGTATTTAGAATTAAGAATGATTAACACTAAAAATTTGAGTATTGTATGTAAATTGATTACATGTGTTAGAAATATAATCATGAAAACTTGTAAAATAGCTAGTAGTAAAATACAATAATAAGAGGTTGTTTGCCCAAAATGTTATGTATGTAATGTTATGTAAAATTTAAAACCCCCGAAAGGCAAAACTGCCGAACAGGAAGAAAATAAATTTAAAAAAAACTCTTATCTCTTTCCAGGGTCAAGACAAAGCGAGAGCAGGTCGGCCGCCTCTTTGGCAGAACAGCCGCCAGAGTGAGCCTCTAATCTCAGAATCACTAATGCTCCGGGATAATAAGGAAACGCTCGCGACTCGCAAGAGACGACTAGTGTGAAGCAGATATAGGGCCATAAACTTTGAGAATTTTTCCTTCCAGTGTGTCGTATGAGACAAGGGTGATTATGAAATAAAGCTTACGCAGCTCGGGAGGTTCCTCGAAATTCTGGCTTCTCGCTTCTTCCTCGGATTATCTACGAGGTTCCCTTTTAGTTTTGTTTTGGGCTTAGAAACTTACGTTTCTCGGAAGGGAATGTAACGTTTTCTCATTTCTATGTCCTCGTCTCTAATCAGCACAATTCAAATCATCAAGGTTCATTTGTTAGCCCCGAAACGCGGGAATTGTTTCAGAAAATGTACTAATTGCTAATCATTTCTCAAAACTCACTAGGAATAGTCGCCGTTCATTGATGAGTTAACCAAAGCAACCCATTTAAAGCACACAAGACATTTCAGGCAAAATTTTGAAGGGCTGTATTAAAGGAGCACATTCGTATTGCTGTTGGAATGTGAAAAACGTGAACATTTACAGAAAAAGCAATTTTATTGATTTCAAAAATTAAGTTTTCTATTACAAATGAAGGTTATATCCGTGCGAACCAATTATAGAACAATCAAAATACCCTCACACACACGTCCATAATCACTTTCTGTTCCTCTCGCCATTGTTCTTTCTGTTCCTCGATGACTCTTCCTTGTCAGATACTGTAAACGGCTGCTCACTTTCTTTCAGCATCTCAACGTCGAATATTCCGCTAGTGTAGTAGGAAAACTCGCCGCCGTCACCGTCCGGAAAGCATGAAAACTAATTTACGAACTGATTAGCAGATAGTAGCAAGTAGTGACAAAGCAGATAGTATATCAAGAATCAAAGTGATACTGAGCCAATGAGATTATTCGATTGATTAATTCGTGTTTCCGAGCGCGTCAACTGCTCAGGTCATTAGTCCCGTAAGTGCAGTGTGGGTTTTCCCCGGGAGGTGGCGATGATCTTTTCCCCGCTGGATGGCGAGATCTGGCGCCGACCTACCGTCGACTAGCAGGGTTTCCCCTCAACCAGGTATCTCCCGCCAGCGGGGCACCGCCCCAGCCGCGACAAGTTGTAAGCTCCCGACCGGTCTCCCGGCATGTGTGGTAGTGCAGTGCATGTTAGTGTAAGTGTGAGTGTAAGAGGGAGAGGATAGGACAAGGATGAGGAAGGAAAGATCGCGCGCGGTCCGTGGCTCGTTTGTTAGGGTACTGCTCCGTCATTCGCCTGGTGTTGATCGGAGAAACCACGGAAAACTACCGATCAGAGCAGCCGGCCGCTAGAATTCTCCTCCAGACAGCGACTGAATTCGACCTAGCTGACAAGCTAGAGTTAAAAATCCTGCCGCCGTGAGGACTGGAGTCCTAGGAGCTCCCGGTCAGAGGGACTGCAGTGACATCAGGTTGATGCACTGAGCCATCTCTCCCGGTAAGATTATTCGAAATATCTTGGTAGTACTTCCGTATTTCGAGCGTGCAATAAATGCAAGTTTTTTTCACACTGATATTAAAAGAGTTGCAGTTGAATCTGCGATTGAGCCAATTCTCAGAAAAAGAAGAGCGTTATTTGCGCAAAAAAAAGGCTGGAAAGTGGATTATTGGAGGCCCCTTAACACGTTTCCCGAGTAGGCGACGAAACAGGGTCCGGAACTTCAAGCAAGTGATGTAATACATTCCGGCCTCCAGGCGTCTCACGTGACATTAAGCGGGTGTCCCACCAACTATGGGCCACCTCCATAACTTCTAAGCGATTCTTGATATCGAAATGCAGTTTCGTTCATCAGTGCGTAATCATGGGTAAGCAATATTGATTGACTAGGCGCGTCAACTGCTAGTACTTTAAATTCAGTGCACGTTTTATCGCGGGATGTGGCGGTGATTTCTCCCCCCCGCTATTTGACGAAATACGGCACCAACCTACACGTCAGCTAGCGGGGTTTTCCCAACCAGATATCGCCCACCAGCTAAAAACTTCCGCAGCCGGGACGCACTGTGAGCTTCCGAGTGATCTCCTGACATGGTAGTGTAGTGCATGTAAGTGCCAGTGTGTGTAAGTAAGGAGTGAGGATAGGACAAGGAAGAGGAAGAAAAGATCGCGCGTGGTCCGTGACCCATTTGTTAAGGTGCTGCTCGGGCATTCGCCTGATTTTGAAAGGAAAAAAACACGGAAAACTACCTATCAGAGCAGCAGGCCACTAGATGTCTTCTCCAGTCAGCCGTTGAATTCAACTTAACTAGATAGCTAGTGTCGAAAATTCTGCCATAGTCGGAGCCTTAGGACCTTCCAGTCACAGGCACTGCAGTGATATCAATTGATGCCCTGATCCGTACACGACGGTGGCTACTAGAGTAATTCGCTGTAGAGATTTTTTTGTTATATTTTTAGTTTTAGAGAAACTTAAATTTTTATTTCTTAAGTTGAACCATTGAAAAACGAGAGAATGCAATGATGTACAATGTTTTGATAATAATTTCAGTATAAAATGGTACTTTTTATGAAATTTTACATTAAACGGACAATATTTCCTTTAGTAGCACTTGCAACACTGTCTTTGGAGAAGGTGACCTTCTCGGCACCGAGAGGGGAGACTGAGATGGGTGGTAGTAAGTAGGGAACGGAATTTATTGTAATTGAAAAAGCGAAATAAGTACATATATGGATTTACGTTTCCCAAAATATGTAAGAAAAATAGAAAGTATGTAAAATAAAAATTAATTTTAGTGTTTAAAATTGCTCTTTTAAAGCAGTTTCCTGGCACAGAACGTCGCCGATCAGTTCTCAACATGGATTCGGATCGACTGAAGACAGTTATACCCCTAGAGAAATAATTACTCTAGTCTTCACCACAGAGTTTTATTCGATATATAAAATACATTCGTTGAATTTACAATGTTGTTTGTGAGGTCCCGATGTTGAACTGAAAAGGAGTACTGTGTAGCCAGTGATCGATCCTGGAGACGGGTTAAGGGAGCGACCCCATCCAACAATGCGATAAGATAATATCTGTAAAAAATATTTCTTAGTTCTCGATCGAGTTGAGATTAATTAAAAAGTTCTCCCTGATTGAAATGGAACGAACGATCTCCATCTGATAAGCATAAAAATCTTGTTTCTTTCACACTAGCTGAGTTATCGTCCAGGAAAACTCAATAAACACTCTAAAAATACAGTATCCTGAAAAACGTAACTGGAAAAATTACAAAGATATTTGGGGAATTGGATTAAAACTCCTTGGTCATTATTTAACAAACAGATTTAGGATTCAATTATTACAATAATGATAGTTAATAATTATTTATTTAGTTAACAAATTCACATTATGGGACATTTCGAGAATGAATTTATTCCAATTATCAGGCTGGAACAACACATTTCACTTCAATAATGTACATAATGTTTAATAATGACAAATACATTGGACGCTACCCAACACAAAAAGACCCACAATTAACCATATAATTAAATTATATTTTAATTCAAACGTCTGTGAATAAAATCATTTTTTAAATAACATGTATAAATAATTAAATTATTTTAAACAATAATTAATGATATAATTATTAAAATAATTATTTATTACATTTATTATTAATAATTGACTTATTTTTATTCTTTATATTAATCATATGTTAATTAGTATGTATTTAATAATAATTGTATAATAAATTATTAAATTTGATTTTATTTGCAGATGTTTGAATTAAATTTTACTTTAAGTTTAGTTTCGGGTCGTCAATAATTTTCTTTTAACTGCCGATATTTTGTTCACCTCACAATTTCAAGAATGTGCATTCTATTACAAAACTAAGGAAATAATATGTGTATTAATTTTGTATATAGCATAATTTGTTGTAGAAGTGATGGATACGGAGATTTATGCAAAGATTTAGGAAAACCACCCCTAATCAGGTCCGCAACCACGGCTCATAACCCCAACCTCCAGGTGTTTTAGTATGATTTACTGTAGGTACCAACTAATAATCATAACAAATTTCAAAACTCCGATATTTATTTCACTTGATTTGCTTAATTTGACTGTGCTATTAGGAAGTTTACCAGAGAAAGCTTTCTGTGTGTTAATAGCTTTCGAGCCGTAAGAGACCTTTCTTAATTTATTCTACACTATTGCTTTTTACAACAAATAAGATTCAATGAAAGTAAGCAAACAACTCGCCATTCAAGATATTCCTGTCCCTTCGCAAAAAAGATTATACAAGGCAATACTTAAAAAGAAAATAAACACGAAATAAAATAAAATGGATACATAATTCAAACTCAGTTGTTAATACGGAATATGAACCAATCATACTTGCATAACCAATAACCGTTCTTCTTGCGCTTTGCAGTTAACTTCTCTGCCACAGCTTGCGCGTGTACACTCCTTTCTGAATTTGGAGGAGAAATGCAAGCGGAGACAGGGAAGTTGTCCGTACTCGCAGGAGCGTCGGTCTTTCCAGGCGGCAAACTAGCTCGTCGGGACGCAGTCCGGCATGCCAGATTTTAAAGTGAGAACAAGCTGATACGTAATTGGGGGTCACTGGCGGCCTGCATCAGCAAAAATGCTGCTGAAGAAAACCACACAAAACGGTGGTATGCACGAACTGGTGGTATCCTCAAGAACAACAAATAAAATACTCTCGAATAACATTGCAATTAAATATTGTAACAGAAATGGACTTCACAAATACTGCAATAACAGTGTGTGGTATATTAATACAGTGACAACAGTTCTTTACATAGCAAGGATATAAAATCAAAGTTATTGTTCCTAACAGGACAGGTAAAATAGTAAATGTTTAATGGCGTGTCGCCTCTTCCGTGGAGCCTTTCTGTCGCGTGACATCAGCCGTGTAATAATCAGTGATGCACTGAGAATGAGAATTGAGTCGTTACGTTCAGTATGAGAATAGGTGGAATAAAATGGCGAGATATTTGCATTTTATGTCAAATTCGAAACTTTCATTGTTTTTAGATCTTCCGTGAGTTCCGGGTCATCTCATTAAACCATAGACTCTTCTCAAAAGGCCGGAGTCTGCGTAGTTTTCTTTCAATTTCTGCGTGCCTTAGAAATTAGTAATATTAAAAAAATCGGATCATTTTTCTCAACTTTTAAGTGACAAATTTCAGTGTTGGTAATATTCCAAAAGGCGATGTTCGAAGCACTGACCTCCCAGCGAGCTCTTCCTTCCAAGTGTAACCTCCCAGCGAGCTCTTCCTGAGTATAACCAAACAGGGACGTGGTCGAGCCATCCCTTCGAGAAAGCACGTTGTGTTTGAATTGCAATTGGGCTGTACCCTTTGAAGAGGGAGCCGAAAGTCTTAGGAAATGTTGATCACAGGATACGTTCGTTTTACAATTATGCAGCCGAGTCAGAAACGCCCTTGGGGAATGCCAGCTTCGTGAGATTCCGGATCGCGCCCTTGCCCCCGTCGACTCTTTGACAGGCGGCGGGGGGGGGGAAGGGAGGGGATATTGACGCAGAGGAGGCGAGCAACGCCCGGCGCCCGGAGGCGCACCGCTCCCCGGCCACGTCGAATTCCGGATGGAGAAAGCGACGACCAAAACTAAGCGACCTCACTCCCACAAGAGGATATCAACACAAAACACCGCGAGCTCGCACTACCTCGAAGACCCCGGTACATTTTCCCTATTGTGGAAATACCTAGACCTACGCACCGCTGCTACTGGAAAATTCCCCCTTCTATTTTGGTCCAAAGGACAACCGCGACAGAATCACTGAGGAACGTGGAGGACTGCCGGGACAGCACCGGCGACATGAGATGAGAAACTGGGTTAAAAATGTTGACAGGAAAAGATTGTAAAATAATGGCCCAATGGTAGGGGCTAAAATGAACGATATTAGATATTAATTTCATTGTAGTCTTTGAACCCAAAATACTTCTCATAGAGCAGATCAATGAAAGAGTTTACAAAGAAAAGTTTTTCATGCATTATCAATTACGTAACTATTCTGCAACAAATCTGCAATGATGCTTCACAGTGGTAACACTTGCTTTGCTTATTGTAACTACTACAGTATTTTATCTTAATGAAATGAAATGGAATCTTCCTTCACACCTGTATTGGATCATGAATAACTTGTTGTACAGTCGCTCCAAACTTGCATTTTACTAACTTATATTGGGTAATATCAATCTCTATTTGCTTTTGAAAAGTCAGGATTGATGACTGCAGGAAATTAACATACAAAACCTTTGAATTATATACACTTCATCCACATAGGTCATTTTCGTCGTTTTAACTTCTTGAATGTGTTCAACGTTTCGGAGATCTCTTCACCTCTCATTAGGTACTACAAAATCAACGTACACGGAGCTAGTCAATAAAAACGTCCATCTCAAAAATTCAGTAAACGGTTCAAAATATTGAAGAGGAATTTTCACCAAAAGATTCAGGGAATAAGGGCTCATCAGTTGTAATTACTAGATTTTTGATATCATTTCTTATTTAAAAGAGAATAATTAACGTTGTTGTTCTTTTAAATAATTTTACACAAATAGATCTCGAGAAGACAAATTCATGAATGCCACATATGTTGGTAATTGCTGAATAATGATCAGCACAAAAAGTATGAAATCCGACATTTTACGAAAAGCCAAAACTCGGAAGTCCGAGGCGCGGCGCCGCAAAGCTCAGCAGCGGTCTCCCGTCCTCAAGACGCAAAGCACTGCAGGGACCTCGCCGACCACATCAGACGGATTTCCCTTTCAAGAGACGTCCTTCATACGTCACAATCAATTGAGGTACCAAGTTCCTATTTCGTCCAAAAGAATCAATCGAAGTGACAAAAACATCACTGGTATGAACTCATTAGCAGCACTGTTCATCACGCAGATTGTAACATCTTCGATTTTTAAAAGGGGCATAATATATTTTATATCATGAGTGGTAGTGAAAGTCTTGTGAAATTTAAAAGAGTCAATCGCAATAACACGAATATCACCGGTATATTCTCATTAGCACCATTGTTCACCCAGCAAAACATCTTTGATTTTAAAAGGGGTATACTTTTTTTAACGGCTTCGGTAGATAGGTTTGCGAAAGGCAGCAAAAAATACAAAAATAAGTTTCTGTATTCCACTATGAAAATCGCGCTATTCCCGGGGGAAGGGCGTATCCAACTGAGTTGCAACTTCCGTAATATAGATATTGACACTATTTTTATGCAACTATTATTTACTTGTGAATTTGCCTTAAACCATCAATAAAACGAAATAACTTTTACTGAAATTACGTAGTTGACAGAAATTTACGACATGTTTATGCTAAGTGTCTGCGTCAACTGTTCCCCAAAACGATGCGCCGCAGATCCATTACTTTCTACTCGGCACTCTCTTCTATGTATACGACTGACTTCTTTCGCGATTTCTAGACTGCCTCATTTTATGTACTGCGGAGTTGGTGGTCGTTTTGAGGTCATGAGCGAGATATAATTTATTCATTTCATAATTTCAATGCTGATGTTCGCATTATTCAAGTCAATCTGTACTAAATGAATATAAACACAATGAAGGCATCCACCATGTTTAAATAAGGTCTTGAGCTAAGGTGGAAGAGGGGGTAGATTAATGATGAGAGCAGAGTAGGGAGGAAAGCCCGCGTGGAAACAAATGATAACACGGAGAATTTGGAAATTGGAAGAAAATTATCAGATATTATCGTAGAAGGTAACATCAAGAGTGCTTGGGAAACTGTCGATAATCCCCGAGTCGCGACGGGAGGAGGGGATTTATCTGGGAATTTCCAAAGCCCGAGTGGTATTTAATAGGACTAATCTACGAATGAAATTATGTCCAACAGAGTTCCAAAATGCGCCAAACATTGAAAATAACTGAAAGCATGTTAAAGAGGTTTTGTTATGGTATGTACGCGGTTTATCACACAACGGTCGATATACGCCCTTTTCAGATAGAGGAGTCGCAGCTTATCATTGGCTAGTGGGGAGGAGCGGTAAGAAAAATCGGAAAGAAAAAGCGATACAATTTTTGAGAAACATCTTCCTAACTGGGGCATTTTTTATGTATAATTAAACACTATTGCTTTTAATTTCACGAGTGGAATCGTCTTTGTAATTTTTAACGTATATTTATCATAGGTATGAGTAAACGGATTTCATTCTACAATCGCATCCAGAGTTGTTCTAGTTTTAATATTGAACGTCTCAATAATTTATCTATTACACCTTCTTGGTTAAGATCCTAATATTTCGAAAGTATCAAAATCCATTTGGTGGCTACGACTAATCCGAAGCTGTGAACTACATGTTGGCAACAAACACACATTAGTTTATACACTTTGATGTTATATTATCCTCTATATAAACTTCTTTTATTGTCTAGCGTAAGTTAAATTGAATATTTAACAATTAATTGCATAAACAGTAATTTTCACTTATCAGTTCTTTCACATTCCTGAAAAAAAATTGTTAATATTTCGAAAAGACCGTGCCTTACCATGAAAATCAAACAAAATAAATATAATTAGTTCCGTAGTGAACAGTACGTAGCTGGCTACCGTCCCTTTCACGCTAATAGCTCATTTGTAAAGTTCCGAGATAAGGATGATGAACTGGAAAATTTCTGGTTAAATTTATACACAACATATCGTTTGACAGTTGATATAATCTTCCAATAATTAGAAAACAATAAAGATCGTCAGTTATATCTATGGCTTACAGAAGGAAACATTTCTTTGTTAAAAATATTATGATGATCAATCATCAAGATATTAAATAGATGAATCATTATGAAAAAAATATAAAACAAGGTAATCTTTCAGGTATTAATCCAGCTTAGAGATAATTATTATATCTGAATAGCGAAAATAATTTACATTACCTTAATATGACCACTTGTGCACTTAAAATTAAAACCTTACATACCGGTAGTAGACATCTTTGCTAACGCTAAATATTAAAATACCAATCATGGTCTCCTTGAGAGAACCTTCAATTACAAACAAAAAATTAAAATATCAATATGCATCATTTAAAATGCATGAAAAGTTAACAAACATGGCGTAGATGTTACCTCTACTAAGACTTAGCTCAAAATGTAAAAATAAGAATTAACACGGGGGAGCTCCTCACTCCACCACGCTCTCCATCCGAGTGAACGAGATATCAAAAGTTTTATCCCGGGAAAGCTTGTACTAGCGGCTAGCCACTTCCCGCTGAATAGGGGTTCTCATGCCGAGTTTCACGGAATAATATTTTTCCTTTAAACAAATATATTAACACCATTGTTTTAATGATTAGAATTAAAGAAATGGAGTGCTCCTAACATAAACTTCCATAAAATGTAATTATTTAAAAAATAAATGTTGATTTTAATCATAAATTTTAAAGTTCGTCAACCATTCGTGCTGAAATGGTCTATAGATAGCATTCTTCACTAAAACATACGAATACAAATGGATATTAAAAACAAATAAATTATAGGAATACAATGTACCAAAACAAACAAAATAACTTTAGCAGCACCTTGTCAATATCATCCTCTTTTAATGCGTTTAAAGCGCAACAATCTTAAAATGAGTATTAAATGACGCTATTCCCAAATGATAAACTACCATTCTTTAAATTGTTTTCTTGAATTTTCTCTTTATATGGAAACTGAAAACCTGTGTGTAAACAAGAAACAAGGAAAACCTATGTGGAAGATATTCTTATTTATATGAAACCCGTTCATATGAGCAATATAAAAATAAAAATTTGAAACAAGAAACTTTGAGAGGTATTTTGAAAGTATTGAATTAATTCATTATTGTTCTTAATTTGTATTTATTATTTATGAATGAATTTATTAATTGTGGATTCTACTATGAATTACTTGATCATTCACCATTTATTCATAATTCTACCAACAAATATAGAGGGTAGACACTAGGAGCTCAAGAAAATTTGCAGATTGTACTTCTCCCCTACATGCCACATAAGTTCCTGTTTTTTACATTAAATAACGGTTTGTATGCGATGCAGTAGTGTATGTCGCTTTAGGTAATTCGAACGCGTTAAAAAATAGTTAACGATTATGGTAACAAAATAAGAATTTCACGGATTAAAATTACGCAAGAGAATTAAATAACACAAGAAATGGGTCTCGCAGCTGACCTCATAGCTAACTACTGCCACTACTCTCGGCTTGTGTCACATAAACGCATTTCTAGACATCGCAGAACCTATTTCTAGTGTGTGGACGCAGCCTCGCCGGCCTCTTTCCTCATTTCTTGTCGCATTTTTCTCGCAACGCATTCCTCGGTGTAGTGTGTTGCGGGCCTTACTCTCGTCTAGCTTCTAAAAGAAAGGGATATTAAGTACAGGAATGGCGTGAGTAAATTGCTTGACTTCGAATTGCAAATGGTTCTGAATTTGGTTTCCAACAGTATTATTCTAGTCCTAAAATTAATAGAGTTATTTATCATATCTGTCGGCACCCCAGTAATTAACCATTTAAAACAGTAAAACAACACTGCGGTGACTTTGTGATATAACTGTGGGTATTTCTTTGTTACTGCCGATTATTGGCAAATCTGTATTGATCTTTTGACCCCTTTTTAAAAAAAGTATCCATTGGTTTCCTCACTACCCAAAATCAAATTAGCCACAATAGAGAAGGTAGAGTGAGACGCAGGTGAAAAGAGGTGCCCGAGAAAACCTCCCCGAGCCCGCTTTGTCACCATGAATCAAAATAATACAATCGTCAGCAGTTCGTTTCATTGACCGAAAAAGTACTGAATACCGGTGAAAATACCGGTGAAATGCCGGTATTTTTTCATACCTCTATCACAAAAGCCCTTATTCTTTTATACCGGTAAAATACCTTTATAAGACGTCTATAGTGGTAATCCATGGTCTATACGTGTGGTCCACATAGGTTATACCGGTATTTTCAACAATGGAAAATAATATCTCTCATACATTTACTCAGTAACTTCCTTTCATTAATCTTTCTGCGAAATTATTTTTTAAAAAATAAAAATTAATGTTTGCACACCCACATTCGCGTACACGCACGCACACGTGTCTACTCACCCCCCCCCAATAAGGTACCCATTCTCTCTGTCTTCCTGTCTCTCTCCGTCTCTATGTCTCTCTCTCTCTCTCTCTCTGTGACTCTGTGTGTGTCTCTCTCTCTGTGTCTCCCTGTGTATCTCTGACTCTGTCACACACACTCTCAATACACACACACACACAGTCACTCTTGGCAGAAAATTTGCTGAAGCCAACTGTCAACTGTCAAACATCCGTCGCTCATATTTCAATGCTTTAAACTGAGAAAAGAAATTGATACCTGGAATGTATCGAGTGCTTTATCCTAGCGAAACCCAATGTTTGGGGCCGAACCATAGACGCTGACCTCCGGAACATAAACAGATCACGAAAAGGCGGCGCTGTCCTAGCTGCTTTTACAATGTGGCAACTGATAAGGCGGTTCCGAGAACGCAAGTTTATTTCTTGGTAAGGAAAGGGGCTTTTCTTTGGAAATATTCCTTATTCGATTCTCGTTTAACGAATTTCCACTGCTTTAAAATGAATCACAGTATCTCAAAAGCTTTTAAAACGTGTTTTGGCATTTTCTATTAAAACGTTTATAAACATTGTACATGATTGTGAAAATTTAATCAAGTTAGAAAAGTTAGGGCCGAGTTAGCTCAGGGCTAGCAATGCTGCAGTCTCCGATGCGACTCTGACCCGGAGGTTGTTAGTCTCGAATTCCAACGTTGGCGTAATTTTCAACTGTAGCTTAGTTTAGCCAGGTCGAATTGAGTCGCTATCTGAAGGAGAATTCTAGAAGACAGCTGCTCTGATCGGTAGTTTTCCATGATTTCTACTATCAATTCCAGGTGGCTGCCGGAGCAGTACGGACCTATAAAACGGACCATGGGCGGCACATGACATTTCCTTCCTACACGTGATATTTCTTTGTCGCAATCTCTCTCCTTACACACATTCACATGCACTACACTACCACACTTGTGTGAAGACTAGTCGAGAACTTAAAGAGTGTTCCGATTGGGGCGGTGCCCCGCTGGGGGAGATGCTTGGAGGGAGAAATCCCCTGCAAGCCGACGTGTAAGTTAGCGTCGGATCTCACGTTCTAGCGTTGGAGGAACACCTCCACTTCCCGAGATAAAACATGCACTACAAACGGGACAGACAACTGACGTGGAAACTGTCGGAAACATCAATAAACCAATCAATCATTAAAACCTCACAAGCCGGTGTTTCTCTCCCACTAAGATGTTAAATGTAGCATCGAATTATACGTCGACTTCAGGAGAGCATTCCATCCCTCCAAATATATCCCAATCAGTTGGAAGAAACTCTCGGTTCCGACTGGGCCCCCCGAGATGTCTGGTAGTGTAATGCGTGAAAGAGTGGTATTTAAGGCGAAAGGAGGAGGAAGAAAAGTTAACGCGCGATCGGCGGCCCGTTTGTTAAAGTACTCCTCCGGGATTCAACTGGTACTGATTGACCAAACCAGAATTCTTTTTCAGCCAAAGGCAGAATTCGACCTAGCAAGAATAGTACGGCGAGTGTCGAAAATTCACCACCGTTGAGACTAGAATCTTAGGACCTCCCGGTCAGAAATCCTGACGTGTCAATATTTGTTCCTGTGAGACACCTCGGAAAAATCACAATGATTTCACTACAAATACACTAATAATATCTGAGTAATATTTTTTACTTTCCCGTATACGTACGTATACACGGAGTGATATACGTAGTATAGGGAAAGTTCTGTAATGCTGCGCGAAAAAATGGCCAATTTTCGGCGGAAAAAAATTAATTGCCGGGCCGTGAAAACGAATAAGTGGATAAAACCAGTTGCTGAATTAAGAAAAACAATCCTTTATCTCGTGGTGTGGTCAAAATCCATGATTTGTTGCTTCTTTATACTTAAAAATCGATTGACGGCATTCCGTCCGTCTGTCCGTCTGTCCGTCTGTGGTCAACGCTAGCGCCTAAACCGTTCGGTCGATTTTCTTCAAAATTGATATTCCCCAGTCGATCTGATTCTAGTCGAAGCTTTGTGATTTTGAAAAAGATTCTTTAAAATTTGAGGGTACTTTATATGAAGCCCCCCGGGGATTTTAAACATTTTCTCAAAAACGGCTCCAAATTTTTTCTTTAAATTTCTTGTATGAATAGAGGAAAATACACTTTTTAACATGGCATAGGTCCGATTTCACGTACAGCTCTGAATTTTCGAAAATTGTGAGTGTTCGAATTTTTTTCGGCGTCTTTCTCCAACTACAAAATTGAAGATAGAGATTTTTTCTTCAAATAAAATTTGTTCTGCATATTGAGTTCTTTAATAAAGGTCATGTAAATGTTTTTCACAATTTTGGTAGTTTTCGTGCAATATTGCGTGCAATATGTGCAATTTTACAAAATTACAAAAACAAAATTTTCTCAAAAACGGCTCCAAATTTTTTCTTTAAACTTTTGGTAGGGATAGTGGTAAATGTACTCTATCAATGACATAAAAGCCATTTTGGTCTATGGGTTGGTTTTTCAAAAATTACCAAAATGTAAATTTTTTTACTTGTCTCTCACGTCGTTAATATTTACATTATCGGCGATTTTTTTACATTATTATATTTACGAGTATATATGCTTTAAATAATGTCAAGTAAAGTTTCTCGAAAACACTACCGTTTTCTGTGAAAAGTAGCTCAAATTTCGGCATTTTCAGAAATGCTCAAACGCTATTTTCTCGTATATGGCTGCAATTTTTTTCTTGAAACTTTTGTAACGGATAGTGCTAATTACACTCATTAGTATAGCGTGAAGTTTATTTTGAGTTTTTTTGTTTTTTTTTCAAAAATTATATAAATGTAAATTTTTTGAAAGATCTCTCACATCTTTAATATGCACATTATCCGCCAATTTGTAAAGATGATTATATTTGTGAGTGTAAGTGCTTCAAAAAACTTCAAATAAAGTATTTTGAAAACTCAAAAATTTTCTGTGAAAATGAGCTTCAAATTTCGCATTTTTAGTAGTGCTAAAACGCCATTTTCTCTTAAACGGCACATAATTTTTAAAAGAAAATTGCCATTTACGGCTAGGTTTTTGTGTTCTTTAATATTCTAAAATTAATGTTTCTCTTCTACCAATAGAAAACCGAAAAATTAAGAAAATGACAAAAAAATGTACTTTTGGCGATGATAGATGGTAGCTGGCAAGAAAGAGTATGTGGCAATTCCGAATAGCTAGCGAAGACCCAGGAAAATAGAAAACTAATACGGGAAAGTCTGTGCCATTCTGTTTCTGTTTTTCGACAAATAAATAAATAAAATAAATACGGTCATGCTTAATTTTTTCAAAATACGAGTAGTTTTTCTTTAATTTTGTGACAAACGTAATAGGCCGCTGTAAATTTACTGCGCTTCGGACAGCTGGATGCGTCGTAAATTAGAATGTGCAATTTTGTATATTATTTCTTTCTTCGTTTCTTACATTCGAACTTTGTTATAGACTTACACATTAATATTTTAGAAATTGTTTATTTTGAAATATTTGAAATAAGTAAAAAGAATTAATAGCTCTCAGAATAGCGACAATGCAGGGTCTGCAACAATGGAATTCACTTTGCGCTCGCGAATATCTGTGAATTAGTGTCATTGTTGTGACCTAATGGAGCTGTATGAAAAGGAGTTATGTCTAATTTATGTTGATATTTGCAGGCAAATATTTAGTTTTGCACCAAATGCTGTACCATTTGTAGTGAGTAGAGAATTTGTTGCATGGTTTTAAAATACTCTTCCCTAATCATGGCCCAATGGAAGGCATTTCTATATTTCCAGGGTATCAGGCTTCTTTTTCCAATACAGGGTTACAAAACTTTTGCATTCTATTTTTGTGAAGTTGTAGAATTCACATAGTTCTGACAACACTGCAATGGAAATAGTGAGTTCCAAGCGAAGATGTTAGTAGCGCATAAAGTGCAATATTACAGTACTACTTAGCTGTTTCCTCTAATACGGGAAAGTAAGTGCTGTTGTAGCACCACTAGTTTGGAACTGTAAACGAACCAGGGACTGAATACCGAAATTATAGCGGGATTCTTTTCTCAAGAATATTTCAGTATAATTCCTTCAAATAGAGGTATTTTACCGGTATAAATGTCGGATAGAGGTAAAATATCTCTAAAAATACCGGTATTTTGAAAGTTGTTTCGAATAAAGGTATAATATATGTAAAGGTATTTCTATACGAGTATAAATACCTTTACCGCTATAATTTCGGTATTCAGTCCCTGGTTTATTAACCGATCCAAATAAGTATTACTGAGATATTACTAGGGAGGGAAAATTTCTAGTTTTTAAATATTGCTAATCTTGGTTTCATGGCACTTAAACTCATCATTCAACCATTACGTACATTAAAAGAGTAGGGAAGGGTTTCTTTTTAATTAATTAATTTAATACTTCGTGTTCGACAATTTGTCTTTCAGGGCATTGAAATTTACAATAATGGACAGTCGTTTTGGACACTGATAGTAACCTCTGTAAGAGTATTTATGAAGGTAAATTTTTAAGAATTAGAAAAACATATAAGACTAAGGAACATGGAAAAGAAGAGAAAATAAATGAAATTACGGAGGATGAAACTTATCTTTAGGAAATTTGGAATTAATTCTACGAGGAAAGGGATAAGTTTTACCAAGTGAAGGGTTTCTGAGGCTCAAGAAAACGTGCGTAGATTACATTTCTACTCTTATATTCATCTCGTTTCTATGTTAAAATGTTTTTCAACTGTTTTTGACGAAATAAATAAAATAAAATCACCACGGATCAACCGAAATTCGAAATCTGGCAAACGGAGGTGGAAAGTGAACACTCAGACTGCTATATCGCGGATCGACTTGCCAACGCGAAGACGACATCCGGAATTGGCTGCAAAAAGAGCACCACGTCCCCGGCGCTGCGTTTTCCAAACCGTCGCGGTGCAGGCGGGCGCCAGCGCATGCGTCGTGCAGACGATCGGGCGCATCGCTAGCGCCGCTCCGCGCGCCCGCGGCGTAAAAAGGAGCGGACACTAATTGCCGCCTCCGGGCTTCCGCCGGCGACCGGGAACCAGGAGACGGCGCGTAGGCGCTCCTACTTTCAATGAAACTAGGAAAACCCGGCAGACGTTCTTCTGCCCTTCATCTCCCTCTTTCCCCTCCTATCACCTTCTCACTGTCTCTCCCTCCCTCACCCTGTCCGTGTCCCTGTCTGTCTGTGCCGCTCTCTGTCTTTCTCATTCACATTTAATTGCAGAATCTGCACATCTCTGAGCAGGTGAGGTAATATCGGGAAGCACCAGACCAGCAAAAATGTTATAGAATGTTCAAGAAGGTGTCATCCTGTAGATTACGGCGTGAGAAACGTTTCTTTGAGGCCTCAAAGGTATCGGAGTTTAGCTCTTATATATATTCACCAACATCTACTTTTATATATTACGTTATTCAAATGCACTATGCATTTTGTGCTATATTTTGAGTAAGATATAAAAGATTTTACAATTTCAATGATTTATTGATTGATTAATGTTTCCGCGCGTGTCAACTGCTAATGCCATTATTTCCTTTAGTGTAGTACATGTTTTATCGCCGCAGGGAGCGGCGTCCTTCCCTCGGAATGTAGAGATCCGGCGCCGACCTACACGTCGAATTGCTGGGCTTTCCCCACCAGGTGTCTCCCAGCGGGGTACCGCCCCAATCGGGACACGCTCTGAGCTTCCGACATTTGTATTAGTGTAGTGAGTGTATGTGTTAATGAATATACGTGTGTGAAGATGTGACAAGGAAGAGGAAGGAAAGATCGTGCACGATCTGGGGCCCATTTGGTATGCACTGCTCCAGCATTCGCATGGCATCTTTGGAGAAATCACGGAAAACTACGATTAGATCAGTCCACCGCTAGACTTCCCCCCCCCCCAGACAGTGTCTGAATTCGATCTAGCTATCTAGCTAGTATCAAAATTCCCGACACAGAATTAAAACCCTATAAACCAAGTGTCACGTCCTATAACGAACATTACATTGTCGTGCATTTTCTTCTCACAATAGTTTCCCAGAAGGATGATGAATCTTTAGGCATGTATGGCCACCTTCCTTCTTTCATCCTACGTTCCTCCCGCTAGTCTTCATCTTACTCTATGTGACTCCAACGTCTCGGGAGGCTGAAAAGAAGTACCTCACCTTTTCTGTTTTTGTTGTATGTAAGTACATACAACATCTTGTATGTAAGTACATAAAAAACATGCTCTCGAATGGTCATCCCATACCTCTCCAGTCACCTTAAGCTCGTATATAATAGAAAATAATGTGAAAAACTACCATTTCTAATAGTAAAATAAATTGTGTCGAATTTCATAGTTAATTTAAACATTAGGGCAAATATTCCTCTGGAAACTGAATTCGATATATACGAAGCAGTTGAATATTACCAGAGTTCAGTAAGTAGCATGATATGCTACACCAGAAATCTACGAAACGATTTATCGCTAATATCCTAACATAGTGGACGAGGTGTAACGAGACAAATAGCAACTTATGAAAGTTTGACAAACTACAGAAGGTCCAAATGACAAACGAAATTTCAACAGAGCAACACAAGACCTTCAAAGGTTTCTTCAAGAGCTACATGCAAGTGAAACTAAGGAACATCTTGAAAGGTACCATCCAAATAGACTATTTCCTATTCAAAGCAACGAAACGCATTAAAATTTCAGCCACTTTCCCCTATATGTGATAAACACAGAAACTGGGCTAGTACCAATATCAAAAAGCGATACTTTTTGCGGAATATTTTGAAAAACATATATCAACCATCCCCGTATGAAAAAGAAGAACAAGACAGAAATTTTAGACAGTTTATTAATGCTCTCTATTAAATCTCGCTACCTATCAAGCAATTCAAGTAAACGGAAGTTTCAAACGCAATAAGACAGATTCGCCTCCGTAAAGCACCTAGTTACAACTTCGTTACCGGCATTGTTCTAAGAAACCTGCCACGTAAATCACTGGCATTAGTAACATCAATTTTCAACGTCATCGCTAGAATTGTACATGTTTCCTCTCAATGGAAATACAGTCAAAATATTGTCCTCCCTAAACTGGGTGAACATATCTTCGAAGTATAGGTCCATAAGTTTATTCCCGACATTGTCAAAAGTTTTCTAAAAACTCCTCAGGCAGATACTTCCAATCATAGCAGAGAACACCATTATATCAGACTGTCTAATCGGCTTCAGGATGAAACGTGCACATGCTGAATACACTGAATATTAAACGTCCAATGAAACTCTGAAAAATAAATTATTTTGTTCTGCTATCTTTTTGATTGAGGTCTAAGCCTTCGACAAAGTATGGAATAAAGGACTCTTATACAAAATCAAAATTCTATTTCTCCACTAATATTTTTGTGTTCTTTGCTCCTGTCTGACTGGAAAATTTTTCCAAGTATACTTTAAGGAAGAAACAACATCATTCTATCCTGTTGCCGCCGGACTACTGCAAGGAAGTGTGCTCGGTCCGCTACTGTATCTATTATACCCGGTAGACCTAGTACCTGTTTTTACAATCATAACAACAGCCATGCTTGTCAGTGACACAGCGTTCTTGATCTTCAGGAGAATTCTCTCACAACATCAGAAAAGTTACGAGAATTCCTTGTCTGTTGCAGGACTGGATCATAGAGTGACATATAAAAACAAAAGAAAGAAAAACTGCGAACATGATGTTCGCACTCACACCAAATACATGTCCTCCAGTTAAAATCTGCAAGAACAAAAATGACCGTAGACAAATAGCGAAAATACTGTGGTCTACATCTTGACCAAAACATGGCGAAGAACACATCAAAAAGAAAAGCTCTCGAAATCAAAATTAAACAATATTATTGGCTTCTTCGCAAAAAATCGTCTCTCTTTGAATAATAAACTACTAATTTACAAATCAATATTAAGACCTGTCCGAATATACCTCTGCGGCACTGCGGCCAATGGAAACTTAGAAATACAACAACAATTTCAGTCAAAAACTTTAAAATTGCTTCCCAGTGCCCTATGGTTTATTTCATACAAAATATTACACAATGGCTTACACATACAATAAATACAGAATATAGTAAATACCCAATATATTACACAATACATGAAATACCCATAAAAAGAAATTCACAACAGTTTCTGAAAATATAAGCACCTAGAAAATCACCAAAATCACCTAGTGCTAAACTTACTCGACAATAGCCAAGGCTTAAGAAGATTAAGCAATTTCATCCCCTCAATCTCCCAAAATAGGATGTGACCTTTAAAACAATACTCGTACGAGATTTAACTTCTATGATAATATCTGAAAGGTTAGCTAAAGCAACTTATAATTGTGTTACATTTACTGAAACAATTACTTTTATAAAAATGTAAATATATTATATTTTAGTTAAAAAGTTGAATTATGGTTGTGTATGCCTTGTCTTAATACTATTGAATTTAATATGTTGTCTTTTAATATTAATTTTAATATGTTATATATATTTTAATATGTTTAAATTTAATATATTGTCCCGCTTTCGGCCACGCACCGCGATGGCACAGGGCGTAGGGAGAGTCGTGGCCGGCCCGCAGACTTCGGGATTGCAATGGTAGCTGCACGAAGAAACGCGTCGGTGAATTTGGCCACCAAGACATTGATGTCCGTTGGGTGGGTAACGTCTGAACTAGGAATATAAAAGTGAACCAGAGTAAAAAAAATGGTCACTTCTACGTAAGTCACAGATAAAAGTCCACTCTGGGATGGTAGGCAGAGATGGCCTGCAGAGCGCCAAATCGATTGACGAGAAACTGTTTGAAGCCACGGAAAAGTAAGTGTAATTCACAGAATTCAGAAGAGTTAAGTTCTGCTGGTCAATAATATTTTAGAGAATAGTATCTCTTGGGCAGGACCTCGTACCACCCCAGGCGGGATTGTGGGTATTAAAGAGTCCAACAACAAGGAAAGGCTGGGGTAGCTGGGAAATTACATCTTCAAGACGTTTATATATAAAGGCTGTATCGAAAAAAATAGAATCCAATGGCTTAGTGAAGAAAGTTAGTTTTTGGATGCAACAACTACATCTGCACCAATAAAACCGTTTATAAAATGGGTGTAGGGATGCCACAAAACCCATAAACACACCATTTTCCGACATTTTTGCTACTTTTTAGAAAATAACGAATAAATAATGTGATTTTTATCAACCGAGTTTTGACTGAGGCGGTGCCCACGTTATCTAGCATTTTATGATCATCAAACAATACTTATTTGACTCAGTGTGCCACATTAGCTGGAATATGGCCAATTTTACGTTAAAACCATAGAAATAAACACTTTTCAATTGACCATAGTTCCGTAAATTTTTATCCAAGGTACTTTTAATTTACATAAGATTAGAGCTCGAAATCTCCCCTTTAAGAACTTTACTTTGCACTAGTTAACTATGTCACTGCAATCGGCAAAATTGCGTGGCGCGCCATCACTATTAACGACCCACATTCGTGCTGTATTGCTATGACTGATTTCTTTATCAGGTGAGTCACATAACTGTAGCACCTCCTATAAATTTTGAACGGTTGAAGTGTTGCAATGCAGTTTTCACGGAAGTGCATGAAGGAATGAGGCTAACTGATATGTGTATTGATTTCTATTTTATCACTTGTATTTAATAAATATTTTAGATTACTTTGTTTTTTTAAATTGAACTATACATATTTTTCATCCTGTCATGTCGAGCGTAAAAAGACTAATCCAGTGATATACATATTGTCATACGTTAGATAAGCATTCCACAAACCAGGTCATCCCCAAATTACGTAACGCTAAAGGGGGAGGTAGGGGGTCTGAGGTAGCGTTACGCTGCGTTACATAGAGATAGAGACGTGCGTTACAAGGGGAGGGGGTATTGAAAATACTCGAAATTTGCGTTACGTAATTTATGGACGACCCCTAAGCTGAGTTGGCGAATGTGTGTGCCAGTGGTGTTGATGTTGGTGTATGTACCTCTGGTCCTTCAAGAACGAACACAGGCCACAAACGAACTTGAGGATACTGGCTATAGCTGGCTGTAGCTGACGGCAGTAACTCAGCATACTGCATCTCGCGTGCACACGTATTGCGCACGCGTTTGAGGTTTCTAACTCCAGAGCCTTACTTCTATGACGCGAAGATCGCAGTTAGGGGGACAAACCTATCCTGGCAATGTTAAATATTTAAGTCTAATTCTCAGATGCTACTAAAGTTAAGCTAATGAAATTTTTACAGATTACATAAATATCACTCATAATCACAGTGAAATAACGGTTTTGAAAAATGTTAACTATTTTTGTAGATAAAAATGTTTTATCATAATGTAAATTGTTTACAGTGTTTTCTAGTAATTCAAGTATTGCAGAATGAATAATACTAAGGTAATAAGAAAAATACATTGTTTCAGTAACCGCGGGAGACCTTTATTAATAACTCCTGAAAATTTCAGTTTCCTCTTACAAATGTAAGTGGAAAAAAATTAATTTAGTATTAAAAATATCAACTTTCGGGAAATGTTCTTTAAAGATGCAACCCTCCGAACACGCCAGCTCGGTAACTTGCCTAAACGTTTTCCAATAACTATTTCCTTTTGAGACTTTTTATATTGGTTAGCTTAACAACATAGTTTTTTTATTTACTTTGGACATGTCTGAGTCTTTCATCACTTATGCGCTGCCTTGTGTAACAGTATCTAAAAGTATTGGAGCCCGAAGTCCAATGAGAGGTCTTCACTTATAAATAAAAAAACGTGTAAGAGTGATATAAACATAATTCAAATGCCAATGTAAAGAGAAAATTATGAAGTTTTATAAAAAATAAATACCAAAAAACGATTTTTTGACTGAAGATCAATTCCATGTTCCCTTTAGCGAGAAGTTCAAGACGCAAAACCTTGAAAGGGGTGAAACCAGATAATCGTAAATTGTAAAATTATCAATGAGCACATTAAGGAGTAATGAGAGCGGTTTTTGTTGTTCATTAATGTTTGGGTAGGCTCTGCCTTGCAGTTTACTAAGTAGCTACGCAGCTGATTGATCGCAACAGTTCGCGCAAGTTACAAAGGTCGGGGAAGCAGTACGAGCTAATTCAATAAACGGGGTAGCGCGAGTAGGGAAGCATAGCAACACTTAGGGAGATAACTGACTGACATAAACATTACACAACAGGATTGATTGTAGTTCATTCAAGACATTTAGGAGGTATCAAGAATTACGGGCCCAAATTCAAGCAATTTCTAAATCAAAATAATGTACGTATTAATATAGAAGTTGAACAAAAGTAGCTTTATAGCTACAATTAATATAATTTCAGTTCATTAGGAATTGAGTAACGCATAAACGAAAGAAGCGCTCAGGCATTAGATTTAAAATGTACTTATAATAAGTACAATGCCAGTTCACTGGGAACTGGGCACTCAGTGTTAAATATAATGTGGTAAAGAAAGATAAGGAATTAGATTTAAACTGCATTAAGAACGAGTCATTTATCTGGGAACGCATCAACGTTAGAAGAGATCAGGCGTTAGATTTAAAATGCATTTATAAGTACAACGCCAGTTCACTGGGAACTGGGCACCCATTGTTACAATATAATGTGATGGAGAAAGATAAGGACTTACTGCCGGTTTTACCACCGTTACTTACAACTTTAAGTTCATCTTAAGAATTTTAGGAGACGTTTCCGTTTCAACACGCCCTGTAAGGCGAACTTAAACGATAAGTTATACTTAAATTTAAGCACACCTCTTAGCACCACTTATACATTTTAAGTCGCACGATACGGCGCAAAAACAGTCCAAATAGCGAGCGTATTGTGATTGTTGCTTTTGATGGTGATTGATGCGGCAATTATGAAAACGAGAGAGCTTTGAGAAGCCATCTTCTCGTAGGCCGAGGTGAATACAAAAATGGTCCAAATATTTTGAAGAGTTCAATGAATGACATTTTGGAACCTGATTTTGCCTATCAGAGATGACAACACTACATATTTTGGAAGTAATTGAAGACCTATTGAAATTTTCAAGCTTACTTCTTAGTTAATTATTAACAAAATAAGCATTTAAATAATTTGGTACATAACTGCTTTGCAAGTAACAATTTTGTAAAAACTAGTGCTTTATAGGTTATATTTACATGACCTCGTAGCTACTCTCAACTTCGAAGTTTTCATTCAGTATTTTTTTTTATCTATCTGAAGGTAGAGATAACCTACAAGATAATATAAATATCCACTCCGATTGGCTCAATAAATGGAACACACTTATTAATCACTTTAAATGTCAGGTTAAAATTTTCACCTTAAGAAACACAAAACTAATTTATCTTCTAATTCTAAATGGCAAAGCAATTAAACTGGCTTTCTACTTCACAACCAGCAAAATATTAAGACTATTTGACCCACGACTCACATGGGGAGATCAAATAAAAAATGCAGCAAAAAAACTCTTATCAAAATTATACAATTATACCCGCTAATTGACAAAAACTCCAAATTAAACATTGAAACATCCTTATAAATATTCAGATATATAATAAGACCTTCATTAACATACGCTAACCATTTGGGGAGGTGCTGCTCCAATACATATTCAGAAGTTGCAAATTATACAAAACAAATTTCCATGTTGGCCAGGGAACGAACAATTACACAAAGAACTCTCAATTCAAGACATAAAAACGTGGATACTAAAAATCTAAAATAAATAAATAAAACTACTGATCCATATACTCTAGTCTACCTTATAAACGTTTTAAACTAGGAAAAAACATCTTCAATAAATTAAAGAATCAAATTTAAATATTCAGAAGTTATTCTAAAACCTCCCTAATTTGACTACTATATAAAAATAACATATTGTATCATTGTTTAAAAAATAAAAATAAAATGTATTTAATCAATTAAAACAAGATGTTAGAGATTCCTGTAAGGGTATCCCTCAGAATTTGTGTATATAAGTTAAATTGTCTTAAGTTAATTCATTTATTAATTATATATTCCTTGAATTAGTTATTTTTATGTTTTCAATTCCTTGAAAGATTCTGTCTGTAATCGAACAAGGATAAAATAAATTTAGGACCTAGAACACATCGTTTAGGAGTTATTTAACGATATAGTTTCAAAATAATGTCGAATGTGTCGCGGGTTGCATTTGACATAAATATTTAGTTTTGTTCTACAGCGTCATGTAGTGGAGTTACAACAGATTTATCAGCACATAAACCTTCTCGGTGAAAAAAACATGCAGAAGTGCCAACTTTCATGGACATTGGTCTCACGGTGTGGGATTTTAACTCATATATATATAAATACTTTCTCATACATTCGATGAGCACCTATTAAGAAAAATCAACAAAAATAACCTCTTTGCACCGAAGTACAAAGCAAAACCAAAACAAGGTTGGTTATGGTCACTGGCTGGTTCACCAGGGTCCAGCATTGCCAACCAACTCTCAGATGCATTTAAGTTATACTTTACTAAGCATTGCTTTAAAGAGGGTGGTGAAACGACGAACAACAAAGCAAGACTTAAAATGCGTCTTAAAATTAAGTATGTCTTTACTAAGTCACACTTAAAAAATATTAGGTGAAGCTGACCGTTAGATTTAAACTACATTAAGAACGAGTACAATGTCATTTCATTGGGAACTAGAAAGCAAGTGTCAGAATATGTTACTAGTGGTAGAGAAGCTAAGGAATTTGATATAAAAAATATTAAGAAAAAGTACAACTCAAGTTTATTGGGAACTGATCAGCAAGTGCTCGAACAATATCTCACAAGTGATATGAAAGGTATGGAAATGGATTAAAATAGTATTAGAATAAGTACAATGTCAAGTCAACATGGTTTACAGTGAAATAGCACAGCAGGCATGCCACAAACAGAGCTAAATTTAGATCTCAGTTCCAACTCAAGAAATAATAAACTTCTCTATGTAGTAATTTGAGTTGACGAAGGTCTCTGAACCGAATTCTATCCAATCATCGTGCACCGACCGGACCAAATCATTATTGTAATTGATTAGTCAGAGGAGGTAGAACTACAGCAGCCACCTTCCATGCCCGCCGTCAATCATGCTTCGCCATGAAAATATTTTTCCCGGCGCACAGTGGCATAAAATGCCTAAAACGTGGTTAAAATTTATTATCTCTTGCAAAATAATGGCTATATTGGAAATTTCGACTTCACCAAATACGAATATGATATCAAAAATAATAAATGCAAAATGGCGGACGACGGGGAAGAATGCAACAAAAATGAATATAATGGGGTTTTCGAGCTTACTGATTGCGAAAATGATATCTAAAATGAAAAATTCAAAATGCTCTATTCAATATGGCGGATGACATTTGGGAAAACGTGGAAGAATGCAACAAAAATTAGTATATTGCATTCTGACAGACTGTATATTCGAGCTCACTGATTACGAAATTTCAAAAATAAAAATTCAAAATGGCGGATTTAATATTAACATTTGAAAAAACGTGGGAGAATGCAAATATACCAAAATATATTTTGTCTAATCGCGTACAACTTTTAACCCTAGATTACAAAGACGTCGTCTGTCAGACGACGCAACCAGTGCCGAAACAGTACCCCACCTCCTTCCCCTCACTCCCCGTTTTCAAACTCTGTGTAGCCCAATACACTAAACCTTTGTACTTACGTCAGTGACATTTTTAATGCTTTATTCGCTAACATAGTTAATAATAAATACAAAACTCTTGTATTGTAGCATTTATGTTTTGTTCTGAACATTTAACAATCATAATGTGACGATGACGATTGTAACAAATGTCGTGTGACGCGTTTACTTCTGCGGACGCTTCTCAAAAGGCATGTGTGTACAGAAAGTGTCTGCTGTGTGAGTCAAGTCATTTAGGTGTATCTATAAAACCCTTGAAGATGTAATTTATAACTCGTATAATATCATACATGTTCAATTCATTAAATTTAGTGTTTCATTGTGAAAAAGGTTTTTTCTTCATTTTTACCCGAAGTAGTCTGCCAGACTACGCCTTTGTAATAACGCTTGGTATAGGGCGACTTCGAAATCTAGGGTTAATGTAACATGGAGCCCAATTAGTGATATTTCCATTAAAATAAAATGAAAGTCAGTAATGCTGACTAAAATGTATTGTATGACACACATGGTAAAAGTGGTTTTATTTTTCTCGCACTACTCGGCCTGACGGTCTCTATCGCAACACTTCTTTCTCACAAAATGAAATGTAATTTTCACTACTCGTATCATAAATAACTATTTTAGACAGCCATGAGTAAATTTAGTTATTTCAGGGCATGCGTAGCATGCTGAAAGTTTAATTTTTGGAAAAAGTGCTATTTTATGGTTGAAATGATCTGTGGATGCAAGAAAGACTGCTCTAGCTTTTTGTTGCGGTATTGTTTATTGTTTTCTAAGTTAAGCGGTACATGGTGGTAGAAAAAGTTGTATTTCCCCGTATTTTTTAGTATGTTGTCCATTATGCACTATTAATATCGATGTATACATTATTTTTATTGACAAGGGCCTTATTTTATACTTTTAAATTAAGTTTAATGAAATTATAAAAAAAACAGAATTTTGCAGCTACCGCTATGAACATGTCTCATTATCGGATTCGTGCCTATTCGTATGATTTTATAGAATGATCGTGAATACTATAACTATCATAAAGAAATATGAATGAACGTGGGATATTGGGAGATTTGTAGCTTATCTCTACTTTTTCATTCATTTTTTAAATAAATGTTCTCATTTACCGGCACGAACATTCATTTAAAAAAAAACATGTTTAACATGAAAAAAATTAAACCAGGGCTTATAATTCAGTGCATACCTTCTGTTACATGTCCCATTTTAAAATTTTAATGATTATTTTCATAGAACAAAAAGATTTGCCTTTAAATCCGCACTAAAATTTCCGTCCGACTTGGGTGACGCGGTAAACACAACAGAGCTCTATGTTCAACCTGGAATACAGCTTTCACTTGTAAGTTCTGGCCGTTCGTACACACGGGATTTCATAGAACCATCAATAGTGAAGCCAACCTGAGAGTTAAAAATTCTCAACTAGAAACTTTTTTTTTTTCGAATTCTGGCCAGGTTTTAGTCATTTCATCCCAATGTGCGGCGTGACGATTACATGCTGGGAGTATTACTCAACGGAACCCACCGAAAACCACCGATCAAACCACTGTTATAGTAACTGATGTTGACAACGATGACGCTATCCATACTCCGCTAATCAAACGAGCCCATCTACTACTGCTACGTTCCGCGCACGGTGACATTCAATCACCGCCAGAAAAAAAAATTAATAAGTTTCCCCGCCCACTTGGTTATTCGCCTCCTACCTTTTCCATCTGTCCCGCTCACCTATCTAACACCCTCTTCTCATCCCCCTACTAATTGCACCATTTGAAACAAGAATCGCCAACCGGACTACGTGATACCACTACCTTCATCTGCCGGTCAACCATTCGAGTTCTCAAGGAGAAGTGCTGGTTTCAGTTTCTTAACTTCGAAAGTGGTTTATCATCCACAAGGTATTACTCGTTCACTTTACATTTGCAGACGGCAGAATTAGGAACTAATGTTGTTTTGAAAGTGCAGGCCCGAACACACAACCGAGAATACACGAATGGCCTCGGTATCAATCAGCTGTCTCCGAAGGCAGCACAAGCGCTACGGACACAGCTGACGAATTATGGCTTTCTGACAGTGAGTTGGAGTCACGCCCTTTAATAATTAAGGTAATACACAATAAAATAGATCACACCACACGCTACTCACAACATTCACGTACAATATGTTTATTTCTTCTTTGCACTTATCTACTGCTTAATGGTTATGTTCTTGCCCCGCCGGGGTTTTGTGTGCTGCTCACCTCCATCTATATCATATTAAACGGTCAGTATCTACTGCAGACGCGCGTTTCTCATTCAGTCAGTGGTGACCTCATGTAAACAGATGATCGCAGCGCTCCGTCTGCAAATGTAAAGTGAACGAGTAATAAACAAATAATATATTTTTTCGTGTTCCAGAGAGCGAAAGCGTAAGTGAATTTCGGCGGCGTCATGCGCGGTGAAGCAGCTCTCGCACGTCTCGAAGACTGCGGCAATCCCGGCCACTGGGCCAGTGTTGCCAGGTGCTCTTAATCATTTCCTACTAGAAGACGCTGCAAAACCAACACAATATGAAAAAAACACGAAAAAAATGATTACTTCATGTATAAAATATATGATGTATGCAAATGAAAGAAATTTAAAAAAATATTATTTATTTTATATGATGTTATATTTTACAGGAAACACCCATATTTACAATGCATAATAATATGAATAACAACTATTCATACAATAATGTGCATTTATACACTTATTGTGTAACTTTCGTTTTAAAGAGTTTCGCACTGTGTACAAGCTGAAACTTAATGAGGTATCTTGGTCTCACTCATTGTAATGATTGAAAAATTCTTGTAAGTCTTCTATATTCTTGTAAGTCACTCTTTATTAATCTAGGAATTTTACCATTACCTTGTCTCCTGATTTACGAATCAGTAGTTTTTGTCAAAAGTGACTTACTTAAGGACGGGAATCTATTTTCAGCAAACGCCGATGTCTATAAGTATAACACACGACGTAGTAATCATATTCACCAGGTGGCAGTATCAACAGCTCACTACAAAAAATTCACATACAATTCATGTACATTACTCTACAACACTTTGCCAGAAGACGTTAAACGATTAAATTCAATAGAAAAGTTTAAGTCCCAAGTAAAATCTTTTCTGCTGCATAACTGTTTCTATACAATTCGAGACTATACCGAGCATCAAAAAGGAAAGTAGAATTAATTTTAACAATGATAGTTAATGTAATTATTTATCATTTGGACTGTATAATTCTAAAGAACCAGTAACAAGTATTGTACCACAGTTTCTGGGTTGATGGCCCCCATCTCGATCAGGTTTTTCGTCCAGTTTCCCTGATCCTTGAGCAAATGCTGAGATGGTCCCTTGTTTTGCTTCTGGACATAAATGTAACTTCATTATTTGTGAACGTCTTCTGAATTTCAGTGGGAAATAGTTATTCAAATTATCGTTTTTCATATTATCGCGGCAAAAAGTATTATTCTTGCATGAAGAACATGAGGGTTCAGGGCAGGAATTTATAGCTAATTTACCTTTGAAAATATATTTTATTGTATAGGAGCGAATATTTTGTCAACAAAACTCTTTTCTGTATTCAAAATTCGACTAGAATATGGTTTAGGATAGAGACCACAGAATTATGAAAACGTGCACAAAATTCACTTCTCCCCATAGCTCGTCATACGCAGTTTTTAACTGTTTTTGACGTAAATAAATAAATAAATAAAAAAGTTTCTTCTGAAGATGTTATAGCTTTAATGCACGCTATATTTAATTACTTGTTATTAAATATCCATACTTATATCCATACAGGTACGTGACTAAAGGGCTGTTCCCTCGCATTTGATTGCAAATTTGTCAACACATTTGCCTACAGTTCTGATGAAACAGGAGGCAAATAAAAATATATTTAAAATATAAGGTTCTTTCGTTTACCACTCACTTGGGGCATTAGGTTTCGAAGATATATTCTGCAATAATTTAAACTTCAGATTTATAATGTTCGCCCTTACCAAATAATTAAACTTCAACTGGTTTACTTTTAACCTAATTTTACGCTTGAAATACTTTCGAAGAACAATTTTATGTAATTAGCATCAGGGTTCCCAATATTCTCGCTTCTTGGGTTGGGCAAAATACTGTATATTTAGTATTTAAATACTTCGTCAAATATTTTGTAAATAAGTATAAAAACATACTCAAAATACATTAGGTTTTGATTTGCTAAATACATACGTATTTAAAAGACTTCAAATACTCAAATTACAGTAAATTCAAAAATAGTGTATTATAACTTTTTTATTGCAACAAAATATTGTAATTGTCAATTACAATATATTACTAATTGAGAGTCATAAATTTCTGAACCATACCTAACCGTAATTGTCGTATAAAAACACTTTCAAAGATAAAACGATATAAAATATATATCTAATTTCAATAAACGGAATTTCCTTCTAAAGCGGCTAATTTTTTAAACAAATCATAAGACTTTATTTATTTACGTCAAAAACAGTTAAAAACTGCATGTGACGAGCTACGGAGAGAAGTGAATTTTGTGCACGTTTTCATAATTCTGTGATCTCTATCCTAAACCATATTCTAGTCGAATTTTGAATACAGAAAAGAGAGGTTTTTTTCGAGTTTTGTTGACAAAATATTCGCTCGTATATAATAAAATATATTTTCAAAGGTAAATTAGCTATAAATTCCTGCCCTGAACCCTCATGTTCTTCATGAAAGAATAATACTTTTTGCCGCGATAATATGGAAAACGATAATTTGAATAACTATATTTCCCACTGAAATTCAGAAGACATGCACAAATAATGAAGTTACATTTATGTCCAGAAGCAAAACAAGGGACCATCTCAGCATTTGCTCAAGGATCAGGGAAACTGGACGAAAAACCTGATCGAGATGGGGGCCATCAACCCAGAAACTGTGGTACAATACTTGTTACAGGTTCTTTAGAATTATACAGTCCAAATAATAAATAATTACATTAACTATCATTGTTAAAATTAATTCTACTTTTCTTTTTGATGCTCGGTATAGTCTCGAATTGTGTAGAACAGTTATGCAGCAGAAAAGATTTTACTTGGGACTTGAACTTTTCTATCGAATTTAATCGTTTAATGTCTTCTGGCAAAGTGTTGTAGAGTAATGTACATGAATTGTATGTGAATTTTTTGTAGTGAGCTGTTGATACTGCCACCTGGTGAATGTGATTACTACGTCGTGTGTTATACTTATAGACATCGGCGTTTGCTGAAAATATATTCCCGCCCTTAAGTAAGTCATTTTTGACAAAAACTACTGATTCGTAAATCAGGAGACAAGGTAATGGTAAAATTCCTAGATTAATAAAGAGAGACTTACAAGAATCACGTGGGTTAGATTTGCTTATTATTCGTACAATTCGTTTTTGTAATCTGAAAGTCTGGGAGCTATAAGATGTGTTTCCCCAGAATATTATGCCATATCTCAGGCGGGAGTGAACATTGGCAAAATATACACAACGAGCTGTATGAAGGCTGACGGAATTTGAAAGAATTCTGAACGCGTAGCATAATGAACTTAATTTTGTGTTCAATTCATTTAAGTGGGCATTCCATTTTAGGTTTGACTGAATTGATAGACCTAAAAATTTTGTTACATTAATATCAGTCAATGGCACACCGTTCATTTTCAATGGAGTACAGAATTTTTTATTTGATATGGAACTGCATTGAAACAGTTTTCTTTTCATTTACTATTAATTTGTTATTACGGAAGCAATTTGAAACGTCTGATATTGTACTATATACGGTTTCTTTGTTGCAAAGAATATTTGTATCATCCGCAAAGAGAACTGTTCTTTCGTTTCGAATCGCTAAGGGCATGTCATTTACGTATAAAAGGAAGAGAATAGGGCCTAAAATCGATCCTTGCGGGACTCCACGTACAATTGGCAAAGAACCGGAAAGGTGTGTACATAAAGTTCCATCATTCCAGTAAGGTATTTCTACTCTCTGAGATCGTTGTTTAAGGTACGAACATAGCCAATCTAGAGCAATACCACGGATTCCATATGAAGGTAATTTTGAAAGTAAAATGTTATGATCAATGACGTCAAAAGCTTTTGAAAGATCTAAAAATATTCCAATAGTTGCTTCGTTTTGATCCAATGATGAGGCAACATCCTTAAGAAAAGAAAAATGGCTGTTTCCGTAGACTTTGATTTCCGGAATCCATGTTGGCAATTTGAAAACGTGTCGTGTTTATTGAGAAAGGTTTCCATTCGCACATAAAAAAGTCTAATATTTTTGAAAAAACTGACAAAAGAGAAATTGGCCGATAATTTTGAACTTCATTTTTGTTGCCTTTTTTGAAGAGCGGCTTAATCTTAGCTGTTTTAAAAATATCTGGAAAAATTCCGGTGCATAAGGATGCATTAAATATGTGAGTTAACGGGTGTATAATGGCTGGCGCGCACGTCTTTAACAAACAATCCGGAAATTCATGTAAACCGGCCGAATATTTATTTTTTAATTTACCGATTATTTTGAGAATTTCATAGGAAGAGGTTTCGGAAACGAACATAGTGTCTAAGATTTTTAGGGAAACGTCAGATGTTGAATTTTGTGGCTGAAAACCCTTAGTTGTAGATCGACTGTATGTGCTCGAAAACCTTATGGTTAAGAGACTAGCCACTGTTGCCGGATCGTTCACATCTCTATCGTTATCTTTTAAAACAACATTCTCTACAAGGTTTCTAGTTGGTTTGGTCGCATTTTTTACTATATCCCACATTGATTTTGTTTTGTTATTTGAGTTCAAAATATCCTGATCGTGTTTCATGATTTTAGCCTGCCTTATGACTTTTCTTAACAATGATTTGTATTTTTTAAAGTGCAGGAGGAAATCTTGAGATACGTTATGATGCTTGGAAATGAAAGAAAGAACTTGTTTGTTTTTACATGATGTTCTAATCCCTTGTGTTATCCAAGAATTGCTTTTGCGTGAAATATTTAATTTTGTTTTCTGAAGAGGAAAGCAAGTGTTAAAATGAAATGAAAACGTTGAAAAAAGAATAATATTTATCGTTTGTATCAGTAGTATTATAAACCGCGTCCCATGACTCCTGCAGCAAGTAATCAATGAATAATTTTATTTTACTTTTAGAAAACACTCTACTCATACATGTATTATTTATTGTGTCATTGTTCGCATTTCGTATTAGCCCCTAATGGAGGAAGTATAAAACCCGCAAAGGAAAACAGTCGTTCAACTGGTGCAGATGAACAATATTTAGTGTTATAACGAATAACCGCTTTTTATTGAAGGATAATTGTCCAGCATTTTTAATGATTTAGACTTTAAAAATAACAGAACTCAAATTCAACATCTAAAAGAAGCTTTTCTTTTCTTTCACTGAGGTGCATTCACTAGCAGAATCAAATAAAAAGAAACTATCATCGCTTTCTTCTTCTTCATCTGCATTTAAAGTATTTTATGTATTTCTTAGACTAGACTAGCCTAACACACTAATCAGTGTATGGCAGTAAATGAAGAAGTAATTCTTGTTTAAATACATTTGTTTTAAGTATTTAAATACATCTTCAAAATATATGCCCCAAAAAATCAAAAATACAGTTTTTCAAAAACAATATGTACTTAAAATGCGCATTTCGTATTTTCGTATAAAGTGTTTAAATATTGCACAACCCTACGTGCTTCGCAAATTAGAAAACTCATAGTTTGCTTCAATATTTCGTGGCCATTTCTAACATTCACAGGATTAGTCGTTTTCCTCGAGCATCCTCTGAAAGATTGTGCCATCCGATAACGTAAACCCTGTTGTCAAATCACTAAGATAGTTTGATGCCTACCTGTCAGATGAAATGCTCCTTTCTTCCAGTTTTTGTGACAAGATGCCTGTACCTAAATCTTTCCAGATTATAGAAACTAGTGGCGCTACAGATTTCTTCGCAGTAGACAAGCCAATCCAATTTTTTTCTTTACCTTTCTTATAAGAACAGAGTAAAATACACTTATAAAAGTAGGGTACCATTTTCACCGTTAACTCTGAATTTTCAAAAATTGCAAAATTTTGGATTTTTTCCACGTCCTCCTACAACTAGAAAATTGAAGATAGAGATTTTTCCTTCAAATGAAATATGTCCTCCACGGTAAGTTCTTTCAATAAGGCAGTATATATTTTTTTGAAAATGTTGGTACTTTTCGTGCAATATTGCGTCCAATATGTGCTGTTTAAAAAATTACAAAAACGATATTTTCTCAAAAACAGCTAACAAATTTTTCTTTACACTTTTGTTATGGATAACAAACAGACATAAACATCATGTTTCTCATTTCTTTTGTTTTTTCAAAAATTACACAAATGTAATGTTTTTGACTGTAATTACATTAGCGTCGTACTCGTCGTTAATTACATTTTTGTTTGTTCACACTATTATATTTATGAGTACATGTGCTTTAAATAATGTCAGATAATGTTTCTCAAAAACTCAACCGTTTTCCGTGAAAACGAGCTCAAAATGTCACATTTTCAGAAACGCTCAAACGGCAATTTTCTTAAAAATGGTTCCAATTTTTTTTCAACCTTTTCGAACAGATGAAATATGACGTAAATATGCTGCTGACATGAAAGTGCTAATATGACATAAATAATGACTCCAAAACTGTTCAAACACCGAATAATTCTTCTGAGACCCATTTTGTTTCCTCGCCCATTGTTAAAATGAGTTAAATTCAATTTTAAACTAGATTATGTTAATTTAGACTAAGTCGTCAAATATTTGCAAAATTTTTATTTTAAAGTGAACGAAGTGAACGTAATCTCAACAAAACAATAAAACTATTAAAGAAGGTCCGATTTTCATTAAAAATCTCTTGAATTTCGAAAATTGAAAATTTCTTTCGTATGTTCTGCACCCTCAAAATTAAAATTGAAGATTTATTTCTTGTTGGCGTAACTCAACAACAGACGAACCAAACATGCTGTTGTCGAGTGTATGGAAAATGGGGTCTTTTCTTTAATTTCACATCTGCACAATTTACAATCTGTTCTTGAAGAACATTTAGTACATGTTTTGAATAACATTATTATGAAGACAAACTGTTTACATTTATAGTGGTTTTGATTAATTTGTGATTAAAGTACCGGCGTGGCAGTTCTAATATGTTTTGACGTTTCAGTCATCTGCTCACTATTGCCCAGTAGATTAATTGATATATGGTTAGTACGTTCATTTAGTTTCTTCAAATTATGTTGGCTTCTTTTCGAAATGACGTCCGCAATAGTAGAGATCTTTAGGTCTTTATAAAGCATAGAGGAGAGATATACTAGAGTGCGCACCGAGCTGCGCAGAAGGCCCGGCCGGGTATCAACATCTCTCGCGCCAGTGTCACGTGACTTTGGGACAGCTAGGTGGCATCTACAAGAAAACCGTCTCGCATTATATTATTTATTTTTATACGTACGTAAGATGTTTCATTCCAGCGTTATTTTCTCATTTATTAATCAACCCTAAAAATGTTGCTCATAGCAGAAAATGAATTTAAGTTTTTCTGCTCTATTTTCTCAAGTACATGAAAATTCCGATTTTTGTCAAACTTATCACTTTCAACCACATACTCCACTAAACCTGTTTTACAAGTACAATTGCATGGGACTATAAATAAAAAATATTTGTAAAATGAACTCCATGGAATGCATTAATCCAAATTTCTGTTATTACTCAATGTTAGGCATTCTACTATTGAAGATCCACATCAGTGACATTTATAATAGCAAGTTATCAAAATGATATTTCAAGGATTTATAGAGGGGAAAAAAGGCTTTTACCTTTGATTTATTTAGTCAAAAACAGTAAAAATTGTATGTGATATATGGGGGAAAAGTTCCATCTGCACTAATTTTCTTGAGCTTCAAAAGCTCTTCCCAATATTTTAACTATAACATTAGACATTTTCCCTCCCAAGTTACATAAAACCTATTTGCATCGATAAACAAACTGCATGTTTTATTTTTTTCTTTGTATTACTAACAACAGTAACATGCCACTGGCTTTACTCCTACCACTACTAGCAAGTAAGCTCATGAAAACGTGGGCGTATGGGGCAGGCAAGTTGAATTTTTTCTGACGACACTGCGCTCTAGCGGCAGCAATCCGCAATAATCCGGTGATCGAAGTAGAAGTGAGTATTGCCGCGTGTACAGTGAAAATAGGTATATCGCACAGGATTCTCGAATTATACATATTATTAATATATATTATATTAGACATAATGCTAATAACTATTACTTGCAATTTTCAACCTATTGATGTCGGAATATTCCAATAGAAAAGTTCAAATAAAGGGAAGAAAGTTTTCATGTGCAGGTGCAGGTGCAGGTGTAAAGGAAGTCTATGCGGGAATAAGACGGGTCTTATAATTTCTTTTAAGCAGCCATAGTTAGCCTGCAGTCCTGATGTGATAATTAAGAATGGGCAAGGATTTGAATTGTTGGAAATCAAGTGCCCTTACCAGTGACGTAGCTAGGGCGGTGCAAGGGGGACGGCGCGCCCCGGGTGACACCAATTAAAATATTTTATGGTTGGAATTATACAATTTAAATACTTTACTTAAAAATTTTATATATTAATCAATACTGATTTGGCTCTATTGTCAATAGAAAATGACATTGCAATAAAGATATATGTTAATGAAATTATAAATATGTTTGCGGCCCTCAAATCTCGTAAAGATGTTTTATAAATAACTTACATTTGTTGATACGTTGTTTAATTTTAAACTATTTATTTAAAAATTATATTGCAATTATTCTTAATTACATAGAATTTTTAATATACTAAAATAACTATTATGTGCAAATATGTTTGTATTTTTAATAAAATAATGTACAATCTATGCAGCAATAGATACTTTAGTTATGGAGGGGTGACACCATTAGCTTTGCCCCAGGTTACACCAGCTGAAGCTACGCCGCTGGCCCTTACTCATGTAAACATGGTGCAGTAGTTGACACGGAAGAAAAAATTGTACCATATGTTCCATATTTGGAATTTAATGAAAACGGTGATTTAAAGTTAAAAGATTCTCATGATCATTATACTCAGCTTCAGTATCTAAATACATTTGCAATACACATTTGTCATTTTTTTTTTGTCTATTCATCAGTCGATCACGTTCATATTCTTGTTCACCGGAATGAAGAATTTTTATCATCTCTTATTCCCAAAATTGAAAATTTCTATTTTACTTATTTTATACCAGCTCTTGAAGCTAAATTATGAATCTCAAAAATCTTTGTACCTGCCTAATCTAACGACCATTTTGTTTGAACGAAGTTTACATGATAATAAATATAAGAGTGTTTTATATAGATTACACATTTCTTTACAATGTTATCACCTAAATCTAATACAATTTAATTAAATTACTTATGACGCAGAAGCGGTTCTTTGTTATTTGCTAGAACACAGACCATGTACATTATTTTGTCCACATGTGCCATTAATGCTTTCTTTCCCACTCGCGATTTGGAAAACAATAAAATTCCAAATTAAGGTTTTTTAATTTTGCTCAGTGAGGAACACAACAAGTTTTTGCGCCTTTCCTCTTCCTTTTACTCGCGGATTTACTCATTCTACTTTTTCTTTCTATGCATCAATTTACTCGAATACTTGCACTTCAACATACACAACTTACGGTGGAATACAACTGCGGTCACCGGACAACTTACAACTTTCGTCACCAGATGTCACTTCGGGCGTTGCTTGTCTGCCCCATTGAAGCTACATTTATATCCAAAAGCAAAACAAGGGGACATCTCAGCATTTGCTCAATGGATCGGGAAAACTGGACAAAAACCTGATCGAAATGAGGGTCTTTGACCTGGAAGCTGAAGTACATATTTTTCAAAGAATTTACTAAGAAAAATCAACTACAATCATACAAATTACTAACTCTAACATACAATAAACACAACTTACACCAGTAAATACACATAGGATTAATGTCATCTAAATAGAACCATTTTGTTGTTAACTGATCCATACTATTTTTTTTTTTGGTAAATTTGGGTGTGCTCTCTTCCTACATGTTTTAATCTTATGTCAATATATTTAAACAATTTATTAAATACCTTTATTAACCTTAATTAAATACATCCTGTGATTCATTATGGCCTCTTGACCAATAATATATGTTAAATTACTAAAAACGGAACTATTCACAAATTCTCTCAGACATCTATTTACAATTGTACTACATGCTGCCTTTTTAAAAATGTCACCTCTCCTCTGAAGTATTCTTACTTCTACCTCTGCTCCTTTGGAGATTTTTATAACATCTGCAGAAGGGTATTTCAGTCCATAATCATCTTTCCTCTGAATGAAGGAATATGATCCTTCATCAGTATCAGTCCGGCAAAGAACTAAGCTTATAGTTCACATAAGCAAGAGACTTTTGCAACTTTCTAACTAAAAATTCTCCAATATAAGTTACAATGTCCACAACACAGGGAGACAATCTAGTTTCAAGATTGTGTACTGATGGCAAGTACTTATGGTCAGTTGGTACCTCACTGCCAAGTTCAGGATCATTTACTTGGGGCACACTTGCATACTGGCATGAACTGACATTTAACACAGTTGTTTCATCCTGTGGAACACAATTTGCAAAGTTAAATTGTTATTGCACTTCTTGAAAAGAAAATGAATTTTGGATCGTAAGCAATGAACAAATATCTACAACGTCCCAAAATAATTACGCTGTAGCACCGTAAACAGCACGAAAAGCTACATACAGCAGCGTACAGCACGAGCTGCCGGTGTCCCAAAGTCACGTGACGTACGACCACCTCATGTTGAAACCTGCGCAGTAGGCTCACGCGCACTCTAGTTGTATCTCTCCTCTATGTTATAAAGCGTTTTGTTACTGATGAATCATGGTGATTCGGATAACTTTCTTAATGTTCTTGCTTCGAATCTTCTGAGAATCTCAATGTTCGATTCACTGGCAGAACCATATAATTCTATACCGTACGTCCACGTGGGTTTTATAATAGTTTTGTACAACAGCACTTTGTTGAACAGAAACAGCTGCGACCTTCTGTTAAGCAGCCATGACAATTTTCATTATTTTAATTGTGCTTCTTTACGTTTTGTAATGATGTGAGTTTTCCATGTTAAGTGGTTGTCCAAGTGCAATCCGAGATATTTGACAGTTGTAGCCTCAGGAAGTTCTGTATTATTTATACTAACTTTCAGACACTGCTTTCTTCTTAATGAAAAGGTGATATGTTTTGATTTCGTTGCTTTTATAATTACCTTCCATTTGTTTTTCCATTCTTCTATTTTGTCAAAGTGTGTTTGTAAATGTTGCGAAGCGCTACAAGGATCTTCATCTGCTGCTAGTATAGCTGTATCATCAGCGAATGTAGTGAACGTAGTGTAGTCAGTTGTTGGCAAGTCAGAAGTAGATATTATAGGTATAGGAAAGGACCGAGGACACTGCCCCATGATCTTGGAGCAGCAAAAATTGTCTGCTCTGAAACGACACATATGAATACTGATCCTCTCTCTCCTTCGTTGCATGACGCAGATATGTCGCATACACTGACGTACTGAGAATGAAAATGTAATCGTATCGTCAGGTATGAGAAATTGCGGATTAACAAAACCAATTTTTTGCATTTTTCAGTCAAAATCAAAACACTTTCACTGATTTCGTATGATTCCGGTTTTCGGTGTAACTATCAAAATTATTTACACCTCTTCATGACTGCGTATTTCAAAAATTACACCTTTTCATGACTGACTTAGTATTTCAAAAATGTATGCGTATATTCGAAAATAGAAATATGGATGCTGAAATTCATCAATATTAGATCTTTAAATCATTTCTTGTATATTTTTTCTACTCTCATTGTTAGGGTGCGGATGTTTATGACACGTCAAATATATTTTCTTTGAGCTATTTCCATGGACAATGTAAGATTAGCATGATTTCAACTTCAATGACTAAAATAATGCAATTTTCATATGTCAAATAAAGTCATATTTTCGATTTTTTTTACCCTTTGGTTATTTTCTGATAATTTTTTATATTATCGTCACATTTTTTCATGAATGTTTGTATTTTTGTCATATTTGTATCTTTTTAATTCCATTTTCGCATACTTGCTTGCAGACATCTCAAAGAGATTTTTACTATCTTCTAATTGTTTTCCAATCTCTTATAATTTTTTGTTGTATATACCTAAAAGTTGACCTAAAAGTTGATGCAACCATAATTAACAAAAAACATTTCTCTTAAATAAAATCTGATCTACAAATCAGATCTTTAAAAAAGTCATGAACATTTTTAAATGAGTATTTCAGCGCAATTTCTGCTTTAAGTTAATGAAAATTATGAAAACATTATCAAAAACCGTTCCAAATATTTTCTTCATTTTTCCAAGGGTAGAAGAAGGATCGCTTAAAACAATGGCACAGGCCTCTTTTCGTCGAACTCCCTGAATTTTTGAAAATTGGAAAAATTATAAATAATGCAAGAAAGTATGTGCTGTTGTAGAACCACTAGATTCTGTTTTGGAAATGGTGGCTTAAATAAAAGTGGGATGGAAGTTGCAATATTGCAATATTTCGCAACAGTTACTTATAATATAACAAAAATTAGTTGTAGCTCCATTCGTTTTGTTGTCTTGCGGCAAATATTAGCGTGTTTAAAGCAGGTTAATTTCAGCAAAAAGTGTTCGTACTGTCACACATAATTCAGCAAAAAGTGTTCGTTGACACCGCACATAATCTCGAAACACGCCACCTTTCTGTGTTGCAAGCAAGGTGCGTGAAAAAATTAGAGACGTTGTGTACGAAGTCAATTCCCTTCTTTTCGTCAAATATTTCCAGAGATTTTATAACTCGTTCGGGGTGTCAGCGCTCCCACAAGACAACAGTATGTAAACAGGATGAGACCCTTCCTTATCTATGCGGTAACTCAGATTGTTTCCAGTTCCTGTGGAAGACGAGCTAGTTATGACGACATTGTTTGTCACGCGATTCAACAGAAACCATTTGACGTACCGGTCAAGGACAAGTGTTTTGAAAGTTGCCAGGAGTTGCTTCAGAGACACGCTTGTTTCACAAACTGTCATTTCCGACTAAAAATCAACAAAAAATAAATGTTCTTCTCCAACATTTTCAAAAAGAAAAATATTACCCCCAAAATGAGGGAAGAATTGAAACTTCGACGAAAACATTATTTTTGTCGATTAAATTATTAAATGATGAATATTATTGCTGTTAATGCGTTCCGAATAAGTGCAAAACTCTGAACAAAACGTACAGCCATAATTAACATTTTATATGTACACTCTTTAGTAGCGTACACTTTGTACATCAGTTTCGAAAATAATGAGATGCTAACTTGATGGCAATACATTGCATTGGAACAAATGTTTTCCTCTAATAAAAGAATACAAATACTTCCAAGTGACATTACTGAAATAAAATGTTTACATTTTTAGAGAATATAAATATTAACAAATTTATGTAAAGCAATCTTGTATATTATGTAACTTATGGATTTTAATGTTCTCGTAATTTATTAATAAACTCATTGGAATACTAAATTGCTAACTAGTATTCTGGAAGGTATACACGTATGTATATATTACTATAAAACAAGCGTAGATCTAATGTTATATGTGGTCGCAATTGACCCTGATGGCACCTTTATAAATAAAACATAAAAACACAAGAATAAACATTATAAAATTACAAACTCTACAAAATTAACTTCTGCGCCAGTTAGATTTAAAGTATTTGATTATTAAATCCTTTTGAAATCACAGTTGATATTTCACTTTCTCAAAACCGTCTTTGACCTACGCTCCATAAAAAATTCTTGATTTCAAAATATCCCAGGGAAAAGTTTTTCTAAAATTTTGATTTTATTATTACATCAAATTTTAAAATAGGGTCAGTTTACTTTTGACAAGCGATTTTCTCTCTACAAAATTCTCAAAAATAAAGGAATCGTCTATTAATATTTCATATAAATGAAAATGTCCACAATCGTCTTATTGTGATAACAAGACATGGTAGATCACAGTACTAATATACTAGTATATTACTGCTGAAATTCTAGGCAGTCATCAAATGTTATCTTTTCTCTCTACCCCGTTTACACATTCGAGAACTCGCTACCGTAAGATTGTTTTTCTCTCTCAGCATAACGAGTACAATACAGGTTTAGAAGTGATAGTTCAAAAATACCACCTGTCTGAAAAATATTTTAAAGAGGTGGATAACATTTACACCATGGTAAACATGGTAAACATGGACAGGACGAATGTTATTCAAATATAGTGTAAAGTCATGATAAATAAGAACTAGTGGTGCTACGGAATGACACATATTTTCTGGTAATATTTTCCTTTTCTCTTCAAGTTATCTTCTCAGTTCTGCCTCAGCATCTTCTCAACAGTTATCAATTGGCGCTAAAAATCAATTTTTCACTTTTTCTGGAATTTATAGATTCCCCAATAGTATAATTTAAATATGACTAATAATATTACAGAACAGTAAAATATAGTCCTATATGCCAATTTTCGTTGAAAAGTTTGCAGCCGTTTTGAAGAAAATGGCGTTAGCGCTTTTCTGAAAATAGGAAATTTTGAGTTAATTTTCACAGAAAAGTTTTGTTTTCAATAAACTCTCTAAGACATCAGGTAAAGCACTTGTATTCAAAAAGAAAGTAATATATATACAAATCGCCAATAAAGTAAATATTAATGAGCACGCGATATATTAAAACAATTACATTTGTGTACCTTTTCAAAACTCAAAAAATACAGCAAAATGCCTTTTATGTCATCTTATACAATGCAATAAGCACAATTCGTACGAAAAGTTTTTTAAAAAATACGGTGTCATTTTTGGAAAAAACATTGTTTATTTCAACATTTTTTAATACTGCCCATAATTCACTCAACATTCCTCTCAAACTCCTAAGATTTAAAAAACTGTACTTAATGGAAATAAAAGAACTAATTCTAGAGAACAAATTTAATTTGAAAAACATCTCCAAGTTGTAGTTGTAGGAAGACGCGGTCAAAATTGTAACTTGTGTAATTTTCGAAAATTAAGAGAGTGAAAATCGGAACTATACAACCTTTATATTTCACTCCATTTATGCGAGAAACTTACAGAAAAACTAGTGGTGCTACAACAGCACTTACTTTCCCGTATTAGAGGAAACAGCTAAGTAGTACTGTAATATTGCACTTTATGCGCTACTAACATCTTCGCTTGGAACTCACTATTTCCATTGCAGTGTTGTCAGAACTATGTGAATTCTACAACTTCACAAAAATAGAATGCAAAAGTTTTGTAACCCTGTATTGGAAAAAGAAGCCTGATACCCTGGAAATATAGAAATGCCTTCCATTGGGCCATGATTAGGGAAGAGTATTTTAAAACCATGCAACAAATTCTCTACTCACTACAAATGGTACAGCATTTGGTGCAAAACTAAATATTTGCCTGCAAATATCAACATAAATTAGACATAACTCCTTTTCATACAGCTCCATTAGGTCACAACAATGACACTAATTCACAGATATTCGCGAGCGCAAAGTGAATTCCATTGTTGCAGACCCTGCATTGTCGCTATTCTGAGAGCTATTAATTCTTTTTACTTATTTCAAATATTTCAAAATAAACAATTTCTAAAATATTAATGTGTAAGTCTATAACAAAGTTCGAATGTAAGAAACGAAGAAAGAAATAATATACAAAATTGCACATTCTAATTTACGACGCATCCAGCTGTCCGAAGCGCAGTAAATTTACAGCGGCCTATTACGTTTGTCACAAAATTAAAGAAAAACTACTCGTATTTTGAAAAAATTAAGCATGACCGTATTTATTTTATTTATTTATTTGTCGAAAAACAGAAACAGAATGGCACAGACTTTCCCGTATTAGTTTTCTATTTTCCTGGGTCTTCGCTAGCTATTCGGAATTGCCACATACTCTTTCTTGCCAGCTACCATCTATCATCGCCAAAAGTACATTTTTTTGTCATTTTCTTAATTTTTCGGTTTTCTATTGGTAGAAGAGAAACATTAATTTTAGAATATTAAAGAACACAAAAACCTAGCCGTAAATGGCAATTTTCTTTTAAAAATTATGTGCCGTTTAAGAGAAAATGGCGTTTTAGCACTACTAAAAATGCGAAATTTGAAGCTCATTTTCACAGAAAATTTTTGAGTTTTCAAAATACTTTATTTGAAGTTTTTTGAAGCACTTACACTCACAAATATAATCATCTTTACAAATTGCGGATAATGTGCATATTAAAGATGTGAGAGATCTTTCAAAAAATTTACATTTATATAATTTTTGAAAAAAACAAAAAAACTCAAAATAAACTTCACGCTATACTAATGAGTGTAATTAGCACTATCCGTTACAAAAGTTTCAAGAAAAAAATTGCAGCCATATACGAGAAAATAGCGTTTGAGCATTTCTGAAAATGCCGAAATTTGAGCTACTTTTCACAGAAAACGGTAGTGTTTTCGAGAAACTTTACTTGACATTATTTAAAGCATATATACTCGTAATATAATAATGTAAAAAAATCGCCGATAATGTAAATATTAACGACGTGAGAGACAAGTAAAAAAATTTACATTTTGGTAATTTTTGAAAAAACCAACCCATAGACCAAAATGGCTTTTATGTCATTGATAGAGTACATTTACCACTATCCCTACCAAAAGTTTAAAGAAAAAATTTGGAGCCGTTTTTGAGAAAATTTTGTTTTTGTAATTTTGTAAAATTGCACATATTGCACGCAATATTGCACGAAAACTACCAAAATTGTGAAAAACATTTACATGACCTTTATTAAAGAACTCAATATGCAGAACAAATTTTATTTGAAGAAAAAATCTCTATCTTCAATTTTGTAGTTGGAGAAAGACGCCGAAAAAATTCAAACTTTCACAATTTTCGAAAATTCAGAGCTGTACGTGAAACTCGGACCTATGCCATGTTAAAAAGTGTATTTTCCTCTATTCATACAAGAAATTTAAAGAAAAAATTTGGAGCCGTTTTTGAGAAAATGTTTAAAATCCCCGGGGGGCTTCATATAAAGTACCCCCAAATTTTAAAGAATCTTTTTCAAAATCACAAAGCTTCGACTAGAATCAGATCGACTGGGGAATATCAATTTTGAAGAAAATCGACCGAACGGTTTAGGCGCTAGCGTTGACCACAGACGGACAGGCGGCCGGAATGCCGTCAATCGATTTTAAGTATAAAGAAGCAACAAATCATGGATTTTGACCACACCACGAGATAGAGGATTTTTTTTCTTAATTTAGCAACTGGTTTTATCCACTTATTCGTTTTCACGGCCCGGCAATTAATTTTTTCCGCCGAAAATTGGCCATTTTTTCGCGCAGCATTATATAACTTTCCCTATACTACGTATATCACTCCGTGTATACGTACGTATACGGGAAAGTAAAAATTGAAGGCATTCTTTATGTAAAGTACCTCCAAAATTTAAAGAATGTTTATCAAAACCGCGGATCTTAGTGTCGGGCTAGATCGACCTCGGAATATTCATTTTGGAACAAAACTTACGAATAGTTTGGGCGCCAAGGTTCATAGATAGACGAACAAATTGACGAACTGCCGCTTTTACGTAAACCAATTTTTTGGTATCAAGGACTTGCAAATCGTTAAAATATGACTGAACAACGCTTTAGAGGAAGTAATTTACTACACATTGTAACATGATGTATCCATTTTTTTCTATATCATGGTCCCATAATACGGGTTTTTCTGAAGAAAAATCGCCGCTTTTCATGCAGCATTATGTAACTTTCTTCATACTACGCGTAATGACTGTATATACATGTACATACTACGTACCTATATATGGAAGTAGTAAAAAGAACCTAACGCAATAGCCCTGACATTCTTATGCTAGTTACTTTCCTAATCTCTGTAATCTGTGTTAGCTATTCGGTTCAGACCCACAATCACCCCACGTGCTATCTACCGGCGCCTAAAAGTATTTTTTCTCAATGTTTAAACATTCAGAAAAATCAGTGAGAAATTTTACTCACAAAGGTTCCTTTACGGACAAAGCTTGATTTTCCCTAGGAAAGTGACACTTAGTGGGGCGAGCAGCATAATTCTGACAGGCTTTGCTGATGCTTCGCAAAGAGCATATGGTTGTTCTGTAAAAGTGGTCAGCGGAAATTCTGAAGAAGAAGAAGAAGAAGAAGAAGAAGAAGAAGAAAGGCAAGTTCTCTAATAGCATCGAAATGAAAGCTTGCACCTCTAGCTGGTACCACCATTCCCCCGTCTTATTGTGTAGAGCAGTTTTGCCAGCTAAATTCATGATGAAAGTTTAAAATGCTATCTCTAGTTTGTAATGTCAACTCTGTACATTTCTTTACAAATAGTGCTGTAGAATTGTATTGGTTAAAACACGGCCCAAATAAATCAGATTATTTAATTGCTAACAGACTTACCGTAATTAGACAGTGTTCCCAGGTGGAGGATTGGTTACACATTTTATTACTAAATTTGATTTCACAAGAAAACCCTGCGGAAGTCATATCACAGGGAGTCACTGACAGAAGCCTGGCTACTAACATGGTTTCATGGTCTAGAGTGGATGATCCAGCCGATACTTCAGTAGACGTTTCTGTCTGAGGTCGCTGAAAGGGCTAACGTACAATCACTACTCCATTCACAAACCTTTCTCACTACGACTTGTGCTGAGGAGGAATTTTTGTCTCAGAACTTATTAAAAAGTTCAACTCTTATCACAAATTGCAGAGGATCACAGTTGTCTATAATTTATCTATCAGTGTAGGACCAAGACCATAGTATTGACAAAGATAGCCAGCCCTATCTCCACAAATGAGCTACGATATACGATATTAACTGTGAAATTAATTCAGAAAGAATCCTTTTCTGTTGCATGTAGGGTCCTTTCTAATAAAAAAAAAGAAAATTGCTAAAAAATCAAAACTGTTGAACCTTCTTCCTTTTTTAGACAATAATGGTATCATTCGAGTAGGTGGTAGATTGAGATATTCACTAATTGGCTCACGAGGCAAAACGCCAAATCATTCTCCCTCGGAAAAATGCTTTCGCAAGAGCCCTCATTACTATTATTCAAAAGACTTATTTACATGCTGGACGTCAATTAAGTGTTGTTTGCTGGTCAAATATTTTGGACTCCTGCCATTCAAAGACTAGTAAATAGTATAATTCATTATTGCTTTCCTTGCAGTAGATGGCGGTCAGAACCAACCTCCCAAATACGAGAATGATGCAGTCAAAAACATGGAGTTTACCTGGTGGATTACTGTAGTCCGTTTCTAACAAAGCCATTGATAGGTGCAAGGCACGTTGTAAATCATGGATTGTGTGTCATGCAACAAAAGCTGTCCACCTCGACATAGTGGAAAATTTAACCACAAATGAATTTATAGCTGCCTTAAAAATATTCGGGTCTCGCAGGGGCTACCCCAGAATCATTTGTAGTGATAAAGCCAGAACATTTGTGAAACCAACAAGCCAGTTTGCTGAGATATGAAAGCTTTTCAACACTCGTCAGGAATACACGATCCTCAAAAAGGTCCTTGCTCTAACATGGAGTTGAATGGCAGTTTTTACTACCTCGTTCACTATTTCGCAAAGGATTGGCAGTGGCAGCAGTAGGGTCCTAGAAATTTCATTTAAAACACTCTCTGGGGCAAAATTATACTTCGCTCTCTGAACTACATACTTTGTTAATCCAGATAGAACATAGCATGTTAAACTCACGGACTCTGGCCGCTTTCTCTGGGAAGGATATCGAAGCCTCATACTAATTCCAAATCATTTAATTTATAGACACTCTCTTAGTTCTAGAGCCGGACAAAAACTCCTTCGGTTCCGTTCGTTCTCGACGGCGATACCAGGCGCGCTGATACTACGGTGTCTGAGAATGCCAGTTCCGGAACTACCATTATCGAGAACGAACGATACTGAAACTTGGCCTGTTATCGGTGTGCGCCGACCGCGTCGAATAAATGCTGGAGGCATCACCGGAGCTCTCGCCACCGTTTATTATAGCTCAAACTCGAGGCAGTCTGGCGGTATGTCTTGTTGAATAAGGCAAAATATTTTTGCGATTTGCGAGATTTGTACGTTGACCAATGCACAAGCAATCTCGCGGTACCTGTAATTTTTGTAGATAGCCTTCGGCTTTTGACATGTATAGGATAAAAATAATGAAAAAACAACAATCATGACGAATATTTATTTCGCCTTTTCATGTAAATATATCTTAAGACATATTTAACTTTCTGAGCTTTTTTTCCTTGAAATGTATTTCTATTTTCTTCTTGTTTGGTTAAAAATGTATGTTTAAATCATTTCCACTTTCACCAATTCCAGCCGTTTGTCTCCCAACCTCTATTTTTTATCTAGATCTAGACCGAGGATGTCATTTGTTTTTGAATTTGACATTCTGTATCTTTAGATACCACAAGCTCGCTTTCCTCTTAATTCTTTACACAAAGAAAACAAGTGGTGGGTCATAGGTGACCGGTGAGTCATGGAGGGGAGCGCTGGCCTCAGATTCGCATTGCAAACATCACTGGCGTCTCAGGGGGCAAGTCGATTACCCCGACTTCCGACGTTGATATCTCACCGTCCTACATGTTCTTCCAGGAAGGTAAAGGAAACAGAAGGAAGGTTTTGTTAATTGAAAGAATTATGCGTTAGATCTCTTTCGTATGTCAGTGATAGAATTCAAGTCAATTAAAACATTTATTTTTATCATTTCTAGGCTTATAATAAATTAAAGCGTTTTTCTATGGCGCAAAAATTTTATAAATTTATTAATTTTCCCTCGTTTTATGTGGTGTATAAATGTAGTATATTACAATTAATTATGAATTTCGAATTTCTGAAAACTCTACCCGTGTGTGGCGATAGGGCATGGAGTTGAATAGGCTGATTTGCAGTGGGCACCGTTGTTTGGCCGCCAATTGTTCCACCTAATTCAGAGGCCATGGCGGCCTACATCAACTGTTACACAATAAATTGTGCCCAGTAACGAAAGGACGTTTTCACACAGGGAAGAATAGTACCCATTTCAATTTTGATTCGCATATGCGTTTTATTATGTAATGATGAAATTAATATAAAATATTATTTGTTTTTAATAAATATGCCTTACATTCGAATGTGTAAGAAACGTAAATGACATAACAATAGATATGAAATGAATTATTTTTCCCTTAATAAATATTCTTGTGCTTTCATATATAATTCTGGAATGTAAACTTTTATCATTACTTTCTTTGCTTACTTGAAAATAAACTGCAGGTTCAGTTACGTTATTAGAGATTCCAATTAATATCCTTTATTTCAATATTTAGTAATAATTCACAATGTAAAAACTATTGATGAAAATTATTTTAGTTTTTATTTTTATTCTATTTTATTTATATTGCTAAAAAGTTGATTTTAAATTACTTTTTGCACATTTTTTGCTTTTAATTATTTAAAAATTGTACTATTTTCTCTCTAAAGTTATTTGCAATTAATCGAGATGTTGCTACTTTTCAACCAATTAATAGATAAATTGAAATAGCATTTTATTGCGATTATAATTAATCAATCACAATTAAATGCAAGAGTTCTGCGAACACAATACGTGACGACCTTAAATCCCGCAGTTGCGTCGAGCTGCCGAGCCGCCGAGCCTGCGCACAGCGCCCGGCGGCGGCCGCGTATGCCGAGACTGCGGTTACCGGCCGATACTGACGAGAACAGCCGAGAATGGAGCGGTTCCGATAGTTCCGTTTCTCGAGTGAGACCTACGTGTAGTTTTCGACAGGCAGATAAGGAGCGCGCGCGCGCGACCTTCAAGGCTCCGAGACTGAGAAAGCAAAGCCGGCGAGAACGATCGATAATAGAATGCGTTTTGCCCGGCTCTACTTAGTTCAATGGATTTTGATCAAGAATAAAAACAGGTGTTGGCAACACTCCGTCGTTATTACACGGTAAAAAATCAATTATTTGGAAATTCTAGACTAAAAGTTATTTTGCCTCACTACAAGCTCGCACAAAATGGAAATCCGTTTCCGACTTGGTCATTTTAATTGAGGATTCTCCTCAATCTTCTGTTGTGGAAGATTGGGGTAGTCACTTAGACTCTCCCTGACTCCCTGACTTTGTGGTAAGCGATTGTTCTAGTGCCAGCTTAAGAGAGGTGATGGGAGACTTTGATGAGGAGAACTAATGGCCACAGCCGTTGACGCGCCCGAAATAATCAAATTAACATAAACTAAATAAGCATTTCGACATTTTCTTACCTAAAATTGTTGCCACTTTTGTTTCATCTGAAACATCAACTGGAAAATTAATCAGGAATTAAATGCTTGAGAAATGATTATAAACACGGCTAAATTATCAAAAATGAATAAATGATGATGTAATCATTTAAACTCGAATTTCATTTTACTCCAAATTTTGAAATTCTCCAGTCTACATCCAGTCCAGTTCTGAATGGCCATACACCTAACCTCATCTATGAAAGACAAACAAACAACAATTGTATTCTTGATGTCTTCCGGGCTGATGTGCCGTGGTGCAATTGGCTTGGAACTGCCAAACGTTTCGCCCACGACTGCGGTGGGCATCTTCAGTGGCGGGGTCTCGGGCGAAGTGTCCGGGACAGCGGCTTACTGGCGACTGACTCCGGCCGTGAAAGCCTTCAATGCTTTATAAACAATTGTATTATTAAAAACATTAATTTATTTAGTATTTCTGAGCCTACGTGCGTCAAAAAAATACAAAAACTTGAAGTACATTACATAATTCCTAATGAGACAGTACAAAAGTCAGAATACAGTACAAAAGCCACCGATAAATATTGTGTTCTACAGTTTTTCTCTTATCTCCGTTAATTTTTGAAGAAAATGTTTCTAAGTGTAGAGTATTGAATTGCCGCAAATTAATGCTGGATTCAACCTTTGTGGCACAGTCCTTGCAGGATAATTTGTTGCACGTCATTCTAATAGGTATTCATACACCTATAACGAGCATGTTGACAGTAGAAGACTTATATATCTTGTAAACTTTTCGCAAATAGAATGAGCTGGTTTTGATAGCACAAGCATTAATGTCCTGGAACACTGAATCCGTATGCTCCCCTGGCGTTACTACTACCAGCAGAACTTATATGCCGTGCGTATTGCGTCCTGCAGGGGTTCAGTTTTCAGTAAGTTGCGGTACATACGTGGACTGCACATGGAACCTTTGCCCAGTCAGTCCTCAACCGATTGATAAGAGATAGAATTCTGCAGCCTTCAGTGACAGAACTGGCACTTCTGATAATCAATTATCTAACGCTAATTCTGTGAACATGCTACATTGATGGTGGGAAAGAAGCTATTGATTGTTTCATAATTCAAAATTGTTATAGATCGATTTCAATTAAAATTTCTCTCTAACTTCTTACAATCTGTTATTTGCTACTACTTCTGTGAACATGACGGAAAGCGGGAAATTGATAGCGGGAAAGTTGCTATTGATTGTGTCATAATTCAAAATTATTATAAATCAATTTCAATTGAAATGTTTGTTTAATTTTTAAACAAATTTTTCTCTAAAAGGCACCAAATTTTTCTTTAAATTTTCTCCTTTCCCATTAAAAAGGGGCAGTAAAAAATGTGGTGCTAGATCCGTTTTTGGCGAACTCTCTGTGCTTTCGAAAATTAAAAAATTTAACGTTTCAAAACTATAAAATTGAAGACAGATATTTGCCTTAAAATTGTTCAAAAATCAGTCCATAGTAAAAATGATGTACGTTTTTTTTTTAGAAAAGAGCAGTTTTTGCGTTATTTTGAGCTTGAAATTAATGCAATTAAAAAAATCATTTTCTCAAAAATCGTTCCATATTTGTTCTTCATTTTTTTTCATGTGTAGAAGAGGGTCCGCTTAAAAGAATGGCGTGGTCTCATTTTCGTTGAACTCTCTAAATTTTCGAAAATTGCAAATTTAGAAATAATGCGAGAACGTATATGCCGTTGTAGCACCACTAGTTTAACCATACCCCCCGAATACACTTGCAGATCCCCAGTATTACTGGTATTATTACTAGACCTGCATTTTTACTATCTCTTTTTTATTATTAACAAAGTATAGAGAAAATGTTGTAATGCTGCGGAAAACAGATTTTTTTCATTTTTGGGAGTATTTCACGCGAAGTTTTTGTTTTTTTTCTCCAATAGGACAAAAAACGCTTATAAAATGGCGCGTATCTCACTTTCGTTGAATTATCTGAATTTTCGAAAACTACAGATGTTCAAAATTTGTTCGGTCTCTTCAACAATATTGAAGATAGAGATTCTTAATAAAATATGTTCTTCAAAGTTGCGTCTTTAAATAAGGCAATGAACGATTTTTCAAAAACCTGAGTAGTACTCGTGCAGTTTTCAATGAAATGAGCGATATTAAAACACAATTTTCTCAAAGATGCTCCAAAATATTCAATCAAAACATGCGTATTGAACCAGGTGTTACTTTTCTATGATCTTAAATTCATATTCCAATTTCCTATTAGGGGAGCAAATATTTGAAAAAATTTGAAAAACTAGCGTTGCTATGAAATGGCTCAAACTTTCTCATAAAAGTTAGTTTCTTGTTCTCCTGAATCGGAGCTAGTTTTATGGTTTCGCCACTCCTTTTCCCAGTTTCTATCTATCGGTGACTAAAAGAACTACCCGTGTTCCCTTTAGCTTCTCTGAGAACATTCGCAGTGAAGAGCTCCCACGCGCTCTCCGAATACTTCGTATGTCTAGTAGTAGGAAATGGTGTGGCATTTACGATGCTATCATCGAAATCAATATTTGATGTAGGCTCCTCATCGTAACTGTTTATTTTCGCATAAAGCTTTTATGTCAGAGTCTTCCACTAAACACAGTTTAAAACAGAAAATAGATAACAATAGTTTACTCATCTCTAAAGCCGACAAAGGAAATTCTGTAGTCATTCTGGACAAATCTGATTATCACCAAAAAATTTCCGACTTCATAAACAATAATAACATCGTACCTATTAAAAAAGATCCCACGAACAAACACTTGTGCGACATCAAAAAAGAACTTGCAGAATCCAAAGCTCTTTTCCCCGCCCCTAACAGAATCATCCCCCCTAATCCACTTCCACCTCGACTGTACGGCCTCCCGAAAATTCACAAACCTTCTACACCGATAAGACCTGTCGTTTCATACACCAATTCCATTACACACAGACTCGCACAGAAACTCAACCAAGATTTTGCCAAACACATCAAATTCTCTCCCTCTCACACTATCAACAACAGTATCAATCTAGTAGACAAGATCAAAGACGTAGTTGTGCCACCCAATGGCAAACTGATTTCCTTAGACGTGACGAACCTTTTTCCGAGCATCCCGACCACGGAATGCAAACATATTCTACGGGACATCCTTGATAACTCTTTGAGTCCAATTCCTATAAAAAATGAGCTGTACAACCTGAAATCTCTCTGTTTAGACATAAATTACTTTAAATTTGACAATACATTTTTCACTCAAACTTCTGGCCTACCTATGGGGTCCCCACTTTCCCCACTACTAGCAGACATTTTTATGGACAACCTAGAGAAACAAATTTTTAATTCTGGACACCCTCAGTTAAAAAATGTAACCTATTGGTATAGATACGTAGATGACATCATAGTACTTTGGACCGGCACTTACAGACAACTGAAAAACTTCACTGACTTCCTTAATTCTATACATGCTAATATACAATTTCCAGTAGAGAAGGAAAATGAGAACAGAACCCTTAACTTTCTAGACCTATCCATCACTTTAGTGAATGACAGACACGCTTTTGACATATACAGGAAACCGACACACACCGACACAGTAATTCATAACAGTTCACAACATCCACCCTCTCACAAACACGCAGCAATCCATAGTATGGTTCACAGATTGTTCTCAATTCCTCTCTCCCCCCAGAACATCAGGAAAGAAATTCTTATCATTAAACAAATAGCTACCAATAATGGCTACAACGACTGTCTTATTGACAACCTTATCAAAAGAAAAACTATCTCCCTTAACACAAAAACATTAACTTCACTGACTCCCACGCACACAACACACACGCACACCAGATATACCATCCCCTTCTTTGGAACATTGTCACTCAAAATTGCCAAAAAGCTCAGTCAATTCGACATACACGTCACATTCAGCACACCAACCTGTCTCCACACCACACTCTCCCACAACAAAGATCCGATCCCCAAGCCTCTATCATGTGGGGTGTACTCCATTTCCTGTGGTAGTTGCAATGCTAAATATATTGGCCAAACCGGAAGATCCTTTAAACAAAGGATCAAAGAACACAGACAAGCTCTCACACAAAAAACCACACATTCACACTTTGCCAACCATCTATTAGAACAAGGACACTCGTTCAATGCAGACACTGACGTCAAAATTTTAGAAATTGAAAACAGATACACACATAGACTTAAACTAGAAGCAATACACATTAATAATTTATTAAACAATCCCCAACACGCTATTTTGAATGAACAGATTCCTTCTCTCTCCCCTCTTCTGAAACTGGCCGCTTCCAAAGCACATTAATCCCTCTGCCTGCCTCTTTTCCGCCACCCGCCGGGGCCTTTCCCGCAATGGCCATTTCCTAGAAAAAAATCCGCGTTCTCCCCTACCTCCATTGAACGTTTCCTTTAAATAGCGTACAATGCCTTCGCTCTTCGCTGTCTTGTCTGGACTGAGGCCCACAGCCGCCTCTAAGAGGTATGTCAGTTTGCTCACCTAAATTTATTTATTCATTTATTTATTTAGTTACATATTTATTCATTTTCTATTTTCACCTCTCTTCAAAATGTACATTTGTTATTCAAAATTATGTTTCCATCTACACATTTTATATTATACTTTTCCAGTTTTATTTCACTCCAGTTTGCTTCATAATATTATTTGTAATAGATTCCATTTATTTTATTTAATTTTCATTTGTCATTTTTTTTAAAATTTATATGTCCATTTCACATTTTACATTTCTTTAAAATCCAATTCTTGACAATATTCTGTAAAAAGTTTTTAATTCTTTAAAATTTTTAAATTTTTTGTAATTTAGATATATTATTATTATTATTATTATTATTATTATCATCATCATTATTTTGTAGCACTGAAGATGGCCGCAATGCGGCCGAAAAAGCTTTATGCGAAAATAAACAGTTACGATGAGGAGCCTACATCAAATATTGGTTTCGATTTTGACTTCGTATGTCTATCTCGGATACATGATTTTCTTACAATTGTTCCGTTTGTAATTACAAATGGAATGAAAGATATACAATTATCACGTAAATTCTTAACGGTCGATGTTCTTTGCCTCATTCAACTACCTTTTAGAATTTGACCAGTATAAAACAAAAATTATTTATATCCTACGAAATTTTAACCCAGAATAGAATTTTCTGAAAACCCAAATCTTGAACATTTAACGTACAACTTTGAGAAGGTTTCACTAGCATTTTTGCGAAACTTTCAAGGAATCCTTGAGTTTCAAAAATCTTTCAGTTTGTGCCATCCCCAGATCGCAAAGGGTGCAAACCTCAGAGACGGCACCACCGCAATGCAAATGCTTAGGAGCTTGGGTCTCGAAGAACAACTTCAGCACAAAACCATAGGGTCAGCATGACTTGGAGATTGTGCCTTTTCGCAAGAGGTGTTGCCAGACACGAAATCGCAAAGAGCAAGTGATTTACTTCTACATGATTGACCTCACGAGTGCAAGTGAGAACTGAAAGGCATTCGTAGTAGAACAAATATCACGTAGTGATTAACTTCCTAGTATCTTTCTTCCTATATTGGTCTCTATCTTAGGCAAAGATCTCGAGAAAGCTTGCCTTCTGCAAGACGTACCAACTTGTCTCAGCAAATACTCAATCAGGTCGTGTTATTTTCTGCAGAGATGCGCGTGGAGCTGCGTCATTCAGTTACCGGTCACTTCAACCTTCGGAAAAAGTGGACGGAAGATTGCACCATTAACTACGGAAACGGTCGTGTCAGTTAAAACCCTAGCCCAGCTACAAGAAAGATGTGCTTCCTATAAGAGTGCTTCTGTCGCACAATAACACCCCATCACAGCAACTTCTCGAAAGTCTGTTAACTCCCCTTTCCTTAACCTTCTAACTTTCCTGTGAGACAGCAATCTTCTAAAAACAGTACCTCTTTGTAGCACTGATTAGCTGATGCGTTAACGCAAGATAATGAACGAGTACTACGTGAATGTGCTTGTCGCCGACGCTGTATTCTGTTTTTTTTTTTTAAATTCATGTCTTGAAATTTATGTCATGCTTAGCTTTGTTCAAATAAGTTCTTACAGTCTCTAGCATTGGACATGTTAATGAATCACAGCAGCTAATAATGTTTTGTTCCTGTTCAAAAATTTCCATCAACCAATATGGTACCTCCTTATGGGATATGAACTGGCAATATTGCAAGTTCAAAATTATAAAAGCCGTAAAAATACTAGCAGGTATGAATGATGCTGAAAAGTTAGAATTTAGTAAAACTACATTTTTACGTGTTTTGTTGTTTTTTGCTCATATGCACAAACAAATCATCTGCAAGCTGTTATTCAGCGTTATTATGTAATAAGATCATTGTCAACTTGTTCCGAAAACTCTCTCGCTAAATCTTCTGTAACTACAGTTTATTCTTTCCCGAATTTGCTTAACACTTCCATATTTTTGTCCCCTAATTTTTGAAGAGATTAAAACTACACAAAGTCAGTCTAATTGTGTTCACTTCTACTTCTACAATTGCTCCATTTATGTTTTGTAGGCAAATCTACATAAATATTAAAAGGTGTCGGTTTTTTATGTTTATGTGAATAAGGAATTAGCGTTTTAATAACATTAATTTGTTAGTCACATTCATTTGAAAATCGATCGTTATTTGCACATTTAAGAACGTAAATGTGAGAAGTCGAACGAAAGAACGGGCTTCTGTAGCAATGTGCTGCAATGTGCTTCTGTAGCATTACTTACAGTTTGGTTTTCTTCGTATTTACTTAAGTTCAAGTTAAATAAGTTCCAAGGCAATAGTGTTCATAGGATTTTGTAAATTTATTTTTAAAATTACATTAAAAAGGATACAAATTATATGAAATCTGCCGCGCTGCGATTCACTAGTCGCATTCAACGCCACCTACATAGATCTATTTGTGGGCGTTGGTTTAATTCCCGGCATACTCATTAAGATGGCAGCGCTAAAACAAGGTTTCGGATATTTCTTAGAATATTTGTGGTCTGATCTGAAAAAAAATTATCAGTTCCTCATCAGAAGATCGAGACACGTCGAATGACACCTCAAATGTTTGGACTGGTGCGTGGAAATGATCTAAGCGCGAGTGACGGATCCACATTCACGCACACTCGGGAGTTACTCAAATACTGCACAAGGGTAACCCCAGCTGCGGCACGGGGCGTCGGGTCTGCGACTTCTGTGTCACTCAGCCTGATTTTTTTCACAGCAATTGGCCAGTGAATCGACTCTTGGACGGCAAGAGTTCGGCGCGTGATTGCAAACAACGCTTGCCACCTTCCGCGAAATTACTTTCTTTCAAAAGTGTGGAATACTGAAATGGCAGCGGCAGCAATTGTCAAATCATTGCAGGATTATTTAAATTTTTTAGTTGGGAGGGTGCGCTTTCTAGTAGAACAAGTGATAGTCATAATGAATGAAAACCGAAAGTCACACGAATTTTAAAATAATACTTTTTTCACATTTATTGACTTAAATTAATTTTTGTTTAGCTGCCAAACCAAAGATTTCTAAAGCAATTTCAATTTTTATCTTGCCTTAAGGAAGTCCAGAAGATTTATTGAAAAGAAAATTAAAAAGTGTCAGACAAATGAGCGTAGTTTTGTGCTTTTAAAAAACAGAACACCCTACGATGTTGCGACCCCCACCCCGTTGCTTTAGAAAGAAATACCCGGCCACAGAGGAAAACTAGCGTAATAGCAAGCAAAGGATATTAATGGTCTAAAAAAATACTGAAATGATAGTTGTGAAGTCGAAATATACAAATAATACAGCACACAAAAAGAAAGTTGTCAGGCCCAAAGACTATACATATTTCTCAATGTATGTTGACGTGTTGAATCCGAATCTAAAACCAGAATTGCCCCAACACCCTCCACATTTTTTTTAAATCGCGAAAACCCATCGTGACATTGATGTTTTTGTTTTCTGTTTTTTTTTTCAAATCCAAAGACTTGACACATGTTACTCCACGTGTATCAACGCGCTGACTCCCAATCCGAAGCCAGAATTGAGCCACCACCCTCTAGTGTTTTTTAATCGCAAAAAACGTGAACTTTTTTTTCGAGGGTTGTTTTCAGATCCAAAGACTTGACACATTTTTCTCTAATGTATGTCGACGCGCTGAATCCGAAAGTGAAGTCAGAATTGTCCCATCACCCTCCAGCTTTTTTTTAATCTTGAAAAAAAAAACATGAAATCGTAAATTTTACGGTGGTTTTCGTATTTCACGTTTGTTTTTTCGAATAAAACAACTGAAGGGTGGTGGCTCAATCGCAGATCAAAAGAAATAGAAAACTTATACTGGAAAGTTTGTGCCATTCTGTAGCATCATTCTGTAGTTATTTTGGGTGCCTGTCTAATTAAAGATGCCATTTACGGTTGATATGAAATTGGTTACAAAATGAGCCCTTATAATAGCATAAGAGACAATTACATACGTTTATTTACAGAAGAACGGTTAATGCAATTACATTAAACGTATTCAGTACTTTACCTGACTGAGTCCAAAATTATAATACAGTGAATTTATATTACCCCACGACTGTTACCACTCACGTAACGTATAACCTACTATTATAACTCAAACATCTCGGAACCCAAGACATACTGCGTTGCAATTGATTCTCAATAATTTTGCGTTTATAAAAATGCCACTAACCGCATTACCAAGTGCTTTCTCCAGAGACCGCGCACTGAGTGAGCAAGTGGGAAAGAAAATTGGTTTAGTTTTTCAGTCTTTCCCGCCAAGTTCATCATTTTAGGAACTCAATGATGGATTCGACTAAAATGTATACATTGGAATAACAAATGGAGTAAAATCAAACCATATAATTGTTCAGAAGATTGTCTCTTGTATTATAAACTTCAAAGGAAAGGCTAAAAGTAAGAATTTAACACAAATATTGTAAAATATTTTTTTGGAGTGTGAAGTTCAGAAACTAGCACTATGAGACGCTACCAGGCACTGACCACGCAAAAATGCCACGTCTCGCCCCACAAGATGTTTCCTCAGTAATAACTAGTAAATGGGAACTGTACGCAATGTTGGGGATCATGGTCATGAACCAGAGCTACACACAGTGAGGCAGTGAAGTTCACCGAGCCCGTATAGCACAATATTACGGCATGAATGAAACTACTAAATGAACCATATTTTCTGAATGTCGTTATTTCAACTTGCATTCCTCATAACACACGGCGACTATCCATAAAACATAATATTCATTTAGCAGTGGAAGGAACCACTTATAGAACCACTATCCACATTTGCTTGTAAGTCTTTCATTATCAATGTGAAGTCCGACACTGGTTGTTCGTTGCAATTTGAGGAAATCTGACGTGCAGCTAGTTTAGGCCCTCGTAAAGAGTCGTGAGAGTCCTTCAGAAACGTTCGGCATTAACGATGAAAATGTGATTTCGCAAAGATATATTGAACCAGTGCATGAATACACATAAGCACAAGACACTCGAGAATTGAACTGAAACTCACAATTAACTTCATATGGTACAAGGAATATTGAATGTTTTGACTCGATATAACTAACCTTGAAAACAAACTGTTACGAAGCCTGCCACAGCTCAACAAGGCTCATTTACTCGTACCTCCCTTTTGCGCGTGCACCGAGCCCTGCTAGGCCCTGAGAACTGACACCTCCCTAGAGACCTGCAAGGCGTGCCGTTTGCTTGCTCGTACTCGCTCGAATATTTCAGCCTCGAGTACCGTGTCCTCGAGCATTCTGTGCTCGCTTATGATTAGCTGGTTCACGGACCCGCGGCGGCGGTCCCGTTCACGTGATCCCTCACGTTAACAGTGAGCCGTGGCATCAAAAGCAAATTAATGGGATTATGAAAGCTTACATTCGCCTGGAGATGGCGCCGTAACACACAAGAAGAAATCTAAAAAGGAAAAGAAAGAAGGATAACAAGAATAAGGATAAGAAGAAGAGACTTTACACATTATTTCTGAAATCGCAAAGACGGTTTTCAGATTTCAAAAGTTTGTAAAAGAACATAATTTTTTCCGCAGGAAAGCAAGAAAAATATTACATTTTCAGATGTTTTTGCAAACTTCACTTCTTTTATCGGCGACACGTTTTTGATTTTGAAATATTGGAAAACGAGTAACGGTGAAAAGTTAAGTGGAAAATGACATTATTATTATTATTATTATTATTGTTATTATTACCCTCCGTAAATAAACTTAATTCCGTTTGAAATCTATAAGGGAATTTTAGGGTGAGCACTGCAATTAACTTGCACAAATTTGTTGAATAATCTATTATTTTAATTTCATTTAGAAATGCTTCTAATAATTAAGTGATATCAGAAAAATGTTTTTACCCTTTCGTTTGAGCAGCAGCACATCATTGTGACACTTTATCCAGAATAATAAAAAAAACATTAGAAATAGTGTATTTGTTTAAATGATTCAAGCACTGTATTTATTATTATTATTTGAAGCGTAATATTTCCATGCATTAGCACCAACTGTCCCGTTTTTTCAGGCCCGCATCTCCTTATTTTAGCTCATACAGCCATTGTCCTTATTTTACCTCGTTTAAATCGCCTCATTGTGGCCGTTGCCTTCCTACGCAAGACTAGCCCGAGTCGTTCCCCTCGTACCGAGCATCGAATGCTCGGCTTAGAAGGCCGAGCGAATTTCGCTCGGTGGATCGCAGCCGAGCAAAACTCTGTCCTATTGGCCTGACGTCTAGCGGATTTTCTGTGAACTGCCGCGACGCTCGAGCAAAATTCTCTCATGCAGAACTTTAGATCCAGAATCTCTTTCTGGATCAAAAACGTGAGAGATAAAATAAAAAACATTCTAATGTTTGCAATAACAAAAGAATAGAGCAAAATGGCGTGTGGGCATCTTATAGTATACATTTCGCACTATCACTACCAAAAGTTTAAAGAAAGCATTTGAACCCGTTTTTGAGAAAATCTTGTTTTTGTTATTTTTTAATGTTGCACATTTTGCCTCCGATATTGCGCGAAATCAACGAAAAGTTTCAAAAAAAATCGAAAATTCATAGTTAATAGTGAAAATCGTACCTATGCCACCTTCATAAGTGTATTTTACTTTATTCTTACAAGAAATTTAAAGAAAAAATTTGGAGCCTTTTTTGAGAAAATTTTGAAAATGTCCTTCGGGCTTCATCTAAAGTACCTCCAAATTTTAAAGAATATTTTTCAAAATCTCAAAGCTTCCACTCGAGCCAGACGGACAGGGGTTTCTTTAATTAGAAAAAATCTTATGCATGGTTTAGCCGCTAGTGGTGTTCACAGACGGACGGACATTCCGTTGAAATCTCGAAATCGATTTTCAGCAGCATTATATAACATTATCTGTACTACGAATATTACTCCGTACATACGTAAGTATACGAGAAAGTAAAATGAGAGTATAATATAATTGATATGAAATATTATTTACAAGATGAAATAACATTCAGGAAAAGCTCTTTTGGTCTTTCTTATTTAAACGCCACATTAAATTACTGTCAAAATAATTAGAAAAGGTTTTGTCGGCCATCTCTTCAGGGAAATTGTGGTCGATGAATGAAATGTCATTCCCAGCCTCGTCAGTTTCAGGGGTATTGTCACAGGCATGCTCAGAACTTTGCTTTGAGAAGTGAATTGCCGACCAGTTTTACTGCAGTTACATGCATCAGCATGCCTTTTGATTATATGAAGGGTTCTTATTTCCTGTGGGCACGTGTGGGCTATGCATACAGACCCAATCCTCAGGAATATTTTTTCATCCCAATCTTGACTTTATGGTAGGCGCGGGCTGCACCATAATATATATATATATATATATATATATATATATAGAGAGAGAGAGAGAGAGAGAGAGAGAGAGAGAGGTGGATTTATTGAAAGTACTTGGCAGCAGAGGTCGTCCAGTGCTAAAATATGGAAATCTCTCTTGTTTCTCACAATTGCACATTTTACGTAATTCTCATCGTATTGAAAACATTCAACTAAAATGAATACAGCATGAAACATCGCGACGATGTGCTACTACGAGGTGGAGTCAAAAAGTTCCCGGAATTGGTCAAAATGTTTTTATTTATTAAAGGTAGAGTAAATTAAATTCATTTACCTTCAAAATTCTCCCCTCCTACATTTAAACACTTTCTCCAACGTTCGTACAATAGTTGGAAACAGTTCTGAAAGCCATTTCTCGATAGCTCCATAAGCCGCCTGATCCCATTTTCCATCGCCTCTTCAGAATTAGTGAATCGTTGCTCATTTTGGTAGATTTTAAGAACAGGGTTCGGCTCCTATTGACGCGCACGATTCGGTTCCGAACGAGTCACTCGCGGCGCCGCCACAGTGTGCCCGGCCACACGGCCACGTGGCCAACGCACTTTCGTGTGGAATCTTGACGCTTCGCTACCCGTGTCCAAGTTGAGGACGAGGCTCGGGCCTTCGGCCCTCGCGTTAACATAAAACATCCTTGAGTCTGTCCAACGCATAATTACCAACGCATTTTATGCATTTAACATTATGCATGCAACGCATTTTATGCATTTAACCATTGTAATTCTCCATTACACATTCGCACCACACCGCACAATGCACAATGCAAGCAGTGCTCCCTGAGTGATCCGTTCTCGTGGTCCGCGCGAGTGAACCATGCGCAAGTGAACCGTGCGCCGTTGTTTTAGTGAGCCGAACCCTGTCCTTAAAATCAGCCCTCATTTTCATTTTTAGCCAGGGAAACAGGTAGAAATCGGCCGGTGATAGGTCGAGTGAGCAGGGAGAGTGTTCAAGAGTGGTAACGTGCTTGGTTAGGTAAGTTTTCACCATCGTCATGGAGTAGGACCCAATATTTTCCTTCTCCTTGTTTCTGGACGTTTCCTCCTAATTGCATCTCTTGGCGACAAAGACCTTCCACGTAGAAGTTCTTCGTTTAACCATCTGGAATGGACATTTTGTCAATGGCCATTCTTCTGTTCGCACGGATGATACAACGAATATGCTCGTTGTGTTCGTTGGGAACGGAAGTGGACGGCCGGCCGCTGCGCGGGTAACCTTCCGCACTATACTGCGATTTTTGTAGGAAGAGCTCTCAAGATAACTCAAATCCCATCTTCGCGATGGAATATGTCACGGCATTTCGCGTCTTTTCTCGGTCTTGCCGGTAGAAGTCGCATGATCGCAAGCACTGCTTCATAACGGTCGCGATCGTGCGAATTCTAGCGGAACGACTGTGAATGATACGAAATGCCGTGACATATTCCATCGCGAAGATGGGATTTGAGTTATCTTGAGAGCTCTTCCTACAAAAATCGCAGTATAGCGCGACCTTCACGGAATCGCTTATGGCACTCCTACACTTGCGACATTTTCTTCGCACCTCTTCCGAAGGCTATCGTCAACGTCTCAAGAGTTTCAGATGGTGATTTGTTTAGAAAGCACAAAATCTGATATTCCCATGTTCGATAGCCGTCATTTTAAAATGCGACGAACTCAAAAACGTCTCAAAGTTACATATGGGCCCAGCTCCCTGAAAAGTCGACGCACGCATCAGGGCAGCTCAGCGGTTTCACAGGATGTGTTTCAAATGTCAACAATTGAAATCTCCGTCTGACTCTAGTTTGGCAAAACTGTAGACGCAGATCCCGGGAACGTTTTGACTCGCCCTCGTACATGGGCAACTATACTGCGATTTTTCTAGGAAGGACTCTCAAGATAACTCAAATCCCATCTTCGCGATGGAATATGTCACGGCATTTCGCGTCTTTTCTCGGTCTTGCCGGTAGAAGTCGCATGATCGCAAGCACTGCTTCATACGGTCGCGATCGTGCGAAATCTAGCGGAACGACTGAGAAAGATGCGAAATGCCATGACATATTCCATCGTGAAGATGGGATTTGAGTTATCTTGAGAGTCCTTCCTAGAAAAATCGCAGTATACCAACGTTACAGCAACAGTAACATTAACAAAGTAACCACAAGGTCATTAAATACAGACGACCTAAAAACTACTTCTATGAAACTGATATAAACAAACATTCACTAAGTGTACAAAAACGCTGCACATGAAAAGAAAAAATGCAGGATAAGGAAGCCCCACAAATCAGTTGGACAGCAGGCCCCACCATCATCTACAGCATTTTTATCTCGTTTTGTTTTGGTTTGTGTTGTTTAGAAAAAAAATACCAAAGTAGGAAATTCGATTTCCTTTAAAATTGGGAGTATTTATTTACCACGATCATCTATTAAACAGCATGCTCATTATGAACACTATGTCAGCTTAGTGCACATTATAATACACAGGGATATGCGCATTGTGAGTTGCATAATGATTTGAGTGTAAAAATTATTCCCTTCCCGCCTACCCTTGTAGGGATGTTTACACCTACAATATTAGTTTCCCTATTGGGTCAATCCATTTTAAGTGGTCCAGAATTTCATAAATTGGTCGCTCGACCATCTCGAAAAAATTCATATTTGCTTATAAATTTCCTTATGTTTTGGCTGTTCAAAAGTATCTTTTTTTATTGCACCTGGTTTACAAATGGTGGCCATTTTTGTTTCACGCCGTGCGCCATTTTTCGCGTTTGCAGACATGTACTCATTTCTAAATTACTCAGCTCTAGATTGCTCTACCTTTCTAGATTGAAAAGCATTCGATTCAGTATACTCTGGCCTGCAAATAGAAATATTATTTACCTATCTTCTGTTTTTATTTGGGAAATATTTACAACCAATCTATGGAACGCGAATGAACAAAATTCAATTTTCAGAGAGTAATTCCTCAAAGAAGGAATAGCATCACAACCTTAAATTTGTCTGTACTTTTACACAAAACAGTATAGTTACTTTTTGTAAAATATCATTGGTATATAATGTACCACTTCAAAATTACATCCTTTCGAAAATTGGAATTTTGGATTTTTTCCAAATTTTCAACTGTAGTATCTCTATTGGGGGACCAGATAAAAATCAGAAAATTGCACACATTAGACCGCTATCATACAAAACTTCAGTAAAAATTTAAACTTTTATATTTCACTGGAAGTATTTTTTAAAAATTGAAAACTTACGAAAAAATGGCTTCATTTCCACATTGAGAATACGTTGTCTCAAGTAGTAATCACAAGTTATTTTACACTAAAAGCTACATTGATTTAAAAATAATTACTTGTTATTATTAATAAACATAAAAGTGTCATAATATATATTTTCAATATTATATATACTTTACTTTAAAACAAACTTACAACTTGACATCTATGTTTGTAATGGAAAATATGGTAACCTTGACTTTAAAAGCTGAACCGGCTAAAACAAAAATGATTTATAAAATATAACAAGTAAATAAATTCAGTATATTGTTTAAATTTTCACACTTAAATGTGCCACTCTGCTCATTATTTCTGAACATACAAATATCTCCTACCTAGGCAGAATTTGGATCTCATTGGATCTTACAAACACATCTTATTAAGCACATAAAAGCAAATTACTCGGCACCAGAAACAGCTTTTCTCATGAGTAACTACAGATTTTGATTCATTTAAAACACTATTAGTTGATGTTAATTAAATTGTGATTTGAAATGATTTACCATTTAATATACTTGATTGATTGCAGAAGAGAAATAGCTTCGCAAGAACTAAATAACCCTCAGGCATCATATTGTAATTGTTACAAAAACTATCACATTGATGGTTACCACTGCATGTAGCTATATGCCAGAACTATTAGTTTCACATAATATATTGTATATGGAGCGCAAGGCACATTGGAAACATGAGTAGGCGATATTACGCACAGGGGCAATAATTGATACATCGACCCCATTATTTTCAACACAAAAAAATAGTTTGGGGGCAGTTTTGCCTATCTTATCCCACTATCCCCCTTTGTGTGGTGGTCAGACAGAAGAGCGGGCCTGATTGCCAAAGTATCATCACGTAACATAAGGCATTAACTAACTATAATATCACAAATATGTGTATTTTTGCACCCATTTTGAAAAATGAAAAAATATGTTTTTATTTAAAGGTGTAGCTCACTTGGTAATTGGTTTTGGAAAAAATGTTTTATACAAAAGTTATAGGAAACTTTGTTCAATCATATTTCTACAGGGCTTAAGATTAAAGTTACAAAAAAATGTTTTTTCAGGCCTTCTGGAGTTAGCACAGGGTCGAGGAAGTCGAAAACGTGGGATTCAGACATCATATTCAAAGGAAAAGTTTTGATGACCTTTTCCCAGGTAACTCCCCCTTTTTCAGTACCTGCCAACAGGACTACATATAATGTTGACATGATTATCACTGTAACATCTTGTCAGATCATTTTGATTTGAGATTTAAATGAAAAGTAAAAAAGTATTCAGTAAGAAACGCTCTAATGCCCTTCATTATATCTTGTGCAGTTTTTTAGTTAAAAGCGCATTTTTCAAAATATGACTTCAACATTTGTTTTGAACGTGTGAACAGGTTTTTTCAAAACTTATTTTCAAAAAATGCCCCATGAGACCATTATGCTTGTATCAGACCATATGCTTTATTTACAGGGTAACGAAGTTTTCAAAATAGCATAATTTTATTTCATTATCATCACCACTCACAGCAACAATCACAACTAAGGTCATGAAATGAACTAGTATAAAACATGTTCAAACAATACTGCTTGTTGAAAAGTGCCAGAAATGCAATTTTTAAAACCCAGTTCATTTGTTTTTGTATGAATTCTATTACTGACAATTGTTTCAATGGTGAACTAGTGTGAAAATTCGAGTGCCCACTGAAAATTAACACAAGAACCATGTGCATGAAAAAACATACCTAACTCAAACAATTAAGCATAAATGTATGTAAGTAATATTTGAATATAGACTTTTAACAAAATGAGGTTTTAATTAATTTACATGAATTGCTTGTGTTTTATTACACATTAGTGTTCTGAACTTTGGAAATGACATTTCTGTCATTCAATGGAGCTGCAACCCCTAGTTTGTTTGGGCATCAGCCACCATAATTTATATCTTGATGACAATCATCTTATACAAGAGCACAAAATTCAAAAGAGAAAACATGTTATCACAGAAATGTTTATCAGTGATAAGCAAAAGATTGAACATCCAAATGCCGATGAAATAAAAACATCTAAATTTCAGAGTTGATTTCTTTATTTAATGTTTGAGTTCTTATGGAATATCTGATCAGATCAACAGCATGTCTGCATCCGTACATTGACGCTACAAATGATTTCAACTGCATACAAAACATTGTAATAATACTGCTCAAACGACTGAATCGAAAACAAGCAGCAAAATGCAAAGCAAGGATGCAGCATTGAGAAGTCCAAAAATTATTCAAAAATTATGAAACTTCCTTGCTCTCTTCTTCATCTTTAAAAGATAATTTCAAGAAAAGGTGATGTCTTCTAGTTTTATGTACATAGGCAATGGCATTTTACAAAAAAAAGTCAGAAGGGTAACATGTAAAATTACATCATGTAATCACAACAAAAAATGAGCATGTAAATAATTTACATAGAATATGTGGTAATTTTTGTTCCTTGTGTTGTAGCAGGAGGAATATCATCGTCTTGAGTACCACACGATTTCTTTACAAACTGTGGATTTACCATTATATCTTCTTCCATGGATTGAACTTTCCGATCTAAGTCTGTACACACAGCCATCTATAATAATCATGACATATTGTTAATGTTATTTTCCTAATATACTTCACAAAATTTCAAATTACAACTTCAAAGATAATAAATTTAAATCAGCATACATACCTCTTCCTCAAGGCGACGAAGCATAGCAGGACTATTGTATTTTTCTGGGTCATCATGGAAAATTACCATACCATCTTTTTGATTAATAGTAGCAAAAATTTCACCATCTTCAATCTGAAAACATATTCATAATAAGATTCTGTTTCAAAGCAGTTTGCAGGCTGTGATGTTATCACATCAACAACACTAAACATTTGTCGGCTCTTACTGCAACACTTTGATGCCATAACATCACAAGCAGACATCCTTGTGTCAGAATTCGGTGTAGTCGGAGACTCTGAAATTGTGAACATTTAACATTCTTTTATAGGTTACTAGCAGAATTACTGTCCATTACCATCTTCCCATTCCGTCAGCACTCCTACGACTTGGTGTTCTCGTGCCGGAATCGCCCCTTTGCTGTCATCTCCTAGCTCAGCATTAGTTTCATCCCTCTACATCCTGCCTGCTCATCCTGTCCCAGCTTCACCCTGCCCATGTCACATGACAAAGCCCAGCAACAATGAGGTCTAAGAAGATTGTGAATTGCATTTAACTTACTTGCCATCTTGTGCAGCAGCACCATCTAGTGGAGGGTTACAACAAAATGAGCAGCACACCCCAAAACATGCAAAAATTTGAAATATTGCTTAATTTATTTTGTCTATTTATTGAATAAATATGTCTACAATGAAAACAAAAACATTAAGGAAAAAATTTTGAATTTTTTTTTTTTTGGAGGTAACGGAATTTTTTGTACAGAAATAGGCCTTGAGCATAAACGTCATAACTTTAGAACTATTAGCTCTATTACTTTAATTTTTTTTGTGTGTGTGTGTGTGTGTGTGTGATAACAAATGATTTGAAATAGTACCTGAACCAAAATAACATTTGTATAATTAGTAGTTACATATATAAAACATTTTTTTTTTGTATCAGAAAGTGAAAAAATAAAAAGTTACATTTTTTTAAATTAAATTTTCTCTATGAAATAATTGGTTCAAATGTTTAGTTTTGGTTCATGCACTAGCTATGTGTTTCTCAATTATAACAAAAAAGAATCAGAGGGTTATCATACATAGAAATGAAGATATGATGTTTAAGGTTTTCAAAGACAGCCAAAACGTCAACTTTCAGGGAAATGGCTCTAAAGATTCTAATGCTATAGAAAGGTTACAAGTTATGCCTTATTTTTTCATGTCTAAATATTCTCTTATTTTCTATCCTCCTATGAAACCCCTTCTATTCTTATTTTCTGATGTTGTCTGTTTTGGTTTTTTTTTTAAAGGAAAACCATACCCCCTTTCGAAAAAAGGTGCATGGTTCCTCCAATGCAAGTCTAAATAAATATTCAAATAAAATCAAAACGAAAGATCATAGAATAAAACAAGTTTCACCGTATTAAAAATAATATATCACAGGTTTTGATTCTGTTAAAAATCAAAAAACAGATTTTCTGTGATTTTTTCTTATTTTTAGGGTATAATATACCTTAAAATGCCGACTATGTAGTATATAACATACATAGTGTGAAAAATGCATAACTGATGCATGATCGGCATATGTAACATTGCATTGCATATGTAACATTTGCCCCTCATTGGTATGCAATACTCCATGTAGAGATATTTGGCAGGTATATGAAATCACCTCAACTACAATTGAATGTGACCTGCCAAACACCACGCAAAAGATTGATTGTTAGTGATTCCAGGCACGTCATCTACCAGGAGCATTCAGTCCCCAAAGTGTGGTGCAAATTTTTGCTCAGAAGGTGGCAGTGGTTTCCCTCCACTGGATGGTGAGATCCGGCACCATCCTACGGTCCGCTGGCAGGGTTTTTCCAACCAAGTATCTCCCACCACCAGGGCACTGCCCCAGCCGGGACACACCCTAAGCTCCTGATCGGTTTCTCAGCATGTGTGGTAGTGTAGTGCACGTAAGTGAAAGAGTGTGTAAGGGAAGAGTATAGGACAAGGAAGAAGAAGGGTAGATCATGGGCAGTCTGTGGCTTTTTAATAGAGTACTGCTCCAGCATTCGGCTGGTACTGATTTGAGAAATCAGAGAAACTATTGATCAGAGCAGCCGGCTGCAAGAATTCTCCTCCAGACAGTGACTGAATTCGACCTAGCTGACAAGCTAGTGTCAAAAATCCTGCCTCCGTGGGGAGTGGAGTCCTAGGACCTCCCGGTCAGAGGAACTGCAGTGACAACAGATGATGCCCTGAGCCATCTCTCCCGGTCCCAGGCATAAGAGGTTGCCTTACAATCAAGGGTATATGTCAAGACAGTAATATGAAATTTCCAATTACATGATTAGAGACCGGAAAAATATATAGTATAAAATGTCAAAATATGTATATAAATATGTAATATTAAAATTCTCTAGTTAAAAACCATTTTCATAGCAAGAAATTACATTTAGAAAAACTGTTCATTTTACATCATACAATTTTCTCGTAAGTAGTAAAAGCTTTATCTATTGTAATCCAGGAGAATAGTTTAGCAGCCAGACTATTCGCAATAGAAGCCATCACACAAACTGGCGAGATCTACGACCAGCAAACATACACTGCAGCATCTTCATCGAAGTGTTACACGTAAGTGATCACAAATTTTTCTTTGAAATTAAGGTTACAGATAACAAAACGGGGTGTCAATAATGCTTTGGAAACCTAGATTTCCCCAATCATGTAGGAAAAATGCTGATTTAAAAAAATACAGATTTTCATAAAAAATGTGGAATTAAATAGAAGAAAATTGATACAATAAGAAAATATATTGTGAAAACAGCAACATATGTAAAATATGTAATATAGAACTAAATATGTAAAAATATGTAACGAAAAAAATTGATATTGTGTTGGGAGGGCTATGATTCGCCAAGATTACAATTTTGAAAACGGTAAGTAGAAAGACAAAAAATATGTAATTACATAAAAATCCGGTCCTCTATACATGATGTTCATTGGCAAAGGCGATCCTCTCCATGTCCTAGAAGTTTATAACACTTTTTCAGAGCATATATGCAGTCAAATTTAGTATCATGTAAAACTGTTAACTGTTACAAAATAAAAGGCAGAAGGAGTTATGTTTTGTAAGAATAACACGGAATAGGGTTTTTCTTTTCAGTTTTTTAGCAGGTATGAGCAGATGAGAGCAGTCAAGATAGCAAGGCAGAACCATTGAAACATAACCATGCTAAAATGACTTTCATAAATTTTTTGTGATAATTCAAGTCTAGAAATGGTGATGCTAAAGACTACATGATACGCAAGAAGGGGCTAAAACATAAGATATATTGTAATAGAATAGATATAACATATATAAAACACATAAATTTAAGACATGTTTTAACTCCTCTATAAACTATGCCTTCAAGGCTCTGAAAAGAATGCAATTAGTGAATATTTAACAAGTCAAAACACTACAAATTTCATGAATACATCAGATATATCATATTAATTTGTTGATTCCTATTCAACAAAAGAAATTAAATATTACCTAATAGAAAATCATAGAAAAATAAAATCAAGTCAGTTCTTCATCTGTTAAAAAATATTTTTCCATATTCATGCAAGATTTTCCACAAATAGCAGTGAAGACACTAAAGAAAACAACGCATCAGAAAAAAACAAATTTTGAGCAATAAAAAAAGTGAACAAGAAAAAGACAAAGAAAAATTGTTATTTTTGACTGACTTTTTGCCAGTTGGAGATTTGCCATTTGGGCACAACCACAAAGTGCTCTCCAGACGGGGTTATGCAAGCAGATTGTTGTAAACTGCGGAAAACTTGAAATTATTCTATCATAGAAGTGGTATATATAGCATTATGAATTCATGAAAACTGATGGGACCAGCAAGAAAATGTTGTAAATGCAGGAAAATGTCAATTGCAGGAATGTAAAAGTAGGATTTTACTGTATTAAAATTACACGATTCTGGCAACAAAAGCATGTTAAAGGAAGTAATTTACTACATACAGTAACAAGAATTTTCACTTTTGCAGTATCAGGGACTTACAATATGAATTTTTGTCGAAAAATCACTGATTTTTTGCTGCAGCCTAACATAACTTTCTCCATAGTTCATAATGAAATACATCAACTGTTATTTCATGGCACAAATTTTAGTTAGTACCTTATTTTACGTAGTGAAATCCAGACTATTAGCCAGCGCTTTCAACTGACCATGCAAATTTTTCTGCTCGTTTCATCATCTTTCAGAGAAAGAAGGTATTATCTCAGTTGCTGAAACAGGTGATTTGAATTTGGCTCACAGACTTCTTTTATGCTTCACAGTCTTAAACATGCAGTAAATCTACTACATGGGACAGCTGCCTTTACTTCCCCTCTGAAGGAAGTTATATGAAGATTTTTTTGCGTTTAAAAAATCCACAAACTTCAATCAGGTTTGAACCCCCTCAAATTTGACAACCCACATATAAATTGTGAATTTTGATGTAATACAATGCAGCACAAACACACAAATTTTATTTTTATGTTAAGACAAGAAAAATTCAAAAGTACGTTGATTACTGTGTGTGCCATGACTCATGCAGAATGTAAACAATCTTTGAGAACAGAACTGCAGAATTGTCAATTATTAAAAGAAAACAATACAAGAAGAGTTTGAAATAAGTTGTTTTTTGTAGTTTTAAGTACATTACATACAAAAATACTGCAATGAACATTCTTGAAATAGTTTTTTCTTTAAAAATAAAAATATAAGTTCATGAAAGGAATAGTTGACGGTAGAGTATGGCATGTGTTCTTTTGTTTTCCTCTGAGGAAGTGGTGGTGTTGGGAAGAGATTGTAAGTGAACGTCAAACTGAGAAGTCAGTGTGCGAGGTAACTTTTTTAAAAATGGACAATTAATTTCGAGAACAGAGGGCAATATGAAATAGATTTAGGTGATGGAAAATAACTGAGAGGAGTACCCTAAATATTGTTTGTTTGGATATTTAAAAGACTAAATTGGACAATGTGCATTACAAAAAATTTAATGAAATTATATCTGGGTAGGTATTAACCAATTTTAATTCATGAATTTATATCAAATTTACGAGACAAAAATTTAATTCATGTTTTGAATGAAAATATTTTTGAAAGATGTAAACCGATTTTTTATTATTAAGTGTAAATTATTACCCTTGGTTGTGTAATGACTATTTCAATGCACACAATATTTAAGCCTGTACATTTCTGCCAGCTCACCCACCGTAAATAAATTGTGTATTGTTGATATGGCTGTTCTTTGGTGCACCACAGTATGTAGTAGGCGAAAAAAGGAAAAAATTCAGTTTCTAATGGATTAATACAAAATTTTCATACTAACCATATTCAAAATATATTTTTCTGCTTCACCAGGTCCAGATAGTTGAACTCTACTAGCTACGTCAGATAAAGAAAGAGTGAGGAAAGTTTTGGTCAGTCTTTGTATATTTTTTCTTGTATAGAGAGGCTATAACTTGTTTTGTGAGACCTGTATTGCTGTCCCTGCAAGATAAATCAACATATTATGACAATGCTGTATCAACCAATCAAATGACTTTTTAACTTAAAGCAGAAAATAGTTTCACATTTCAATCACTTGGTCATTAATATACACATGTACGTGAAATTAATCAATGGTAGATCAAGACAGTATATACAAGTAGCAAGAAGGATGATGCATCATTTTCACACAAGTTACATTTGAGTGACAATAATTGCAAAATAAATAAGGAGTTTTAAAATATTTTCATATCTCAGTACAAAATACACCGAAACATTAAAATGAGAGAGAAGAACTTTATGACACTCAAAGTTACAGCAGAGTTATATTAATAGCTGTTTAGAGGTTTGGATTTGTTCTTCAAAAGAGGAACATCCATAATATTCCATTTTCTATTAAAATATAATCAACTACCAGCAATGCAGCATCATCACTAAGCATCCACAGCATCATTCAATTGCTTTGTTAGCAGATGTTCAATGCACAAATTCATAGAAAAGTACACACAAAACTACGTTAAAATTGACAAGTTTTAAAACCTGCAAAACACATTATCAAAACAAGTACATTGTAATAATTAAAAACTTCAATTTCTCTCACCTGGCAAATGACTCTTGGTACTTGTTGATGGTAGTACGTAACTCATCCGAATTGTTAGTAGTATAAGCAGTGGCCAAATCATGGTAAGCCTGACTCAAAGGTTTAATAAACCTACCAACAACTTGAGATGTATACTTTGGGATGTTTAGCACCTACAAACAAATAAGAGGGTGACAAAACTTTCATCCACAAAAATCAAAAAACAACACATCACGAGCTAGCACACACAATATTTAAATAAGCTTTTCAAAACATAGACACAAATCACATTATGTTCTATGACTATCATGAAAGTAAGGGACGAAACCCTTCATCAATGTACTCTAGAAATATCTACTTACTTTTCCATGCAGAATAAGGGAAACCAGTATATATTTCTTATATGCTTCAAGCATAACATGGGAAACTGCCATTGCAGGAGTAGTAATAGCTACTTCAAAGAAATATAATGCTCTGTCATAATTTTTAAGAGCAGTATAAATCATGCCTCCATAATAGTAATACAATAGAAAATATTTTGCATCAAACTGACCTCCCTATAAAAAACAAAGCATTTCCTTCAATACACATTCATTTGTGGCACAGGACAAATAAAATGCAATTTAACAGTATTTAATAACATTTAGCAGGTTACACAAAATATAGACTTTCAGAGAGTTTATTTTGGTAATGTTTTATCACCTAAACCTACAAAGTTTGATACTAAATTAATTAAAAATTAGAGGAGCAGAATGGTGACAGTGAAGTAATAATTATAATTATTATTGTAATACATCTTCTATATGAATACTTCAGTCACACCAAACTAGTCAGCTATAACGTGCAAACGTTATAGCTGACTAAGGTAAATATACTACTACTATTTTGAAAAATAGTACTAGAAATTTTTGAAAGACCTAATATTGAGAAATAGATTGCATTAAGAAAGAAATCTCTACCTTCAATTTTGACTGTGAAGAACAGGTTCAAAAAAAATGTTTGAACTTTTGACTCCATATAACTCAAATTATTCTAAATTATTAAAATTTTCTATAACAGCTACATAAAATTATTTGAAGATCTTGTGTATAAAAGAAAATACAAATTTAAACAATTTTCAATTTATTTGGTGCTTAAACTATTATTATCACTAAGCACTTAACATTGTTATTTTGTCAAAAATAGAAGTGTTTTAGACAAAAAATGAAAGAAAGAAATCAAGAATTGTAAAAGAACCTATTACACAAAATACTCATAAAGCAAGCACTTACCTCTTGGCTAATGCTAGTTATGTCTGTGTTCAGAAACTCCAAAGCAGGTTTAAAGCACTTTGCAAGGAGACAAAGTTGACATAAATCAGCATGAATAGAAGTTAATTGTGAATCAAAGAGCTGAATTTTCCTAATGGCACGACGCATTAAATCTATTCCTCTAAGAGGCAATTTCAGTTCAACAAGACTGTGTGTTAATAGGTGGCATAATTCAGCATCTGAAAAAGTTAATAGGTTTTAATAAACATTTGTAATGCAAGAATAAATTAAGAGTCTAAACAGGATTTCACAACTTAGTTCCAACTGGACATAGTAAAAGGGAGGTATCTTTTACTTTTACTGACAATAAATTTTGCATTTTCAATTTGAAAACATTTATTTATTTATTTATTTATTCATTAATTTAAACATGTCCAAAGTACAAGGTTTCTCAATCAGGTTGATTGCCTCATTAGGTACTGTAAACAAACAAAATTATTTTAAAATCAAATTTTTGAAAAGTTTAAAGAGAGAATAAAACAAAATTAGTTCATAACAATTACATCATACAAATATCATGTAATAAACAATGATAAAACATAGAAAGTTACAAAAGAAAAAATTAACAATAAAACCTGAATTATAAGACATAAGTCTTATAATAACCTAATAATAACTTAAAGAATACATTTAATAGGTGATAAAAGAGCACTGTAAATCTGTGCTTGGATGGCAGAATGATGCAAGTCACACTGTCATTACATAAGTCACTCTTGGTAATGGTTATGAGGCAAGAAGTGCATTCTCTTGTAGTATATGAAAAAAACAATGGTGGCAAGTGGCAATAAGACAAAACTCACAGAGTCGTTTTTCATCACATTTTGATCTTAAAACTACTGTCATGGAAATTTTTTTAAAAGTGACTTATAACATTTTGTCACCGTAACACAGAAATTGTCTCAGTCCCTTAAATGATTCAACTTCAGAATGGGTGAATGACGAGACTAAGAACACCAGGGGACCTGGGCAAACAAACAGGGAGGCGGGAAAGAAAGAAAAGAAAAAAAGGAAAATAAATGAAAGGAAACAAAAGTGAGGGAAAGGAACGTCAATACATAAAAGGCAGTAAGTGCAGACAATTACAAAGGATGATATTTAAAGCGCCCAATCACAATATCCTAAGTCATTATAAATGTGTTGGTATCAACATTTGAATTAACCATTCTAAACATTTTGTGTTAAGTCTTTCCGATAGAAGTCTAGGATACTTTCTAACTTCATTATGTGATATATTCGGATTGTCAAATAATCTAAACTGTACCACAGATTCCATTTATTTAGATATAAAATTTAATTTGGAGACAATTTCTTTAATGTTGTTGGCATACTCCCTCATACATAATTTTCACTTATACTTTGATCAACATACACCAGATGCAATCTATTCAAGGAATGCAATTTACAAAATTCTCTTTAATCAAAGGCTGGATACATCTCTAAAAATTTTAACAAAGTATTTCCAATTGATAATAGTATGCACACATTTTAATAGCAAATCCATTTTTTGTATTGTTTGCTAAATTTATTGACAATTTCTGGGGTTAATGGAATGGGGACAAATCTCTGCTTCAGTCTCTTCCATATTATTGCTCTCTACCATTCTTGAACTCTAAGAAACTACATTATGTTTTCTTATCACTGACGAGTAAAATAATTTAAAATTATATAGATTGAGAAAATCAAGATCTCATCTTCCAACTTCTTTACTCACAAGTATCAGGAGCAAATCGCACTTGTTCGCCATTGCAACCAATTATGAACTCCTGAGCTTGAGCAAATAGAAGTTCATGGTGATCTGGAGTTGTGGCTAAAGCAGGTAATGAAAATTTAACGCAAAGAACAGCAAGGACACCTAAAGAATGTTGCTGTAGGTCTAGTGTTTCCAGAACATTGTCTAAATGTTGGCCATTTTTCATGAGAACTTCTGTTGATTTATTCAACATTTCACAAAGCTCCCTGAAATTTCCTGCAATGACAATAAAATATGATATATTTATTATAAACACCAATACAATTATACTACAGAATTTTAAATTATCATAAGGCACATGAGAAACAAAAGCAATGTGCACATGACAGTGAGTAAATATGTAATGAATATATAAAACATTACAAGTCTACTTCCTTATGCTATTACCACATTAAAATAGTTTACTAACAATATCTGTAATACATCCCTTAAGATGAAATATTTGCGAAATTCGCAAATACCCTCCTGTTTAACAGAAACGTTTGTATACTTTTATACAACTTCACACTTCACTTCTTTGTTTTTTCTAATTTTTGTTGCTTTTTTTTAAACAACAGCACATACCATTCAAAATTCATTAAATCACATCACTTAATTTGTTTTGAAAATTCCTTAATTATTTTGAGAAAATAATTCAAAAATTAAAAAGGAAGAAAAACGTAACTCACAATATAAACAATAATTTTGCCAAACATTCAAATATGTTCACCAATTAGCATCAAATAAAAATATCAAGATACATTATATATTTGCAATGTATTATACAATTCACACTTGCAAAAAGTAGTACAAGTATAGCACGCAAGCACGTTGGGCAGAATAACACAAGGAAGTATTCCACGAAATTTGATATGCCAATAGTTAAAAGAAAAGGTAACACACCATTATTTAACAGAAAAGTTAAAAATAAAACTTTAGGTTGACATAGAAATGATACTTATTGTACAGAAACTTTGTGTGTGTGTGAAAATAATGTTACTAAACGATCTTCAACACACAATCTCAGCATTAAACCCAGCTGAAAATCGACCAGTTCATTTAGTGTAAGCAAATTTAACTAACACAGAAGAATACACTAGGAAGAAGAATTCAATGCCATTCTACAGGTATCAAGAAAAAAGGAACTGATTCAGTAAACCAATAAATATTTTAGCACAGACCTGAAATGAAAACCAAGTATTACTCAAACTATGAATTAATTCATGTTACATACTGTACTTGAAAAACTTAAATTTTTTCCATTTTGAATGCATTTCATGATTTTCAATATATAATGTAAGAATGACATATTACAAATCAATTTTCACTAGCCTAAAAAATTGATATTTCAGAAGAAAAATGATAAAGAATAAGAGCAATTGCTTCCTGATTATTTCAATTTATTTAATGTAAACTGCTTAAGATTGTTTATGATAAATCCTCATTTGCTTTCCCTTCAAAAAATTCAATATATATCCTATGGAGTACTGTACTTTAGAAGTGTCATATTACATATAAAATGTCTTCTCTAACAATGCGAAATCATTACATATAAAATGTCTTATCTATGAAATCAACAATGCACAAGATTCTGCAGGTGTAATAATCTTACTTTTAATGTGACTCTCAACAAAATTAATTTTTCAAAACACCACATAACTTTGAGGATATTCTCATAACCTTATCTTGACTAATGTATTAGTAGAGTGTAGTTTTTATGATTCGTACATGAAATTGTTATTTGAGATACCAACCCATTAACAATATAGTCATTACCAAAATACACCCTGCCAATGACACAAATGTTTTACATCTTTAATGTAGTATTGAATATTTAACATCTTCATATAACATAACTAGTTGTTTCTTTTACTTCTTACCTCGTATTTTCAAGCATACATTAGATAAGTTTTCATTTAACGTTCAGTATGTCTTGAAAAATGCCCACGAAAGTTACGACGATAATACTGATATTTCAATATAAAAAAAATAAAATACATATACACGTAGTGACAAAAGTGTGAATGCAACATACCTTGCGCCGAAAGAGTACGAACATTGTTCACAAATTGTTCCAAAGCAGAAGCCATGGTTAAACTAAAAAATTACCATAGCTTAAGAACAAAGTAATTGTAAAATCGTTTTCTTTAGAAAATTCCTTCGATATATTTCTTCTCAACATACATAACCTAGCCCACAAAGAATAAACGCGGTTCAACAAAGAAAACAAACTATTTATAAGTCGCCAGTAAATAATATATCAATATAAAAGTCTTCACTCGAGTATTTAAATACGCTCCTGAAGTCTGTCGCTCGAAAATCGACTCAATTAATTCACGTCGTAGCACCCAACCATCAAGACAAATTACTCAACATTCGGGAACATGCACAACGAAAACACCATTGTCTTTTGTTGCTCATCCCTAGCGCTGCATGGAATAAACACGCCAAATTACGTCCAACTCTGTACACTCTCTGCCCGATCCAGTGACCTGCCAACATACAAAAACCTATAGGGTTTTTTTTTTTTTTCCACTTAAATTCGAATATTATGAAAGGGGTTATTTGGTGAATCTGCCAGTAAGATTAACTAAAAAATTCATCTTCTAAAATAAATTGACCATTGTATTGAGACGATACAATATAATAATAGAGGATTCCAATGATCTAACATGGTGGAGAAGATTGATGTCAACATAACCATCCAACATATCAACGGCAAAAATGGATATTAACATGTATAATGTGTTAAAATAAGAACGAAAACACATTATTACAAGACTTTATTTTATCAAATTTTATGTTACAAATTATAACAGTATTGTTTTCACAGAATTGTAACTTGTAAGAAAAATTTTATAAATTCAAAATGTGTCCAATAAAAGTGAAAACTATAAAAAAAAAAAATTCAACAAAAATTAATACAATCATAAAAATTAATAATTAATAACACAATTATTTGCAAAAAATAGAATATGTACATGGAAATTCCACAAATAGAGACTTTTAAGCCATTTCACAAAAACAAGTAAAGAATGTAATTTTTATGGTGTAATTCTTTGTTCATGGGACACATGATGAAACACAAATGACACTCCTGCTTCCCAACACTGTTTTAATATAATATCTGCTAAACCTTTTTTATCAGCACAATGATTCCAACAGGATAAATCCGAAGTGCAATCTGTACCTTCCGGTGGAGGTTTCACTTGAATTCGATTAACACATCTTTTGCACTTGAACTTGTCATGTGTATCACTTAATGTACCTTCTTCCATCTTAAATAAGTCTCGCAGATCAGACAAACTAAAATGTCTAGCTACATCTTCCTCATTATCCACCACACATGAACTCAAAGCTTTTTTATGTGCTTGCCGCTGAAATATTTTTTCTTCAATAGTACCTGTGCACAGCAGTCTATAAATATAGCATTGTTTCTTCTGACCATCTCTCCACACTCGCGCCATTGCCTGATCATCGTTAGCAGGATTCCAATCAGGATCAAACATTACTAATCTATTGGCTCCAATTAAATTCAAACCACAACCACCAGCCTTGGAACTGAGCATAAATATGAAATCAGGACTAGATGGATCGTTAAAACGCTCCACAACCTTGGCTCTTTTCTTTATGGTCATAGTTCCATCCAACCGTACATAATTATACTTGCGCAAATGACACAACTGTTCAAATAAATCCAATGTTTGAGTATAATTTGACACTAACACAACTTTGTCAGTAGTGGTGGTCTTGATCAGAACTAGTAAGCAATCTAATACCATCATTTTTCCTGAAAATTCAGGAGACACCTTCTTCACATCATAATTGGAGGGTAGTGATTCTCGAGCATTTTCAAATCCTTCACTTTGTGTTGAAATTTTATCATATATTAAATGTGGATGATTGCATAACTTCTTGAGAGATGTTATAGATGACAAGGCTGACAGAGAAACCTTGTTGCTAGAACCATCATTCATAACTCTTCTCACAGAATCTGAGCTGATGAAATCTTTATACAGTTTCTGTTGCATTGGAGTCAATCGTACACACACAACTTGCTCCAATTTCACTGGAAGATACTTTGATAGAAGAGCTGATGTTCTTCGAATCAAGCATCTATTCACAAGGTTCACTAACTCTTCTAAACATTGCTGACCTTTAGCCCTTTCTGCATCAGTTGCACATGCATCCTGTCCTTTTAGAATGGGATTTTCAAATCGCTTTCGAAATTCTTGAGCAGTCCCAAGAATTCCCTGATTAACAAAATGTACTAAACTGAAATATTCAAGTAAATCATTTTGAATAGGTGTCCCAGATAAGAGAACACGTCTTTTGGCTTTCAAACCCATTAGAGCTTGGTATGTTTGATTTTCACAATTTTTAAGGCGGTGACCCTCATCACATAAAACAAGACCAACCTCTCCTTGGTGCAAAACATGAGCATGTAATCGGAAGGTTTCATACGATATTATGAGAATAGGATTTACAGGTCTTGAGGAATAGGTCTGCATGAAACCTCTTAAATTTGCATCTATTTGATCTTTCGAGCCACTATCTATTGCTAAAGGGTTCACACGACCCCCTAGCCATTTATATATCTCATTGTACCAGTTCTTAACAAGGCTACTAGGAGCAACAACTATTGCTTTGTCAATCATAGGTTTACAATCAGGGCTTTGTCTTAAAAGTGTCCACATTAGTGTAATGCACTGTAAAGTTTTTCCAAGCCCCATTTCATCAGCCATGATACAACCATATGCATTTTCAATACATACACCAGTAACACAGTCATACATAAACTTCACACCTTCTCTTTGATGAGGTCTCAGAATGTTCGATAAAATTGGATCAACAACAACATGAACAAGCTGTTTGTCAACATCCGCTTTGAGTTTATCATGTTCACTTAGTTCTGGAGGAGAATATAAAACCAAGGCACCTGGCTCATTAGGATCATGTAAGGCACGTCTAAACTTAGTTCTTCCTATTCCTAGCACTTTAGAACCAAAACTGGATCCTTGGTAGTTAGCAATGGGGATTTTGAACGGTTTTGATAACAATTTCCGAATGAATTCTTCATGACTCGATACACTTTCTGTTGTTGCCATAATATTCACAGTCTTTTTACACGCAAGGGGTGAAAGAGGTGTTCTTGAAATTATCACGGCGTCCTTTGGGCATCTTTTCGCAGTTCTCGGTAGTACAGTGCCCTTTTCCTCTTCCTCCTCCCCGGACTGCCGTTTCAGCACCCGGCTGGGCGCGAGACTGCGGCGCATTTTGGGTCCACCACGGAATATTTCACTAAGAGATATTCTCACGTAAATACAAGACTATCTCAAAACATTTCTAAAAATTTACTTTATCACTTTGATATACTTTCGCGTGCTATATTGTAACACCCGCTTCAGTGCAGAGAGTATATAACTTCAGTGACAAGTCACATCCCAGCCTGCCACAACCTGTCGTATGAAACGCATTGCGCGCCTTATTATTGGTCTCGGAACAAGCAATTTATGACAGCGACAACGTTATTCCTATACATGGGATTTTATTTCTTGGCGCGTGGGGCCGTGGCTTCACGATGGAATATCTCACGGCATTTCCCGTCGTTCTCGGTTGTGCCGCTAAGAGTGGCATGATCGTCAGTACCAAAGAGTTCTACACATAGAGCAGCCCCCAGCAGCGACGAAATGAAGCCGACAAATGAGCATCAATTTCGCGCGACGGCCATATTGGTAGGACCCTCCTGGCCATGCAAACACATGCAAATCTTGTTGCTGTAGCAGTTTGTTGGTTTGTCTTGTTATCTGGACCGATTCGGAAAGTATATAATTTTGTGTTTGAGTGGCAGACAGGAGTACTGTATTCGTGCGGCAATGCCTTCATGTGTTGCGTTTGGTTGCAGTAATAAATCTACGAAAAGAATATCTGGAATAACATTCCATACGTAAGTTAAACAGAAGCATATTTACTGAAATGTCTAGTGAGTTTATGATTATCAGTTGTACTCATTACTAACTTCTGATGGCATATTCTTTTATAGTTTTCCCAAGGATCCTATCCTGAAAGGAAAATGGGCGAGGGCTGTTCGCAGAAAAGACTGGACACCGACGAAACACAGCACCATTTGCTCAGCTCACTTCAGAGAAGCAGACATGGACCGCACATCTCTTTCTTGTGTGCGTGTTAGGACTGGTGTAGTACCATCAGTTTTCTCTGCCTACCCAAAATACTTGCTGTCACAAGAACAAAAGGTGTGTAATTATATCCAATAATGAGTTCCTTTTAAATATCACATCCTTTACTGTGCATTTGTTTTTACGTACTTCTGCCATGAAGCTAAAACTTTCAAATTGCATGACCTAGATTATTAGAATTTAGCTGAGGAGCAATTAGGCATTAACATCACATAATAAAACAGTAGGCAGATAAATATTATTACAATAGTACTGATATGTTGACTTTGTATTTGTAGGTTAGAAGACCACTAAAACGGAATCGTGCTGTGCCCTTACAAGAATCCTCCTCTTCTATACTGAATATTGAAAATAGTTTGAGACAGCTGAAACAGAAATGTGCTCAAATAGTGAACTTTGTCAAGCAGCAGGATTTTTGACATGTATTGAAAGTATCATGAAACTATATGATATACTTGTGGGGGAATCAGCAACTCCTGTTCGATACTTGGCTTCATACAGATTCAGCCAAGACCATTTGGAGAGATTTTTTTGTTATGTACGTTCACATGGGGGACATAATAATAACCCTACAGCTCAGCAGTTCTCCTGTGCTTTTAGAAAAATTCTCGTCCATTCAGAATTGTATGAAGCTCGGACAGGAAATAGCCTTCCTCTAGACAAAATAAATATACTTTGTGTCTCAAAAAAGAAAACACCTGAGGAGCTCATAAATGCATCACTTCCTACTGCTAGGATGCTGGTGGATTTTGAAGAAAAAAGTGCAGTTGCTAGTGATGAGCCCATGCTTTCATCAATGACAACAACAACAGACATAGTGTGGGATGTGGTAGAGTACATTAGTGGTTATGTTGTGCGCCACTTACGGGCTGCTATGAAATGTGAGGACTGTATAGAAGCACTCACTCACCCACGTGCATCCACTTCTACTTTATTTGATATAAAGAATAGAGGTGGGTTACTGACACCGTCAGATGATGTGACAATTAGTAGATATTGTGAGGTGGTTTTTAGAAATGTTATGTGCAATGGGAATATTCCTCAAGAAAAGAACTTGCTGAGGCAGCTTGTTTACAATGTGTTTAAAATGTGTGTAAATAGAAATGTCTTCCATTCATTGGGTCATCATTTTTAGACCAAGAGCCAGAGAACAACCATTTTTTGTGGTTACTGGAAGCTATTTCCAGAAAATACTTTAATATCAGGTTGCATCATTATTCAAAAATTGTGAATGAGAAGATACACTTGAGTCGAGTTAGACAGAAGTTTACAAAACTTATTCTGTTTTTAGGCCAATAAACTGTTGATAATTTTTTATTGTGTTTTTGTGTGTTTTCACTTCCATTTAATGTGAACTTCCACATAGGAAGAAAGGGTTCTGGGGTTTAAATGGGTGCAAACCCCACACTTCTTGTAAGTGTGGACTCCTACAAGTGTGCATTAGGCATTTCCCTCTCTCCTTGTAAAAATGTAGATTAATAGTAATTTTATATTTATCTATCACAAAAATGAAACTTTACAGTTGATTACTAACGTTGTTGTTGCATTTAATTATTCGCCTTCCCTTCGTTTCAATCAAAAATATTGATGTAGAATGCTGTGAAAACCTGTCATTTGTCATCATTATTAAAGTTACCAACTACTAATATTCTTAAATATACGTATTTTAAGTGTTAAAACTTGTATGTAATTTTTCGCCACATGTCGAATCGTCTTACTACAGTGACAATACCGTTTTATTCTGGTTTTATTGGTAGTCGTACGTATTAAAAGTCATAATCAACGCGAACTGAAAGGTCCAACCAAGATGGCGTCGCGCGCAATTGTGTCGGGTTCGCTGGCTTCATTTCAGCTCAAGGTAAAGTATACGCAACGCCACCTAGACACACCTAGACACATGCGAATCTAGGTGGCGTTGGTATACGGCAGGGCTGCTCTATGTATAGAACTCTTTGGTCAGTACTGCTGGATACAGTCGTCATCATGTGATCCTTGGCGGCACGACCGAGAACGACGAGAAAGGCCGTGAGATCATCCATGGCCGTCTCGAATAGATCAAGATGGCCTGTGGATCATCGTGAAGACAAGACCCCACGCGCCAAGAAAATAAAAATCCAAGTGTAGGAACAAAACACAGCCACTAATGCAAGGAAATCGTATAAATGAGGGTGGATATGCACTCTCTGGTGGATACTCTCTGCTATGGAGGTGGATATGCTTGGTCGGTCATTGGTATATAAGTAAAAAATATACATCGTGGTCACTGCAGACATGTAAACAGTACCGACCAAAACAAGCAGAAACAGTGAACTGAAGCATAAGATATGGAATTAAAATGAATTCCTTTAAATCATTTAGTGTGAAAGTGTCTGTCAAATACTGTATTATATAAAAGTGATATTCTGAAGGCCACTGTTGAAAATTTTTTATCCCTAATTGTAGTTAAATTATTGCTTAATACTCCGAAATGAATATTCTGCCAAAGAAAAGGTAATTGCTTTTAGTGTTGAGAAACATTTGCTGTGTGTTGTTTTAATGTATGTTGATAAATTGTATACCGTCATCATCATCAACAGCAAGGATTAGACCGTTTGTTGCAAGATTAGATTGTTCTGTCTCATTGCTCATGCCATCTCTTTAAGGGTCGCCCTACACCTCTTTTTCCTTTTGGTGCATATTGAAGGATTATTTTACTTAGCCTTTGTTATGGCATTCTCAGGACATGATCTTTCCATTTTTTCCAATATTTCTTTATAATTTCTACAACTGGCTCAATGTTTAATTCTTCTTGGATATCTACGCTTTTTTTGTGGTCTAATAGTGATAATCCTGCCACAAAACGAAGAAATCTCATTTCTGCAGATTCAATTCTTTGCAGCTGATCTGATTTTAATGTCCAACTCTCACTTCCATAAAGCTGTAATGGCAAGGCAATAACTTTGTAAAATCTAAGCAGAGTTTCTTTTTGCACATTATGCTGTAGAGTTCGTTGAAATGTTCCACAGAAGTATGTGAAGTTGTTCAATTTTATTTCCACATCTCTTGATTTAATGTAATTAAAATGATTTCTGAGATATTTAAATTCACTAATTTGTTCAATTATTTGGCCATCTATAACTATCTTAGCTCTTAAAGATTGAAGTCCCTTAAGTGCCATCACTTATGTTTTATTTGGTGAGATTTTCATTCCATATTCATTAGCAATCTGACGTAACTTGTGAACTGCTATTTGAGTTTCATGTTCGGATTTTCCTATAAGCTGGTCGTCGGCAAAAAGTAATGTTGGGATCTCGACATTATCGATCTTAAAAACCTCATTTAAAGTCATCAACCATTTTTTAATGATCACGTCCATATATATATTTAAAAGTATTGGCGAGAGTGGGCATCCCTGTCTTACTCCCTGGTTTATACAAGCTGATTCTGTTCCATTTCTTATCATTCGGATCTTGATTTTATTATTTCTGTATAATGATTGAATTGCTGTAATAAGATGAGAAGGGAGTCCAATATTTTTCAAGGTTTCCCGTAATAATCTTCTTTTAAGGCTGTCAAATGCTTTTACATAATCAATAAAGACGTAGTATGTTGGTAGTTGAAATTCTCTTCGCTGTTCAGTAAGTTGTGTCAATACAAAAATTCAATCTGAACATGATCTACCTTTTCTAAAACCATGTTGTGTTTCAGATATTTGAGTTTCAACAATAGGCACTAACCTTTGGTTTATAATTTTTGTGTAGATTTTGTAACAAGAATTTAGAAGGCTTATACCTCTTTAATTTGAACATTCAAATTTGTCACCTCTTTTATATAGTGGGCAAATTAGGGCTTCGTTCCATTCTTCTGGCTCTTATCCACTGGACCAGCAGATATTAATAAAGTTTAGAAGTCTGCATAAATTGATTCGATGCATATCTGATCAATTCCATGTTTAGATTATCAATACCAGGTGACTTTTTATTTTTTGTTGTGTTAATGGCTGCTTTCAACTCATCCATAGAGATCAGATCTATAGAATTACATATATCTATTTTAATTCTTATCTCTTCTTCTTCTTCAGAGGTCCATAACAATTTAAAATAATTTAACCATTTACTTTCTGAAATTATATTCAATTGAATTGTATCTCTTTCTTGATTATTTAAATATTTTATAACTTTATATGCTTTACTTTGGTTTCCAAATAAGTCGTATTCAATTTTGCTAACATATCTTTTCCAACTTTCTCGTTTGAGTTTACGGACTTCTCTTTTAACTAGAGCTGATTTTCTTTTATATTCCATTCTATGATTCACATCCCCAGGAGATGAGAGAGTCTTTAAGTATGCTTCCTTTTTTTCTTTAACTAGTTGTTTGATATTATCATTCCAGAACCTTAGCCCTTAGCCCTCTAAATTGTATACCAAATTCAATAATTAATTTGGTGTCTTTTTTGTCTAGATGGCATGTACGCACCAGAGAAAATATTGCACGGGTTAGAAAAGATGAACTAGAGGCCAGAGAAGAAGCAGAAGAAAAACGGAAAAGAGTTTTGCAAGCTGTGAGTAGATTTGGATGTCTCGGTTTCAGAATATAATATTTAATTTCAGTATCACATCTTTTACTCTTAAAGGTCATGATCCCTCAAAATTAAAACAACTTGTTTGTGATTTACCAGGAACAAGAAGCACGAACAGCTCTCTTAAGGGAGAGAGCAAAAGCAAAATATGGAGTTCCTGAGCAGCACGTGCAGGTAGAGGAGCCACCGTCAAAACTTGAAAGTCACAGTGACAAGCACGTTAATTTCTTTGAAGAATTGGAAGAAGGGAAAGTTGTTACAACAAAAACTAATGCAGAAACAGAGTTAGAAGAGAAGGAAAAAAGAGAGAAATATGAAAAACAAATAGGTTATCTTACTTATTTAGGACAAGATACTGTAGAAACTACTGGTAATATTCCATGGTATGATAAGGTTCCTCAGCATCATCAATTCAATAATGCTTCTGAAGAAGAGAAAAATATTAAATCAAAATTATTGAATGATCCTTTAACAGTCATAAAAAAATATATTCCATCTGAAATAAAATCTAATAAGTCTTCGTCTGAAACACCATCATCAAGCAAAAAAAGTTCGCTTTTAGATTATCAATCCATTCATAGAAGAAAAAGGAAAAAGAAACAAAAAAAGAAAGCAAAAAAACGAAGGAAGAGAAGCTCTGAAAGTAGTAGTGGCAGTGAAAGTAGCACAAGTAGTGAAAGTGATAATGAGGAAGTAAAATTGCAAAGTAGAAAAAGTTTAGAACAATTACGTGCAGAACGTCTTAAACGAGAAAAGGAAGAACGAGAAAGGACAGAGCGACTGTTGGCCCGATTGCAAGGAAAAGAACTGAAAGAGGAAAAGAAGGAGGTACCTGTCATACAACAAAAGTATAATTCCCAATATAACCCAGAACTTGCAAAGCAGAATTTTGCCACTTACTCAAGAAATTAATAAAGTGTTCCCCTTTATCAACTGCTACAATGTGGAAATACTGTATGTTTATTCTGTAAAATGTGTATATAATGTTCTTGTAATAGTATGCCTGGCCTTGAATAAGAGATGTTGGAAATAATGCTTTGTAAATAAAATGAAGTTAGTGATTGAAGGAATAAATATTTAAAATGAAGTTCATTTATAAAAAAGTTCATTTTCTTTGACAAAATGTATTTTAATATAAATAAATTTACTGCATGCTGCGCCCGTATCAAGCAGTGTTTGTGATCATGCCACTTCTGGCGGCAGGACTGAGAAAGACGCGAAATGCCGTGTGATATTCCATCGTGGATATAGGGGCTCAAAAGGCAGAGTTAGAAAAATTGCACTGTACATTAAGAAAAGTAAAACCTCGACATAAATTGCAATTTTCATTGAAAAATTTAGAGCCATTTTGAAGTAAATCGCGTTTAAATGTGAAATTTGAAGCTCTTTTTCACAGGTAATGTTTGAGATTTCGTAAAACTCAAAAAGGTTTTTATTGATTGTCTATTCTTCATTGCATAAAGAAAGGTTCCATTATTGACAATCAGATCATGTAATAATAAATTGATCATGTGATAATTTATTGGCAAAATTTTGATATGAAATATAAGAAATTTCTTAATTTATATATGCAACTAAAAATGAATAATGACATTGATATCAATCAAACTTCATGTACCAGAATCAAATGGTTTCATAATTTGACGAAAAAACAAATTCTGGAATATGTTGTTGACATAGTTAATTTGGGTCCGAAATTCAGTTTTCCGTTAACTGACAGACAAAAATCAGTGGTTAGGCAGAAGAGCAGGTCCTTTGGCCTGAGCCTTGCCATTAATAAAGGTATTTTTATTATTATTATTATTATTATTATAAAAATCAGTAGCTATTATAGAGAGTATTAAAGAATTTGAGAATTCCGTAAGAGGTATTCCTATTGAAGATTCCAACCAACTCAGAAGTGAGCTTATAACTTCCATGGATTTATTTCTACATACAAAGATTAGACATTCTCTTAATGAGTTAAAAATACTTAAGAATTTAAAGGCCACAAAAGAATTTTTGAAACAAAATCAAGATGTAATTATTGTTAATTCTGATAAAGGTGGAGCATCTGTTGCTATTGATCGAAATGATTATATTGTGAGAGTTAAAGCTCAATTTATTGTTCCCTCGAAATATGTTCAAATTTCCAAATCTAAAATTAATAATTTTATTAAAGAACTTCTAGAAATTGTTAAAAGATGGAAAAAATATAAATATTTAGACCTCAACTCCTACTATAAAATATATCCAACAACAGGCAAAATTGCTAGAGGTTATGGACTTAGCAAAATTCATAAATCAGAACGACCGATGAGGCCTGTGGTTTCCAGTACTGGGACGCCCCAGTACGAAATATGTAAATATTTAAACCAAATTTTGAGACCTCTACTTAAACAAGATTCCCAAAATGTTGTTCGTAATAGTCAGGAATTAGTGAACCAATAGAAAGAAATAATAATTCCTGACAATCACATTTTGGCTTCCCTAGATGTTATTGGAATGTTTCCAAACATTCCACATCACCATATTATTGAGAGTTTGACTGAAGCCCTTGACCTTGATGATTCGATCCCGACTCATAATTCTGAAATTATTATGTTGATTAGATGCATTTTGGCTAATATTGAATTTTTATTTGATAATCAAATTTATCAACAAATAGATGGAACTCCCATAGGAGGTTCTCTTAGTTCTTTATTCTCTGAGCTTGTTATGAGAAGACTTGAAAGAAAAATTTTACCTCAATTAAATATATATTTCTATAAAAGGTATGTAGATGATGTAATAATTGTATTGGATAGAGATAAAACCAACCACATTTTAGAAACTTTTAACAATTACGAACCTAAAATTCAATTTACAATTGAAATAGAAAATAATTGCTGTTTGAATTACCTTGATATAAAAATCATACTAAATGACAACCTGATAACAACTGATTGGTACAAAAAACCTGTTGCCACTGGTCGTACACTAAATTATCAATCCAGACATCCAACGTCAATTAAAATTGGAGTGATTTATAGTATGGTAGAAAGAATGTTTAGCGTATCAAATAATGAAAATTACAAATATAATTTATATAAAATTGAGAATTTTTTAATTGCCAATGACTATCCTTTAGAATTTATTAAGAAATTTATTCGAAAAAGATTAATGTTCTACAAAAATTTAAGCTTTCAGAATAAGTCTGATATTGAAGACGTAAATGGTAATAACACGTTAAATTTAATCATTCCACATATTCGTGGGATCAGTAATAAAATTCAGAAATTTGTTAGGAACAGTTTCACTGGGAAATACAATGTTCGATATAAAATTTTCAATAAGATTAATGTAATTAAGAATGTTAAAGATGTCATACCATATAAAGAAACAGAAAATACTGTATATCAGATTTCTTGTCAAACATGCGACAAAAAGTACATTGGTCAGACGAAAAAAATAATAAAGAAAATTACAAATGAGAATTAAAGAACATGAGAGGAATATTAGGGAGCCATTTAGCAGACAGAATTCCGTAACGACTCACAGAATAGGAACTGGTCATGGGTTAGACTTTGATAATGTTAAAATACTTGATCAGGAAACCAGGAGATTCCCAAGAATCATTTCTGAAACTATTCATATTAAATTAAATTACTATGAATTCGATGGTTGAATGTAATAACTTCACCAATGCGTATGATAACATATTACGCAAAATAAAATAATATTTATTATTTTCTTCCATTATTGACCCCTGCCTATGGTTACCTGACCCCCTGCCTCTTTATTCTATTCCTTTGTTTTACTTACTATTCACAAACGTAAAAATTATATTTAATAAAAGGTAAGCTTCCATTATTTAATATTTTCTGCTTACATTATATTTTTAAAAAATTCATTTTATTTTATCATATTTATGTAATAAATTTGATTGTAGCCAAAATGTACCTGATGATGGAGACAAATGATCTCTGGAACGTGAAACTCCAACCTGTAAAACTCCAACTTCGTATTTCTTCAACTTTGTATTAAATATATTTTATTATCACATGATCTGATTGTCTATAATTAATGGAACCTTTCTTTCAGTGGCGTAGCGTCAGGGGACGCTGAGATGCTGAGCATCCCCGTATATAAGAACCTTAAATACTGTATTGATAATCTTACAAGTAGCGAAACACGATAATCTTACGTGTTGAGCGAAACACGTTTTGTATTAATTTTAAATTGATTTCCTATGATTGAATTCGGCGGGCTGTTGAAGCTGGCCTCTGATTGCGTGGAAGCTAAAATACTTCAGCGTCTGCCGCCAGATTGCGACGAGCAATGACGCATGCGCAGATGGCGAGGTTCCCCTCTCCCCTCTTCACCCCTGGCCCAGAGAAACCCGACTGCTTTACGCTAGCGTCTACTGCGGAAAGAAGCTCGTTTGTGCACGAGAGCGCAGCACACTTCAGGCGTTCAGTAAATTATCTTTCTCTCTCTCACTCGGGAGTCCCCGCTTGGTCATGGGTACAAACTGTAGAAATAGTTCCTGACTACTATTTCTTAATTAATATCCAAGAAATTGTATTATCTCTTAAATAGATTACATGTTATTTAAGTCTGCAATGTATAAATTAACAAATGGTCTTATTGCCATTCGCGTATAAGAATTAAAGCTGAGCCATTGTATAATTTGCTTTCAAGACATCGGCAGCCCTGACTGCTGTGAGGATTTTGTGGGAAGCGCCTACACCGTCGTAAGCAATCGAGATCGTGGAAGTAGTCCCAGTGTATCTGCCTTGTGTTGCGTTCGCCTGTTAGATGAAGTAGTTGATAGTGACATTTTGTGTGTTATTGTTGAGCATCCCCAAACGTGTGAGTCACGCTACGCCACTGCTTTCTTTATGCAATTCGTAAAACTTAATTAAACGTTATTTGAAGCACTTAACTCACAAATACAATTGTGTTTACAAATCGGTGGAAATATGCGAATTAACGACGGGAGATATATTTCAAAAATACTACATCGTCTAATTTTTGAAAAAATAGAATACTGCAAAATTAATTTTATGTCACCTTAAACAGTGCAATTAGCACTGTCTGTATGAATAGTTCGAAGAAACAACTTTGAGCCATTTTTGAGAAAATTGCGTTTCAGCGTTTCTGAAAAAGCGGAATTTTGAGATAGTTTTCACTGAAAACTGTTGAGTTTTCAAGAAACTTAATGTAGCATTATTAAAAACACATGTGCTCGTAAATACCATAACGTGAATAAATTGCCGCTAATGTAAATATTAACGACGTGAGGGACAAGTCAAAAAATTAATTTTTGTAATTTTTAGAAAAAATAGAAGCATAGAGCAATACGGCGTTTGTGTCATCTTATAGAGCACATTTGGCTATATCCCCACCAACATTTTTAAGAAAAAATTTGGTGCCTTTTTGAGAAAATCTTGGTTTTGTAATTTTTTGTTTGTAGTGTTTAATATTGCACTAAAACTACTCAAATGTTAAAAAATGATACATGACCTTAATGAAAGAACTAAATATGGAGAATGAATTCAAATTGAAGGAAAAATATCTTATCGTCAATTTTGTAGTTGTAGGAAGACGCCCCCCCCAAAAAAAATATGGCACTTTTTCAATTGTAAAACAATCTGTGATTTCAACGATCATGAGACTAGCGCCATTCTCTTAAGAGTTCTTTACGCTTATGATTCTAATTTTGTAATTGTAAGAAGATGCCAGGAAAAACTCAAACTTTTCAAATGCCATCTTCATAAGTGTATTTTCCTCCATTCTGTCAAAAAATTTAAAGACAAAATTTGGAGTCTGTTTTGAGAAAATGTGTACTGGGGCTTCGTGTGAAGTAACCTCAAATTTTAAAGAATGTTTTTCAAACTCGCAGCGCCTTGAATCGAACCAGATCGACCGGGCAATATCCATTTTGCAAAACATCTTAAGCGCTAGTGGTGTTCACAGACGAATGAACGTTTTGAACCTAAGGTCCGTTCGCTGTAACTTAACTCAGCACGAAAACAAATGCACGTGGTCGTCACTTGTCATTGTCTGACGGACACCACACTCCCCTTCAGGGCGTCGTACGCTATAGGAGTTAGGTCCCTTTCAAAATTGATTTATTACCTGACTCTCTACACAATAAATACAAATCTCTACAAAATATTTTTTTCCTTTGCCTTGAAGTAAAATCAGACACCAAACGTGAACTTACCTGCCAACCTTCAGCTGCCAACGGACCTCTTTGACATTATGTTCGTTTGGCAGGCCGTCGGCGTCGCTCCTGTCAAATTTTATCAGCAGTTCCGTTCTCGAATGAGAAAGATTTAAAAGAATGCTGGATTTTTGTTTGGTTAGTGAAAAGTGTGCTTGCTCATTGCGTTGATTTTTGTTTCCACATCGAACACAATAGTGAAGCAGTTCCCGGGATAATCCGATTTGAAACATTCGCAAGGAAAATCCTTCAGAAGTGGTGAGAAGAAGGTTGTATTGATGTGTTTGATTAATTAGCGGCTAAAAATCCGTCAATGACTTTGTGGCAGGTGGAAGAAATGACTGCTTAATTTCAGGTGTCGGTGTTAGACGTGTTTGAAAACTGTGTAATGAATTAAGTCATTGGAAAAGTAATCTTCACGTCAGAAGAGATGTAGAGAAAAACATGTGGAGGGCGAGTGCAATGAATTTGTTAATCCGCCATTCGTATTTGTGTGCACATTTTTTCGTAGAAACGAATTTCCAACATAAAATAAAAATTCTTGTTGTGGTTAATGAAGATTCGGGACTGACAAATTTTAAAAGAACGTCACTGTATGTTCTATGCTTCGTGCGGGATTTCACTATGCTTCGGGCGGGATTTCACTACTACCTTGCAAGAACACACGTAAATGTAAATTCTGTGATATTTAAGCAAATCATCTGCATATTTTGGGTGTATTTTGAGCGTATTAAAGGAGTACTAGTGAAAATAATATGCAATGACAGTTCTGGCTGTTACACGTGCCGGCACTTGAATATGGTCGTGGCGCGAATGGCGCAGCCAATCACGAACTACAGAGCGGAGGGATACACTCAAAGTTTGTTTACATGCGGAGTGAAGTTACAGCGAACGGACCTTAGTGATGCTACAAGTATCAAAGCACATACTTTCTCGCATGCTTCTAAATGTTACGCAATATTATACTACTATATAAACCAGAAAAAAATATTTTCCTTTCCAAGACCCGAACTCAGATCCTCAGAGTTAACTTACTGGCACTTATACCAGTACGCCACACAAGCGCCGTATGGGAATAACCGGAGAGAGGGATAAAAAGATAAATTCCCGATTCATGTAAAATACACTCAACAATCAAAGTATGTTAGAAACTCCCCAAGTCTCCAGTCCGTTTAGATCGATCACGGAATATCGATTTTGGAGAAAATAGACTGAACAGTTTAGGAGTTACAAGTCTCCACAGACGATAGCTGTTAGGACGAATGGTTAATTGATAGTGATTCCGGACGCGTCAACTAATAAGGTCATTAGTCCTGTAAGTGTGTTTTTACTCTGGAGGTAGCAGTATTCTTCTCCCCCTGGATAACTAAATCCGGCGCCGACCTACCGTCGCACGTTGGGGTATTTGGTCGATTTAGGCGGCCAAAATTATTTTTGCTGTTTAATTGCATTTAAATGCGCCACCTTTCAAATTCGTGGTTGCTTAGGTGATGTGAAACTGTTTTTAATAAGAAAGATGATGTTTTGAACTTTTTATTATTATACAGGGTGTCCGGGGAGGAAACTTCGAAGCTTGAAAAATAAGCTTTAAAGACAATTCTAAGCATATTTTGTCTAATAAACTACGTGGATATTCCGAATGGGTGACCCGCAATAAGCACTCAAAAGTTCGTTTGAAAAATTGATTTCCAGGCAAAAATGTGCATTATAAAAGCATAGAAACACTCCAGAAACATGTAAATTGTTTATTATTTACAAAAGAAATGAACGTATTTGTTCAGAAAGAACAATTAAGCGACAAATAAAAAAAGCACTCAATTTACCAATTTGACTCCTTTTTTTATTTCTCGCTTAATTTTTTTCTATCTGTGCAAATATATTCATTTCTTTTGTAAATAATAAACCATTTACATGTTTCTTGAGTGTTTCTACGCTTCCATGATGCATGTTTTTGCCTAAAAATCATTTTTTCAAACCAACTTTGCTTTTTTGTGTGCTAAGAGCGGCTCAGCCATTGGGAATATCCACGTAGTTTATTAGAGAAAAACGCTTAGAATTGTCTTAAGAACTTATTTTCGAAGTTTCGACATTTCTTCCCCGGACATTCTATATAATAATAAAAAGTACCCGGACACCTGTATAAATAGTAAAGGAAAAGCTTACCAATCTAATGACATTTTAAAATGAAATAATCTGCTACTGGATTTTTTCTTGGATCTTTGATAATATTGACTGATCTAGAGGAATATAATTTAATTAATAACTTTGTTATTTCAAATTAAAATTTGAGTTTCCCCTGGGATATAAAATATTGCAAATTAGTGATAGAACAGATGATTATAAGAATGGTTCTTCATCCGAAGATAATTCTATTTCTTCTGATGTATACTATAAAGGATATAATTTCCTATTACTGCTTCTAATTATTTCGTATTGCCTCCTGGAAAGATCAGCTTCAACAAAGAAAGCTAAGTGTGTCATTTTCCTATCTTCCTAAACTATGCTTTCTTTTATTTCCCAGCTCGTTTTGGAGAACTTGTGATTTCCTCGACTATTTTTGAAGCGTCATTTTCTTCTACAAATCCTAATGTCACCTGGGTAGCATAAGTCAGTACTTCTGAATTTGTAGTTTGTCGTAAATCTTCTGTTCTTCTTCTCTTGCTTCTCTCACTCATATCTTGAAATATTTTCTTTGGTCTGCCTGGTCGGTTCACTACTGCAGGTGTTTCGAAAGTGTCATTAAGTCAATCAACATTTTTTAACAGACACATCTTCTTTCTTGTGTGCTACGGACGACCTTAATTTCATATGATATTTAAAATATGAAAATTTATGCTATATTTCCTTTATTTGTTCGTCAGAATAATTTTATTTAAGTAACAATTTATTTTCTATAAATTCCAATTTTTCGCCAATACCTTTTAATTTTTGTTACTGTATGATGTTAAATAACTTTTTTCGAGTCATTACGTTGATGCACGAATGCCTTAAGTCGAATTTTGACGGAAATTAAAAAGTAAATAAACTCATATCAAAAAATCCGCAAATCGCATTCGTACATAAATGGCTATATATCACGCAAAACCGCGCGAATCCGCAATTGATTTTAACGAAATTGTAAAATAGAAAACGTCACCCTTCCATTGCGCCAAAAACTGCAACCCGGAAACCCTAGGAAGTACACTAATTTACTTACATTAATTAGAATTCGCTTCATTAAAAATTTAAAAGCTCTATTTCAGCTAAAATAATTAAGATCTGTACGAAAATACACATAACGTGTACATACTTATCTGCTTTATAAGCCTCCATAGTTCCTGACTTCAAAATTGAACCTCAGTACACGGAATTCACTGTGAGACTGAAGACCGCATGCGAGTCAAAAACGAACATGCGCACTTCACGAGTAGACAAGTTCAGACAAGATGTGCATACCGTTAAAATTTGTGCAGCTGGTTATTCCCTGACCTTTTAGCTTTACAATATAGTATTTTTTACTTGTCTACAGTGAAATTTGCAAAATCGACTTTTGGCCGCCTAAATCGGCCAAATACCCCACTATGCGTCGGCTAACAGGGTTTTCTCCAACCACGAACCTCCCACCAGAGGGGCATCGCTCCAGCAGGGACCAGCCCTAAGCTCCCGACAGGTGTGGTAATGTGGTGCATGTGTGTGTGGGTGTGTTATTAAAGGGTAGGCTAGAGCAAGGAATAGGAAGAAAAGATAGGAAGCAGTCTGTGGCCCGTTTGGTAGGGTACTATCCCGGCATTGGCCTGATGTTGATCAGAGGAACCACGGAAAACTCCCGATCAAAGCAACCGGCCGCTGGAATTCTCCACACCGTGAAGAAGCTCGACTTAGCTATCTGGTTAATGTCGAAAATATCTCCATCGTCAGGACTCGATTCTAGGACCTCCGGGGCACTGGCCCTACAATGACATTTGTTGATGCCCTGAGCTACATCTCCCGGTCAGCCGTTAAGGCAGTGGCGGCTGGTGCCGCATGAACCAGGTTGTTGCACACATACGTCATTCCTAGAGCTCGGACTTAGAGATAAAAATATATTTTCCCCTTTAATTTTGAGCGGTAAAAGTTCAGTAGAAATTCAAGAAGCGCCCGATGGTTTTTGTACACATATTTGCACATCAACTAAAAAAATCAATATTTTTATTAAGTTGCATAAAAATAAAGATGTTAGTCAAATCCAATGTTATTAAATATTTGGATCGGTTTTATATGAATTAATTAATATTTTGAGTATTTTCACGTTTAATACTTTACGAGTTTTCGATATGTAATGAAAGGCGTGTCAGTTTGGAAAGCAATGGTTTGTCACACATCACGTTACTGTGGGTCTTCCTGGGGTTGAGCATAGTGAGTCTTGTACACAATCTGTCAAAATGTCTGAGGGGTATTTCTAACACTTCGCCAATGGCACTCTGAGCGATACATATACTCCTAACACGAGCTGCTCCCAAACTTCCTCCCATTGACCGACGTAATATACAGAGTGATAAAGAGGATAGTTTGCGTTTTTCATTGAGACTTCTCTCGATCTTGGTTACTGTTTTTCAAGTGAATATTTTAGTCGCTTTGACAGATGATTCAAATCAGTGATTCCTGATTTTGTACAGCTATTTTTTCCTCGAAACAAAAGGGACGGAAGAGGTGCTGTGCCACGAGTCGGTGTTGGGAATCATTTACAACACATTAGAAAAAATATGAATAATACAAAGAAGAAGTTTGGCTCGTATCGTACGCCAGGAAACCAGGTTGTTTAAGCTGAAATCCAACTCTCTCGATGACGTCAGCTCTCGGACGCTCACTGGGGCCTCCGATCGCCTGTTAACGCTTGTACATAAGAAGTTCATTCGAAGATAGACCATTCGCACGTTATTAAAGTGATTTCTTTTTAATGCTAACGTTTCAAGGGACACTGGCCGAAAATTTCTGGTTGTTGTGCACCATCGCAACAACGCCACGAACCGCCACTGCTTTCAGGATATCTAAGTTGGTCCCATGGATAATGTAACACTACCCATGAGATCAACATTTAAATACAATTATTGTATTTAAATTTCATGTCAATAGATTCATTAGTTTACTTAAATTGGTTCACACAGATGCACAGAAAGACAACAATTCATTTGAAGTGACATACGTTTTACAAATCGAACAAAAGTTTTAAAAAATGTTTAAAAGTTGCAAATTGGAAAAGCACGAATTGACACGTCTGGTTTATTTATATGCATTGAATTTATTTGTGAGTAAAAGTGCTTCAAATGATTTTCAATAAAGTTCCTGGAATTCTCAATAGTTTTCAGCGGCAACAGAATTGCGACAAATAATTATCCCTGAGCGAGGCTTGAACCAGCGACCCTTTCCTACGAAACGCCGAGTCCGTACCCAGGATTTAACCCTTTCCAGCCCAAATTATGGGTAATAAACAAAAAAAATTAATTTTCACATTTATCGCTTCTAAATACCCTCAACAACACACACAAATGAGTTTCTTTAGTTATTTTTGTCACATAGTTGAATTTTTTGTGGGTCCATATGGACCCAGTGGGAAGATGGGGTAGAACATGTTTATATTGTATATACATATTATATACGTGGAATTACTCATATATGGGTGTATGTGCATATATGAACATATATAGATGCATATATGTATATACCAACATATATGTGTGGCATTGAAGGCTTTCACGGCCGGAGTCAATATTCTTGATGTCTTCCGGGCTGATGGGCCGTGGTCCAATTGGCTTGGAACTGCCAAACGTTTCGCCCACGACTGCGGTGGGCATCTTCAGTGGCGAGGTCTCGGGCGAAGTGTCCGGGACAACGGCTTACTGGCGACTGACGTCGTGCTGGTCTCGTCCGCGGTATTAATAGGCCGCGGGTGGTGGAAGCGGAGGGGGTGGTTTCGCGCGCTGGCTTCTGATTGGCTGTCGCTTCGCGGGCTGGCTTGCGATTGGGCATCGACTGAGATGGGAGTGGCGCTGGGAATTTTGTTACTGTAAGGTTTTGTCTTGGTGTTACGGAGTACGGGATGCCAAACGGAACTGATTTTGACTCCTTCTTTCCTGTTGAAATTGTTCGGATGTTTGAAAATTTCTATGGCTTCCCGTTGTAAGCGGGCGTGGTAGTGGTTTGTTGTGGATAAAATCTCGGTGTTGTCGAATAAGATGTCATGTTCTTTTCCCGAAAGAGCATGTTCAGCGACCGCGGATCTTTCGGTGTAGCCGAAGCGGCAGTTTCGTTTATGTTCTGTAAGGCGAGTGTTGACGGAGCGTTGCGTTGTTCCTATGTAGACGGAACCACAGGAACAGGGAATTCTGTAAACACCTGCTGAACTTAATGGGTTTCTCCGGTCCTTTGCTGAACGAAACATGTTGCGGAGCTGTGTGGTAGGCGTGAACATTGTCTTGATTTTGTATTGCTTCAGGATCTTGCTGATGCGGTCAGTGACATTTTTGAGATATGGCAGTGAAATGGTGTTTGTTTCCTCTTCCTCAGAACGGCTGCGTGCGCTCTTGTTAGGGTGTAGTGCTCTCTTTACTTCTTGGGATGAGTAACCGTTGGCTCGAAGTACATTTTCCAGATGACCGAGTTCTTGGTGCACGTTGCTTTCTTCGCAAATGCGTGTGGCGCGGTGGACAAGTGTCTTCTTCATTGCCCTCTTCTGGCTTGGGTGGTGGTTCGACATTTTATTCAGATATCGGTCCGTGTGGGTGACCTTCCGGAAAACTTTATGGCTCAGGGATCCAACAATCAAGTCTAAGTTGTCAGTTACTGGCTCTATACACACACAACCAAGTCGTGGTGCCATATTGGAACAGTGGACAATCGCGGGTGGCGAGTAAATATAAAAAATTAGTAATGGGTCCAATTGGCCCCATTGGGCTGGAAAGGGCCACTTCGGCCACCCAGGTCGGACAGGGAATTTGCACTTCTATAATAGTCATAAGCGCATGGTTACTTCAGTTGTAGCATTAAGAAGCAGAAAAATCGAAAAAATGTGAAAAATGTCCTTTGGGTGACCAAAGAAGTTATCTGGGAATCCCGAAAAGCTAGTTAAGACTAAAGAGATTAGAAAACTCACTGCGAGAAAGTCTGTAGCACCACTAGCTTATTTAATTATCATATGATGTTACATACGAGGAAAGACATGAAAATATTTCATGAGGGTTTTGAGAAAACAATAATTTTAGAAATTGTATTCATTTCAGACATTTCAAATATTCACTTTTTGGTATTTTCGAAAAAAAAATGGAGCAATAGCCGAAAACGGGTCAAGTCCCATATACCGTCCCTTATCAGGAGAAAATTTAAAGAAAGAACTAGGAGCGGTTTTTGAGAGAAAATGCCTATATTCCGCGCAAAATTACACGGAAACTGCAGATTTTTTCGAAAAATGTATAGAATTATTTAAAGACCCGTCTTTAAGGAATAGATTTTATTAAGAAAAAATCTCTTATAAGTTGTAAAAAGACGTCCCCCCAAAATTGAACTTTTTCAGTTTTCAAAAAATCTGTGATTTTGAACGAACATGAAACTAGCGCCATTCTCTTAAGCGTACTCTACGTTATCCGTAGACAATGTCTGATAAAAAATTGGTACAGTTTTTGAGAAAATGTTGAAAATATTTTTGACGTTTCTTATAAAGTTCCTTCAAAAATCAAAATATCATTTTGAAACGCCCAAATCCACGAGTTCATTCAGATCGAATAAGGAATATCAATTTTAAAGAAAATCTGCTGAGTGATTTAGACACTTTCGTGAAACGTGAAATTCAACTTGGAGTGCTCCCATAGCACACAAATTGTTGCATTGTTTCTAAATGCTCCACAATAACATACTTCTACATAAACCAGCAAAAGTGTTTTCAACCAGCAAGATTTTTCTATTCCGAGACCCGAACCCAGTCCCTCAGAGTTAACGTCCTGGCACTGATACCACTACGCCACACAAGCGCAGTGCGCTGGAAAATTCGCGGTTTTCCGGCGCACGATTACAAACCTTTCTCTTCTTACGAAGAATTTCGTAAGGGGAGAAAGTAATAAATTCGGAACAATTAAGAATGTGTAGGTTTATCGTATGGGTACTGGTTACATTGTATTTCAATTTAATGTTGATATATTCAAAATTTTACTTAAATCTGTTCATATGGATGCACACAAGATAACGACTGATTTGACGTGACGTACGTTTCAAAAATCGAATAACTGAGTTGAAACTAGTGGTGCTTCAACAGCACTTACTTTCTCGTATTAGAGGAAAGAGCTACCTAGTACTGAAATATTGCAGTATATGCGCTACTAACATCTTAGCTATTATTTGAAAACGTCCAATTCAACCAAGAACCGTACAACTCACTGTTTCCATCGCAGTGTTGTCAGAACTATGTGAATTCTACAATTGCACAAAAACAGAACACCAAAATTTGGAAACCTGTATTGGAAAAAGAAGCCTGATACCCTGGACAATATAGAAATGCATTCCATTGGGCCATGATTAGAGAAGAGTATTTTAAAACCATACAACAAATACTCTATTCACTACAAATGGTACAGAATTTGGTGCGAAAACTAAATATTTTCTTGCAAATATCAACATAAACAACAACAATTATACAGCTCCATCAGGTCACAACAATCACATGTAAATCACAGATATTTGCGAGCGCAAAGTGAATTCCATTGTTGCATACTTTGCATTGTCGCTATTCTGAGAGCTATTAATTCATTTTACATATTTCAAATATTTCAAAGTAAACAATTTCTAAAATTTTAATGTGTAAGTATATAACAAACGTTCGAATGTAAGAAACGAACAAAGAAAAAATAATATACCAAATTGCAAATTCTAATTTACGACGCATCCAGCTGTCCGAAGCGCAGTAAATTTACAGCGGGCATGTTTGTCACAAAATTGTAGAAAAACTTCTTGTATTTTGAAAAAATTAAGCATGACCTTATTTAAAGATGTATTTTTGATAAATACATGTAATTGAGAAAAAATTGTATTTTTAAAATCGTAGTTGTAAGAAAACGACGAAAACGAAGCGCAGTCAATTCCGACCAGGGTATTATGTTTGTCAGGAAATTATAGAAAAACTACTCATATTCAACATGACCTTATTTGAATATCTGTTTTTGAATGAGCATATTTCATTAAGAAAATCAATTGTGTCTTCACAATTGTAGTTGTAGAAAGACGCCGAATTTTTTTTATTTTAAATTTTTTTTATAAAATCAGGCCTTTCAACGAAAATGAAACCTGCACCATTCTCGTAAGCTTCCATTATGCTATCTCAGGTCCCAATTTAATCAAAAAACGTTGTGCGGTTTTTAAGAAAAAATGGTTTAAAGAAAATAAAAAAAATTGTCTGTTTGACACAACTTTTCGAAAAAATACTTATGGTTTTGAAAAATTGAACATGTCCTTATTTGAAGACCTGTTTTTATGAACACATTTCATTAAGAACAAAAATTGTAACTTCATAATTGTAGTTGTAGGAAGATGCAGAAAAAAATTTGAATTTTTTCAATTTTCAAAAAATCAGGGTCTTCAACCAACATAAGACCTACGCCATTCTGTTAAATGACTTTCAGACTATCCAACAACAAAATTTAGTCAAAATTGTTGGCGCCATTTTTTTCAAAATTTTGAAAATGTCCCAGGGGCTTCATGCTAAGTACCCTTCAAAATTAAAATATCGTTTTCAAATTCAAGGGGCCGCGAGAATATTTAGACGGATCGGGGAATATCGAGTTTGGAGAAAATCAGCTGAACGGTTTAGTCGCTAGCATTGTTCACACACAGACGGACGGACGGACAGACGTTTTGCTTTCAAATGGTTTTTCGGTATCAAGATCCCACAAAATAGGGATTCTAGCTGCACCACGTATTAGGAGATTTTATTCTTAATTTAGCAACTGGATTTATCCACTTTGTCGTTATCAGGGCTCTGTAATAAGAGTTTTTCTGCAGAAAATCCGCCGTTTTTTCGCGCAGCATTACATAACTTTCCCTATACTATACGTACGTACGAAAGTAAAAAGGTTTAAAAGTTGCAAATTGGGAAAGCATATACAGATAAGTCCTGTATATTTATCTGTATTGATTCTATTTGTGAGTAAAGTACTTCAAATGATTTTCAATAAAGATTCTACAATCCTCATTAGCTTTTTCTGCAACAACACATTTATCAACTTAAAATTCCTGTCAGGGATTCAAATCTCGCTCCTTTCAATGCGAAGCGCTCAATCCGCACTCGCGTGAACCAGCTCGACCATTCGGGTGAGTCACGGACTGAATTCTTGATTTTTTGTCAAAACGTAATTGTATCAGCTTTAGCATTAGGAAACCCGTAATTGAGAAAATGCGAAAAAAAAAGTATTTTGGGTGACAAAGAAAGGAGCCGTGAAGAGCATAAGTCTTACTCGAAATGCTAGACCAGACTAAAGAGATTAGAAAACTACTGAGAGAAAGCCTGTGTCATTCTATAGAAGCACGTTTTTGTTTGTTTGTTTAATTACTTTTATTTACCAAAAGCTCTTACATACGAAGAGAAACTTAACAGCTGTAGCTGCGCTACTGCATAAATACGTAATTAATTTTGCTCGGTTTCTATTTTTTAAAAAGTGAATGCTTCGTTTTCTCGAATTAGTGATTTTTCATTAATTTGCTTACTAATGCTTGTTATTAAAGATTCTTAATCATTTATAAACAAATAAATTGGTTAAATTTAATTGTAAGAAAAACATTTCAACTTAGCTGTATTTTCTTTCGAATACACTCAGCTTCTTTTAGTAATTAGTTTTTGGCGGGTATCTCTTTAAATTGAATTTCGCGGGTATATTTGCGTATCGCGTATCGCGCGACAATAGAGCGCTCTATAAGTATTCGCAAAAGCGTAGAATTTCCTCCATGATAAGATATCTGGCCTACCGCGAGTTTAACCAGCACCCTCTCTGGTTAACTAAACCCACAGCACCCAGCTGGTTTAACTAAAGGCGCGTCCACACGATGCGTCTTTTCGTTCAATTTTGCGCATGCGTCTAGCGCACGTAGCGCTTGCGTTTGGGGCATGCATCCTTTCGTCAAAACGATGGACGCATGCAATAGCGCAAGCTTCCCAGAGCTGACGGGAGTCTCGTTCGTCTTTCTCGTGCGCTTCCTCCAAAGAACACGTATTTCATAGCGAAGTCATCCGAAATACCGAACCGGAAGGGTTCTTTGGTAGTCATCTGAGTTATTTTGTACTCGCCGTCTGTGTTTTATTGCGAATTTGTTGCAGATTATTCTTTTATTATATATTTACGGCAATGTCAATTTTCAATAATACATTTATTACGATAAATAGTGGATACTAGTAAAAATGAACATGTGATCATTTCCATTTCTATTCGGTGTGTTCGGTGTACAGTGACAAATGAAGAATATTTAGTTCTCCTTAATTCTTATTTTATCTTTACGGTAATACCAATTTTCGAAATTTATGTCAGAAGTTATATAGCTGAAACAATTGAATGCAATAGCTTTCAATTATGGTTATGTATTTTTAGAATGTCTCTTGAAAAGAAAGAACTCACTCTTCAGTTCATTCAAGATTATAGGGAAAAGGAAGTTTTTCTCTTCTCTTCTTTCGACTGATTATGAAATAAGCTGTCGAAATTGCCGTGCAAATAGCTGGATCCATTGTATAGAATAGAACAAGCACCGCACAGTGTTGTACCGTGTGGACACGGTAGCGCGCATGTGCTGTGTTGAACATTTGGCGTTCAACTTTGCGCATGCCATTTTATTCCCGTAACGCACAGAAAAGATGCATCGTGTGGACGCGCGTTAAAGCGTGATGCCAGTAGATAATGTGAGGTCTTTGAAATTCGGAATTTACGGCCTCCAGGAATACAGAATCCTCTTTGATTAAGTTAGTTTAATGACTTAATTCGAACGCGCACATATTCTCATCTGCCTTTCAACATACGGTAGTGATCATGTGACTTCAAGCGGCACGACCGAGAAAGACGCGAAATATTCCATGGTGAAACAGCCCGTGACGCGACACTATAAAAACCGAAGTATAATTACCAGAGAGTATATATCAGAGTCGGCACTCAATGCTATTTCCAACGATCTTAACGGTTCTTATTTTCATGGAGGAGGAAGCATCCATCTTGGACCCAGCCTTCAGCAGCCAATAACGTCGAAGGGCGATCTACCAAGAGACGGCGTGAAGATGTTGACCGGGGCATTTAAAATTACATCACTAAGGATTTTTTCAAAATTGTGAAAAATTACATGAATATAATTTATTTTATGTAAAACACGGTAGGCAATTTAGAAACCAATAACTATTAACATTTGGGATTCTGAGTCGGATAAAGGAACTGATACGGGACAAATAAAAAGTTATTTCATATACACAATATTTATTTCTAAATTATGTAAATAAACACGGTCATTCACAATATAAACAGCTTAATTTAATTTTTCCAAAATCAATATAAGCAATAATACGTTCAGATTATTCACTTTGCTGTCGACTGAATATTGAAATCATGCATTTAGAAAATTGTCAAAATACAAGTAGCCATTATTCCTTTAATATTGTATAATGAAAATAACATCCCTGTTTTAAACACTGCTAAAATTTTAGCTTAATTAAAACTGCAAATAAGGTATTATAATAGCAATGAATATTATTGAAAAGTTTTGTAAATGAACAAGAAACTTGCATCTGCACAAAAAGTCTACAAAAACTATCCAGTCCACTACCACATTAAGAGACACAATATATCCATTTCTATATACATTACCGACTTTAAATATGTTTTCTATTTAATCAAGATAATTAAGCAGAAATTAAAACATAATAAGAAGCTTGAATAAGTGTCAGTCATAGCTCTGGAATTAATTGATGTTCTAAGATTTCTTGATTAAAAATGTATTGTGATATACCAGAACGGGACATGGTTTATTCATAATATTAGTTGTATACGGGGCGACTAAATGGACTTGTAAAATGGCGATATCCGGCCCTAGTAACGCCAGCGCAGAGGGTTGCTATGGTGCAGGGCAGGTAAATAAACTAGCTGCAAGCCTCGTAGGTGCCGGAACGCTGGCTAGATCGATATAATAAAGAATATGTGATTGGTCGAAAAACGTATGACGGACGAAGGCGCGGCTACATGGGGTTGTAAGAAATGAGCGGGTTGGCGGGGGGCAATTAGACTTTCTGGTGTTTACCGCCGTGTTTTGGAAAAATAGAACGTGAGACGCTACCGACCCATCAAGGGTTGCAAAATACAGAAAAACATTCATTCGGACTTGGAGCTTCGTTGAGTGCAGATCGTTACAGTCTGACTCAGAGTGGTGGAGTGTAGGTCGTGAACTCGGCTCTTGAGTTTCGTGGAGTGCAAATAGTGTGCGGACCTTGTAGTTGAAAGTGAGACTTATACATTTTCGTGCGAAAAGTAACAGTCGTCATCGGACTTAGAAATTATTTGCCGGAGTACATCCGCGGACTTGGGCAGTTTTGGGTGTTCACCGGACGATAGTTCGAACATTAGTATTTTATTAAACCCGTGTGAAAGATTATAAACCTAAAGCGTCGGAAAGAACTTAGCTAGATTTTATGCAGTGTGGACTGGATACTTCAGCAACCGCGCAAGATCAGAAGACAGAAGAGCGACTCGGATTCATCGGCCAAGTGAGAAGCGTCTTCGGAACGAGCGGGTCGGCAAGACGGTAACATATACTGCAGTATATTAAAATAATATCTTTTAAAAGGGGTCATGGCCATTAAGTAATCTGTTAAAATTAACATTGAATAAATTGTTAAATTTTGTTCTTTGGAAAAAGAAAAGAGCCTGTTCATTTGTCAATCATAAGCTTCTAATTAGTTGGAAGCAGAGAATTTCCATATTTCAGATTCCACGCCAGGCTGTACAGTCGGCAGATCAGGTAATCGGCTATCTTAGCGATAGCGAATACATGTAATCCGAATCCATCGGCCCAAGCTAGCTGGATGCCCATATAATTTTGACAGAATTAAATAGGGAAAAGTTAGTATTAGTTTATGTCACCTGTTCCTGGCGCCCACATCTTTCTATAAATTCGGAACAGGTCAAACTCACGACAACGTATTACGAAGTGAAGGATGAAGGTATATTTCAGTATACACTTCAATATATGAATATACTAAATAAAATCTCATTATTTAGAAGAACTGATGAACTTGACTGACCAATGTAAAACTCATGTTCAACAAAATTTCAGAAAAAACTATTCATATCAGAAGATTGGCCACACATTTCCACACCATTTTATCACATGCACAAGAAACGTGAAATCTTAAAAATTTTAATTTCAGGATTGCGAAGAAATATGTTTAGAACATTGTATACATTTCCAATAAGTGTTGCGCAATTGTATAAAGAGCTGTTCATAGTCAATACCAGTGGAGAAAAATATTTTCTCCTTGGATTATAAATGAACAGCACCATTTATAATGAAACAGATATTCTTTAAATTGCAATTTTTTTAAAGATTCATGTTTTACATATTTCATATAATTTTCTTGGACACCAACATTATGTAAATATCAAAATCAGAATATGTAACACAAAACCATCTTCAATATACCACCACTAGTACATATCATCTGTAAAAAAGTGAAACTTATGTCCAAGTTGGATGATTTTTGGACTTAGTAGGTTTCACTTACATTCAGTTATTACATGCAATATATTTATTGTCCAAAAGCTCAGCTAGTTGAATAAATTTTCTATTAAGAAAATACTTACATGTATTATCTGTTCAGTCATGTGAATGATTTTTGACTGATGCGAAACTATATTGGAAGCATTATTGGTGATTAACAAAGTACAAATGATTTCTATTAATTTCACAAACATTGGCTAACTTGTGCTTAAGTCATTTTACTCCCTATTATTTTTGTAACTGTGCCAACTGGAGAACGTTCACATAATGGTGTCGTTAATTTTTAATCCAAAGAGAAAATATTTTTCTCCACTGGCATTGACTATGAACAGTTTTGTACAATTGCATGACACTGTTATTAGAAATGTTTACAATGTTCTAAACATATTTCTTCATAATTCTAAAATTAATATTTTTGAGATTTCACTTCTCTTGTGCATGTGATATAATGGTGCAGAAATATTTGTACAACTAGAATGCAAGAAAAGTACACTTCAAAACTTCCTTTTCAGGAATATCATTTATACGCATATTTTGTGATGAATTTAGTTTATTGCAAGCTTCATTAAAAACTGTTGTGTATTTGAACTGACTTTTAATAGTTATGTATGTTTTGTGCCTATGGTCCGCTGTGGTAAAAGTCTGGTGACTATACTGCGATTTTTGTAGGAAGAGCTCTCAAGATAATTCAGATCCCATCTTCGCGATGGAATATGTCACGGCATTTCGCGTCTTTTCTCGGTCTTGCCGGTAGAAGTCGCATGATCGCAAGCACTGCTTCATACGGTCGCGATCGTGCAAAATCTAGCGGAACGACTGTGAATGATACGAAATGCCGTGACATATTCCATCGCGAAGATGGGATTTGAGTTATCTTGAGAGCTCTTCGTACAAAAATCGCAGTATAGGTGAGATCGTGTTACGCTCGCTGGCAGTCTGTTGTTGTTACCGCGCGAGTACATGTAATAGTGCCATGTGTTGTAATCAGTAAATAAATACGTAACATTCAGATCTTAAAAGTGTGTATTTAGTAGAATACCTAACAATCTGGCGACGAGGATATTAGGAACGGTATGGAAGTGTAAAAGGGTGGAATGTGAAAGTGTTAAATGTGAAGTGGTTAACAAAGTAATATAACCTCAAGAAATACAGCCATGGCAAATGAAGAATCAGCAGCAAACCAAGTGCAAATACATAATTATTTACAAACAATCGGGCATGTGGGACCATTCGACATTTACGCGTCGTGGTCCAATTACCAGGAAAGGTTGAAATATTTTTTCGAAGCAAATAATGTGACAGACGAAAACAAGAAGCGGGCTATGCTGCTGGCACAATTCGGCGAGGCGGCTTACGAAATCCTGCGTTCACTGGTAACACCGCAAACACCAAAGGACTTCACATACACACAGATTATCAACAAATTACAAGGACATTTCAACCCAACACCGAATGAAATTGTGGAAAGATTCAACTTTAATAGAAGAATACAAAAGGAAGACGAATCTATAGCAGATTTTGTTGCTAACCTGCGAAAATTGAGTAAGTTTTGCAATTTCACAGAACTAAATAAAATGTTGAGAGATCGAATTGAATGAGAAGTGGCCGACGAAGGACTACAAAAAAGTTGTTTTCGGAACCTAACCTTACTTTTGAACGAGCTTTAGAGCTGGCTATAGCAGCGGAAGCGGCAAGAAAAAATGCTGAAGACGTAAGAAATGTGGCAGGAAATTCGATTTCTAAAATTTCGAAAAACAAAAATAATCAAGAAGTTAACTCTACTAAAACATTCAACCCTTGTTACCACTGTGGGGAAATGCATGATGGAAAAAATTGTAAATTCAAAGAAGCAGTGTGTCATTATTGTAGGAAGAAAGGGCATATCGTCAAAGTATGTTTTAAGAAGAAGAATGAGAATCAAGGACAAAGAACTCAAAGTAATTCTAAAAGTGTAAATTGCAATGCAGTGGAAGATGAATGCAATTTTTATATACTAAATGCGATACATGCCGTGGAGGAACAGGAGAAAATAGTGGCAAATTTAAAATTAAACGACATCGGAGTCAAGATGGAAGTGGACTCGGGTGCAGTTTCCACAATTATAAAGAAGCAAACATGGGAGAAAATTCGTCAGGGGAATGAAATTCTTCAAAAATCACCGCTCAGTTTGCAGACCTGGACACAACAAAAAATTGATATTTTGGGAGAAACAGTTGTCAAAGTGCAGTATCAACAAATCACCAAGCATTTGAAGGCTGTGGTTTCAGAAGGCGGTGGTTGGGATTTGTTGGGACGAAATTGGTTTCGAGAATTGGGAATTTCTGTCCAGGGAGTGCACCACGTGGACAGCAAGACTCAAGCACTACGACCGAATCATCTTCCATTGTTTCAACAATACCCTACTGTGTTTCAAGAAAAATTAGGTATGTTTGTAGCAGATCCTGTGAAACTAGAATTGAAAGAGGATGCAAAACCAATTTTTTTAAAAAGTAGGCAAGTTCCTTTGCATTAAAACCAGCGGTCGAGAGGGAGTTGGAAAAGCTGATTCAACAGGAAGTTTTGGAGCCAACTGACTACTCAGAGTGGGCAACACCTCTGGTGACGCAGAGAAAAAGTGACGGGAAGATACGACTATGTGGGGATTACAGAAGTACAGTAAATCCGGCATTAAAGAACTCATACCCACTACCTACAATTACAGAGATGATAACGCTCTTGACGCCAGCTACTGCTTTCTCAACGTTGGATTTATCTCAAGCATACCAACAGGTCAGAGTTGACGACGAAACAGCAAAAATACTTACCCTTAATACACATCGAGGGCTTTTCAAAGTCAAGAGATTACCGTTTGGAGCATCAGTTTGTCCTGGAATTTTCCAAAGAATCATGGACTCGTTGCTGGCTTCGATTCCCGGAGCAAAAGCATATCTGGATGATATTATTGTTTTCAGAAGCAATGAAGAGGAACATGAAGCAAATTCAAGAAGAGTTTTGGACAAACTTCGTGGGGCCGGATTAACGCTTAAAAAGGACAAATGCAAGATTGGGTTGAAAAAAATTAAGTTTTTAGGTTTTCTTATCGGCGAACAAGGAGTGCGGCCTACAGAGGACAGGGTAAAAGCAATAAAACATGCGCCAAGGCCCACAAATAAAGAAGAGTTACAATCTTTTTTAGGAATAGTAAATTTCTATAACAGGTTCCTCAAAGATAAATCGACAATTATTGAACCATTGAACAGATTACTTGAAGACAAACCCTGGAAATGGACTGCAATTCATGAAAATTCTTTCTCCAAATTAAAAGAACTGATGAGTTCGGAGGTAATCCTGGTACATTACGACGAGGCAAAAGAATTGGTTTTGAACTGCGACACTTCTCCCTACGGAATTGGAGTGGTTTTGGCACATCGAGAGGGGAACGTGGAGAAACCAATCGCTTATTGGTCCCGCACATTGGGGAAACATGAAAGGAACTATGCGCAAATAGACAGAGAGGCATTGGCTGTCGTTGAAGGAGTTCAACAGTTTCACCAATATGTTACAGGACGAAAATTCACAATTACAACAGATCAAAGACCTCTTTTGGGGCTGTTGAGTGTAAATAAACCGATCCCAGCTGTTTTATCGCCTCGAATGCTACGATGGTGTCTAATTCTGAGTGCTTATGATTACAATTTGGAGTACAGGAAAGGAAAAGAAAATGGAAATGCAGACTGCCTTAGCAGCTTGCCAATGACATCGGATAAAGACGAGTTGACTCCTCCAGGTGACATTCTTTTATTGGAGTCTCAGAAAAGGCCAATTCCAATAGAAGACATCCGTGAGTATACAACAAAGGACGAAATTTTGTCAAAAGTTCGGTACTGGACTTGGCATCAGTGGCCAACCACGGAACTTCCTGAAGAGTACAAACCATTCCAAAGGAAGAAAATGGAAATTTCAGTACACAAGGATTGTCTGCTGTGGGGCAATCGGTTGATAGCACCAAAGGTAACTAGGGAACTGTTTTTGGAACTACTGCATGCAAATCACCCAGGAATCGTAGCCATGAAAGCTTGTGCTCGGAGCTATGTATGGTGGCCAAACGTAGATCAGGACATAGAAAACTGTGTAAATCAGTGTAAGACGTGCCAAATTCATGCAAATAATCCACCTAAAGCTCCCCGTCAGAATATCGAAAAAAATTTAAATGCCTGGTCTACATTGCACGTGGATTTTGCTGGCCCTCACAAAGGAAAAGTGTACCTGCTTGTAGTCGATGCGATGTCCAAGTGGTTAGAAGTGGACATTATGAAATCGATGTCATCTGCTGAAGTCATCAAGAGTTTCCGGAGAATATTTGCAAGAATGGGAATACCAGTTCTTATTATCTCAGATAACGGACGTTCATTCGATTCGAAGGAAGTTCATGAATTTTACGACCGGAACCTGATCAAGTACAGTACAATTTCTCCATATCATCCATCGAGCAATGGACAGGCTGAACGTATGGTCCAAACTGCGAAGAAGATATTGACAAAATTGGAGGAAGGAGATGTTGAACTGCAGGTGCAGAGATTGCTTTTCCGACAGCACACAACAGTGCATGCAGGTACCGAGAAGACGCCGGCTGAACTTTTGATGGGAAAGAAGCTGCGAACTGTTCTCGATAAAATGCATCCATATGCATTGCAATGGAAAAACAAAGGAGACAAAAATACGACGCAGAAACTGCGTTCGTTTGAAATGGGTGATTTGGTGTATTTCCGCAATTACAATCCAATTGGTCCAAAGTGGTTGCAGGGCAAAGTTCATGACTGCACGGGACCAGTCTCTTATACAGTGCAACTATCCAATGGAAATATAATCAAACGACATGTTGATCAACTGAGAAGAATTGAGAATGCTGAAGATGACCAGAATAAACAGATCGTGGATAAACCACAAACCCAAAGTAACCCGCCAAGGATTCCTGTCCCTGCTCAAATCATTCAGTCTCCTGAACCGGAATCACCATCCTTTGCACATAGTCCTGATCAAAATGTGTCAGAGGGTTTGGAGCGATCGCCGTTCAACGAGGATCCCGAACTTCGAGCTGAGAGAACTACGAACCTGCGGGAAGTGGCTAGCCCGAGAGGAGCTGAACTATCGCCGCGAGTGGATCTGCCCGGAGCACCCAATAGTCAGTCGCGGCCCAGTCGAGTGATTGTGAGGCCGTCACGTTACAAGGATTATGTTTCATATTGAAGGGGGAAGAGATGTGTATTTGAACTGACTTTTAATAGTTATGTATGTTCTGTGCCTATGGTCCGCTGCGGTAAAAGTCTGGTGACTTTTGTGCATCCAAACATTTGATTGCAGTACGGCGTCTTATGGAGTATTGCCCTCTCTTTCTATCCAATACAATTTCACATAAGACTCTCTCTTTCTACCGCAAGCTGTGTTGCCGATTCAGGAAGACCGGGGTTATTCGACTCGCCCATCTTGTTTCACGCGCAAATACTTAACAAGTTCATTCAACGATAGCTTCAGTTGTGTTAATCTTAGACAATTGAGTTTTTACCACGTATTCCCAGAACTCTTATGAATGTGATGGTTATTTTATAATTTAGTTTTATGGTTTAATTTCCATGAAATTAATTATAAATGATAGCCAAATGCTTATTTCTGCATTTTGACGTCCTTAAATTTTCACTATGCGAGAAACTTTTTTATTATTGCAGAAAAGCACAAACACCCAGCGGATGAAATGACAAGGGAAGTCCAAATTTTGATATGAGACCAACCACATTTCTGTATGAATCATGGTTCTTGAGTTAGACGGTAATAAAAACAATATTTCGTGCGCTCCGAACATACATTTCATGTCGTTCAGTGATCTTGAATACTTCTCAGCGATTCTCAACAGGCGATGTGAAAGGAAAAATAGAGTATTTATTTTTGAATTTCACTTATTAAAAACAGTGAAATACATTTAAACATATCTAAAAATGAATTAGAAATTTTACAGTTAATAATATTAATGCCAATGACATTCAACCAGTAGTTGTCGTACAATGTGCTTTCAAAAGCAAATATGAGATGAATTATTAGCTGAGTGTTCGAAAAGAATATTATGCATTGTCCGCACAAACCCTTGCAGTATTTGATACCATCCATGTCATCTCACCTTTGTGAATGGGCATTTTCCCTTTATTTTACATTTTAAAAAAAGTGGATGTATTGAACGTACAAAATGACTTGGGACTGAAACTTAGCAATAATGACCTTGATATCGATGTCATTTGCGCAAAACAATTCAAGCCTCGTCAGTATGTGAAGACTAAACAATCTGTTCCAACTGAATTTGGACTTGTTTTGCTATTGATATTTCAGTTTTAACTCTCATTTAAAGGTCTGTTTTTTTAAAATAATAATTCTAATAAAAATAACACATCTTTTTTATCAAAAGTCTTTAATTTCTAATATTAAGCCATCTATTTAACATGTTTTCAAATTATTTCCGTTCAAGTGGTATTCTAATTTGCTCTAGGCTTGTAAGTAGTACGTAACTGAAGGAAGGGTGAAACCTCCTGCCGAAATCCCATCTTGCTTATGAATAAAATAGTAGTAAAAATAACTTTGTCCTCTGTGACCTTCACACTCACAGACTGGCGAAACTCTGAGTTGTCAACGTCTATCGTCCCTGGGAAGACAGCTCCCCTTTCGTGGGACGTACGGTATTGGAAGCGAGTGCAGCAAACATTCTGAAAATTTCGCCAGCTGGTAGAACACCAAGCAAAACCCACACACTATTAAAATTTTGAAGTGTTAGGGAGTATTAGAAATAGTGTATTAGAGACGTTTTGCATCAAGACCTTTCATGACCTCCGCGCTTCCTGCAACAAGCAAAATTGCATCAGCAATGCCAAAAACGTTTATCAATCGATGTCAGATTTTATAGCACGTTCCTTCTTTAACGACTGACGGCAAAGGTCATATGCGTTGGTCTCTTTTTAGTTTCAACGGCACAATATACTAATTTTACCGAAGTCGTAAACCAATGCTATTTTAAGAAACGTGAAAAATAAAACTTACATACGGTGCACTTGGTGTTATTGTTTTGAAACTTTTTTATTAGAACCCATTTTTGTTTCTAAGCAAAAGTGAAATGTATTTATTTGTTTGTCCCATGTCGAGATAACATTTTCAGAGGCTCGTATCTTTGCAATAATTGTATTTGGATTATTCCACGTATGTGTTCGACCTTCTTTTCTTTCCGAACTTGTCATGTAAACACCCGTTTTTAACCAGCACCCTCTCCAGGGAGAGGGTGCTGCTCAGACCCTGACAGCGGCGGGGGCGCGGCGATTTCCGCACTTCGACAGGCTGCAGGTCATGAAAAGTTTGAATACTAATTGTCGCAAAATCACTACTTGCGATGCTTCTGTCTTCAAAAATCAATATTTATGGATTTTAAAAGGTGCTGAACAAGCTGGCAAACTTTCATGTTAATCCGAGTATCAAGCACGGCGAGTGTTGCGTGTAAGCGCTGCTGAGAAGTGACAACGCTGTTCTCCATAAGCTCTGTACTGCAATCAAATGCTTGGACGCGCTATAGGTGAGATCGTGTTATGCTCGCTGGCAGTCTGTTGTTGTTACCGCGCGAGTACATGTAATAGTGCCATGTGTTGTAATCAGTAAATAAATACGTAACATTCAGATCTTAAAAGTGTGTATTTAGTTGAATACCTAACAAAAACAATGAAAGTAAACAGACGCTCTCTGAAATTCTGAATTTATGGCCTGTCCATTTACATCCATAAGCTAATTCACACGCTTAATCATTTCCTTCTTTTTGACATGAATTGTATCAATTCTTACTATATTCTTTATAGTGATATTAGAACACTGTAAATCACTCATGAAAACAATTCTAACCTTCAACTACACACACTTAAATCACACTGAAGAGGCAGTAAAAGCTAGTATTCCCGTTCAAGTATCTGGTGAAAAAATACACTTCACAGAGTGATATTTCACTAGTTCTATCATCAAACAGAAAAAAAGCAGTCCTGAACAGATCATTATAGATCTGAACAGACAAAGAACAACACACTACACTAGGACACTTCACTTCAAATTCAAAATTACTACCCAGCAATATTAAGAGACAACAGAAATTGATGGTATTGTGATGATAATAACTGTACAGTACGAGTATACGTTACAAATTGAACATACATTGGCGGCCTTCGACGTGAAACAACTTCCAACGAATACCCAAAAGTTGAGAAATAAAACTAAAACATAAATACTTTCTAAAGTAACAAGTTCGTGTTTATACTTCGGTTTTACTTTCTTGGCGCGTGGGGGGGGGGTGTCATCAATCTGGAATATTTCACGGTATTTCGCGTCGTTCTCGGTTGTGTCGCTACGGGTCGCAAAATCGCGACTATCGAGCAGTGCTGGCGAAGTATATTCACGCCGGGAAAGTGCCTTTTTAAAAATAAAATCGAAGTAATCACTTCGTCTGATAAATACGGGCGTGAAGTGTTCTATCACTTTTCAGATGTTTATGCGAAATAGATTAAGTAATAAAAAAAACTCTCTGGTTCATGACGATTTTCAGTTGTCCAATAAGCTTCCCACAAGAAAATGTTTACTGCGTCCGAAGTGATTTGGTATAATTTTTCTAATCATTTAGCATGTTTGCCCGGGTTATTAAACAGTCCAGCTTCGCTATAGCAACCCACGTTTATCAACACTTAAGTAACGGTTCAAAGTACAAGGTTATCTCAGAAATTCTGAAGACGAAAACCACGAGTTGTAGAGTCGCCTCGGAAGATTCAGCTCCCAAAATGTGCGCGCTAGAGCGGAAAATTATTAGCACTCCTAATGCACCGCAGCCTGTCGCGCCTTACCAGTAAGTGTATAAGTACGTTATTGAAAGCTTTGTAATATTTATTCTATATTTTTGACTCCTGTATTTTTCCATTCGAATTTTAAAATGTCATGATGCAACACATTTAATATTTACTTTTTGTCATTCGATTTTTATTTTACACTTTTTATTAAGTGATAAAGAATTTTAAAAAGTGATTAAAAATTTTTAATGCAACACACGATATATTACACTTGTGAAATAAATTTGTATTACAAAATTTTAGCTAATAAAAATGTTCCCTCTCTAGAAGACTTTAAATTATGGTTAAATGTAATAACTTAACTAATGTCCATTGGACGAACCTTAAATACTTATTAACTTACTGTATTATCTTCCAGAAAGTATCTGCATGAACTATTGTCCTAATATGAAGCATTATTTCGAAAGGCATTTATAAGTTCAAAGGTAGCCTATTCAAAAAGGGAAAGAGAATCATATGATCTATAAAATCAGGGGTCATTTCACTATTACCATACAAAAATATGGAAGTTCATAGCTATGCACAGCCTAAAATAGGAGAAGAACCAACTACATTTCTGACACCCTTTTAATCCTCTAGTTACATGTAGCATATTTTAATGGGAGAGTAAAATTATAACTTTATACAGTAAAACAAATGTTTTATTTATTTATACAATAAATAAATATTAGTGTCTGTCATATTTTATTCACTTTGTCAGAAGATACTTTGACCACTGGAGTTTTCTTGAAAAAATTGATAGAATATAAAAATTTTAATCACACACGTAAATCGTACATATAACTGGTCTGTATTTCTAATTAAAACTTAAGAATCCCAGTTATTAGTTAACATTTCTGAATATTTGTTATGCAGTCCAAAAGAAACTATAGTTCATATTCCACTTTGTCTTACAAATACTTGTATATGAAATGCAATACATTACTTACCAAACTTTTTTTCAAGTAGCTTTACCTTGTTTCAAATTTCTAAATAAATAAAAAAAAATCAGCAACTTACAAATTACTAACAAAATAAGATGTCATTTTATTATGCTTAATATGACATTTTTTTACAATACAAGATTGTAAAATGATCAAATGACGCTGGCACGCTGAGTTAGATAACCAATTTAAATTAAAATGTTACAATTCAAATGCCATATGTTTTATCCCTGTTGTTAAAATTCTAATGTTATTTTAACTTTTAAATGACTATCATCCTGCAAAAGGTGTCAGACTGGTAATAGTAGTTAAGGACATGGATTATTAGAATGTGTGGAACACTTTTCCTTTTGAAGCAATGGCTACTGATAGATCCAGTATTGTTAAATGGAAGAAGGGATGAAGGTAATGATAAAGTGAATTGAAGTCTGAAACACTTGGTACTCATTTGAAACAATTAATTTTTACTTTCCCGTGTACATACGGAGTAATACAGGAGAAGTTATGTAATGCGCGAAAAACGGATTTTCGGCCAATAAATAAATAAATAAATAAATAAAAAAAATTGTCGGGCTCTGATAACGAAAAAGTGAAAAAAAAAAAACAGTTGCTAAATTATGAAAAAAGTCCTCTAACAGGGGATGTAGCCAAAATCCGTTTTGTGGGTCCATCAGACTGAAAAATCAATTGACGGCAAAACGTTCGTCTGTCTGTGAACACCACAAGCGCCTAAACATGTGTAGGATTTTTTTTCCAAATTGAAGAAACCCCTGACCATCTGACTCGAGTCGAAGCTTTGAGATTTGGAAAATCATTCTTTAAAATTTGGGGGTACTTTACATGAAGCCTCCCTGTCATTTTCAAAATTTTTTCACAAACGGTTCCAAAGTTTTTCTTTAAATTTCTTGTAATAATAGAGTAAAATACACTTATTAAGGTGGCATAGGTCCAATTTTGACGGTTAACTGAATTTTTGAAAATTGCAAAATTTTGAATTTGTTTCGGCACCTTCCTACAACTACAGAATTAAAGATAGAGATTTTTCCTTCAAATAAAATTTGTTGTCCATAGCGAGTTCTTTCATTAAGGTCATGTGCATTTTTGAAATCTTCCAGTAGTATTCGCGCAATATTGCGTGCAATATGTACAATTTTAAAAAATTAGAACATGATTTTCTCAAAAACGGCTCCAAATTTTTTCTCTAAACTTTAGGGATATTGCCTATAGTGTACTCTATGAGATGACATAAAATTCATATTGCTGTATTCTTCACTAATGTCATTATATGACATTATCCGTTTCTCGAAAACTCAACCGTTTTCTGTGAACACAAGCCCAAAATTCCGCATTTTCAGACACGGATAGTGCTAATTCAAATGCAATTTTTTTCTCTCACACCGTTAATGTTCAAATTTCCAGCAATTTGTAAACACTATTGTATTTGTGAGTTAAAGTGCTTCACACGAAGTTTTTCGAAAAGTCAAAAGTTTTCTGTGAAAAAGAACTTTGAATGTCGAATTTACAGTCCAGCTTAAATGCCGTTTTCTTAAAAACAGTTCCATTAAATATATATATATATATATATATATATATATATATATATATATATATATATATATATATATATATAGTATATGAACAGGGTGAGTCACGTAACTTTAGCACCTTATGTAACTTTTGAACGGTTGTGGATATTGCAATGCAGTTTTCACGGAAGTGAATGGTGGGAATGGGGCTAATTGATATGTGTATTGATTTCTCTTTTATCACTTGTATTTTACGAGATATTCGAGGTAACTTTGTTTTTTTCAAATGGGACTATACATATTTTTTCAGTCTATCATGACAAGCGTAAAAAGACAAATCCAAAGACATAAATATTGTCATATGTTAGATAAGCATTTTTTTGAGTAATTGTGATTTTTTTGCGACTAGAGTTTAACGGATATTTTCTTTGTACCTGTCAGCCCCACAAGGTCACGCAGCGCTCGCCCAGCAAACGCGGGGTCGGGAAAAGGGAAGGGATTTTAGTACTTGAAGATACGAAAAATATTCACAAAACTGTTGCATTTTTTCCTGAACTCTCCTTTCCATCCTGATCCATTTTCAGATATTTTGTGTTTCTTAGGGATTGAAAATACGGATTTGTCTTAAGTAGTATTTATTGAAATAAGATTATTTCTATCCCTAAGTTATTATTATATTCTTATTAACATTGAAATTGTTTGCTCAAAATACGCAATATTTTTTGTACAGTTTTAATTATTTATTCTTATTGTGCTTGGTTTCAAGATCCCATTAATACGTATCTTATGAAACCCCATTAAATGGAGTAGAAGTTATAAACAATTTTAATACGATACAAACTAATGACAAATCCTTATTTTCCATCCTTTAATTCCTTCAATCAAAGAAAGTCGAAAATCTGAAAATGCGGAAGGATGGAAAGCACAGTTCAGGAAAAAAACTGCAATGGTTTTGTGAATATTTGGAACATGTTTCGTTTCTTCAAATCTCCCTTCCCTTGTTCGGGCGCGCGTTGCTGGTGGAGCGCTGCGTAACCTTGTGTGGTAGACTATTCAAAATGTCCGTTAAACCCCAGTCGCAAAAATCAAAATTAATCAAAAAATGCTTATCTAACATATGACAATATGTACATCATTGGATTTGTCTTTTTACGCTCGTCATGGTGGACTGAAAAAATATGTATAGTTCCATTTGAAAAAAACAAAGTTACCTAAAAAAATCTCGTAAAATACAAGTGATAAAATAGAAATTAATGCACGTATCTATTAGCCCCTTCCCCTCATGCACTTCCGTGAAAACTGCATTGCAATAACTTTAACCGTTCAAAAGTTACAGGAGGTGCTAAAGTTACGTGACTCACCTGTATATATCTATATATATCTATCTATCTATCTATCTATATATATATATATATATATATATATATACACACACACACCATTGAGGGTACAGTTTTACGGATATCGTGAGAGACAGCGACAAGTTTCCTAGTTTTTGGTTTCCCAGCCGGAAGTTTTCGCTTAGAATATACTTTATCATCCTTTTCTGTCTTCGGATGTAGGTTGTGTTTTACGATGAAGGTGCATGTTCTCATTTTCATCTCTTGCAAAACGCAGATTCGCATTCGCCAGGGACGAACAGTCCTCGTGGCCTCGTTGACCAGGTCATGTGTAACAAAATCTTGACGATTTAAATTCATTTTTACATTGCGTTTCACTTGATACGACGTCATTCGTCCCATATCCTCTTCAACGCCACATTCAAAGATCTGAAGCGTCCAGAAAATTTACGGTTTATGAAGAGAATATGTCGGTGAATATAATAACTTATTTTACAGCCTAAGCGTGATGTTTTTATCGTCTTGGCAGTTTCGTCAACATTAACGAGTTATAAGGCAATAGCAATGTAAAAACATAAATCTTAACGGACTAGGCTTATTTGGCGAAAAGGGTATTTTTCGATTTCGATGTTAGGAAAAACCTCTTCTTATTTTGCGGTAAATACGGGTAACTGATTTTCTTTCAATAATATGGGTTTTTTTAACACTGTAGAATAAAAGAACAACTTTAACGAAAATTAATAATTAGAATTTATAACGCGTTTTACTTCACATATAATTTGAGACAGAATTTTGAAATTTCTACCTTATACACCACATATGTTAGTACTTAATGTTTAAAATAAGTTGTGAAGGTATTTATTAATAGATGCTATGCCTTTAGCAGAGAAAGCTTTAAGAAAACAAAAAGTTTCTTTCATAATTCATGTCATTTGGGTTTGAATTTTAGCTATGATGATTTTGACTGAACATTAGCTGCTAATGATTAGCAGGAAAAATAAAAATAAATGATTTCATCTGAATGCCAAGTGTAAACATTCCCTTTACATTCTGAAATACTTGTTAATGTTGCCTATGGATTATTATAAAGAAACTCTTATAAAATATATTTATAAATCTTTGTTACAAATTATTCTTGGGAACAAGCTCTTTCCTCAACAGTTCTGCGGCTTTAGTTTTTATTGAAATTATATAATGCTTTTTTTCATGTTTCCAGTCAGGCTGTTCAAGTGGGACACACTTTATATTTGTCAGGTGTACTGGGCCTTGACAAAGATACCAACAAGTTGATTGACGGTGGTACAGCTGCAGAAGCAGAGAAGGCATTAACAAATATGGGCCACATTTTAGAAGCTGCATCAACATCGTTTGAAAATGGTGAGAAGTGAAAGCAAATAAATTATATGCTTTAATTTAATTAAATAAAAAAGCAGAGTCTCTTAAACATTTTGAACTTGTACTGTCATATTATCATCTCAGAATTTGTCTTCAGTAATATCGAGGTAAAGACTTTGTAATTCAATAAAAAAAACTCTTAAAATTGTACTCCTGCATTTTACTACATATTATTCTATTGTAAGTTTTAAGTATTAAGTGTCTTTAAATATAGTATCTTTATTTCAGAGATATCTTTTGATGTACTTTAAAAATGTTCATATAAAATTAATTTGATTATTCTGATTTAAAGAAAACAAAGATTTAAAACCAACATATTTTCTACAGTGGTCAAGACTACAATTTTTCTGGCTGATATTGCTGATTTTGGAGCAGTAAATGAGGTGTATAAAAATGTACGTAATATCAAACAATATAATTATCAGTTTATAAAATATAACTTTCTCAAATACAATTTCAAAATTCATCCATATTCCTTTTTGTTTTGCAGTTTTCAAGGAGCCATTTCCTGCACGTTCAGCATTTCAAGTAGGAAAGTTACCCTTGGTAAGATGACAAATAAAGTAGAATACCGATTTTGAATGGCCAATGATAGATTTGTATAATTCCAAGTAACATTTCCAGGACAACAAAGTTCATTAAAATATACTTTTCAATGATATTTTGAATTTGAACAAAGTAAACGATACCATTTTTTAACTAAGTAATACACATTTAAATAGTGAATTCATCTACCTTGATCATTTGTAATTTAACTTTTTAGCATCTTGCTGGGCATATTATAATATTTTCATTCCACATTTGTTTTTACAGGATGCAAAAGTGGAAATTGAAGCAATTGCAGTCGTGGGGACTATTAAGAATGTCTTGTAGCTCAAAATATGAAAATTAAACTTATTCAAAGTTCAATTTATGTAATGCAGATTTGAATCAATAAATCATTTTCAGACTTTCCCACTTTATCTTTGTCACATTCTTTTTTGATTGTAGATAAAAGGTCCTTGCCCTAGTGTGATCTGCCATAAAGACAGCAATAATTCCATTTTAATTCCTTCAATAGTTCCATTTTAATATGCATCTCAAAATTTGGCATTTTTGACATAGTAAAATAACATCATCTTCAACCGACATGTACCGTAGAAATTAATAGAAAATTTGTTGAAATGTTAGAGACTGGTCACATTTTCATTCACTTGTTGGGGAAACTGAAACATTTTTCTCTCTCTCCAGAGAAGCTGCAATTTTTGATACGTTATTAAAATTTAGCCGTTGATATGCTTCTTATTGCTTGTGGCATTTATACATGTTCCACCATTCTACTTTTCTCATCTACATGGATTTCAACATTTTGCTTTCGTTACTATTGATTTAATTTTGTCTGGATCTTCTCTATCAAATTCTTTTTTGAAGCTAAAGCTTCAATTAAATTTGTCAGGATTTTGAAAAGCACCTGAAAGTTTCTATTGTTTTTATGCTTTTAACACTCTCCAATCAACTTCTGTAGTATTATTTTTGACGTGATTTTGAGGCTCAAATGGAAATTAATTCTAATTCACGTATTATTTCAACATTTCTTTTAAAACGTATTTTGAAATCAAGACAACAGAATAATCTATTCTGTTGTCTATAATAATCTATTCTGTTGTCTATATCTTCTAAATAAATCTATTTACAGTATGTAAATAGATTTATTTAGAAGATTCTGGCATGCAAGCTTTCATGTTTTCATATTCAAAATATCCTAAATTCCATCCATTAATGTTTCTAGATTTTAATGTTGTTCCTCCTCCTTCATCCCCTTCCTTTGTTAGCTCAGGAATACTTGTAAAATTATTTGTATCCTTAATTTAGGTTTTATTGTAGAGAGTATCATGAGCATTCAAATTGAAGTTAAAATTTGTAAGTTTCCTGGCATCAGACCAGATCATCCTTAGAGGTGTAAAAAAAACTCCACAATTAAGTGCTCCAACAATCAGTCGAATATTTTTATATGGACCCATGGTGGAAAAAAAGCCCTTCATAAGCAAAGGAAATAGAATGAATAAGTTCTATGTTTGCCACAGAACATTTTGAAATAATGAAACATGGTGGAATAGAGTAATTTTTAGTGATGAGAATAAATTTAACTTTTATGGTTTGGTTCAGGTGACAGAACAATGGTGTGGCGTCAACCAATCAGCAGAACAGGAAAGTAATTTGCAAACAACTGTGAAATTCACAGGTGAAGTTCTGGTAAGGGGCAGTATATCTTCAAATTCAAAAGGGATAAGCAAACAATCCTTCATTTAACAAAATACAGTGAGATTTGGATGTGTAAATTGTTCTGTAAGGAATTTTAATAGTTGGTGCACAACTTATGGCAACTGCATAAACTTGTTCACCACAACAATGATCCTAAATATACAGCTCATATTGTGGAGCTTTGGCTGTTTCATCATTGATCCGAAGTACACCCCCCCCTCCTGGCCAACCCAATGAGCTTGTATGAGAAAAGTTGGAAAAGGAAACAATAACAATAAAAATAACAAATTATTATTATAAAAACTCCTGTATGTTCAAAGACACATTTCAAACGATTCTGGAAAAAGGGTGCAGCAAAATATCAAGTTAAAAAAAAAACTCTGAGTGTCGGCAAAGAAGGCTAAATGAAGTGATTAAAGGCAAAGGAAGACTTACAAAATACTAATTGCTTATTTTGACATTCAATATCTTTGTAACATTATTTTCCAACCTTTTGTATCCTAAGAAGCGTTACTTTTTTCCCCCTTTTTCAAAATAATTACTTCTCATTTACTGAAAACTGCATTAAAACACACTTGTTTCAATGTTAGATTGCTATTATGTAATAACCAGGGAACAAATTTTTATGTAAATTCATATTTTTTACAGGAACAAGATACTGGCATTTAATCATATTTTATTGAGTTTATCAGACATTCTCAGTGAATTAGAATCAGTTTAATTTTACTTACTGTTCTGCAGTCAGTCACTAGTACAGTTAGATATAAAAAAGAGAACAGAAACTTCAGTTTTTAGCACTTGAGCTTAAAAGTGAGACAAGGCTCAAATGTTCAGATGAAACTGTGAATGCAACAAAGAAAAAATACTTTCAGCTGATCAGCTACAAGTGATCTTAATGCAACATGGTACACGATTAAGTGCTTTGTATACTTGAATTAAAATAAAAGCAAAATCTGTAAGGTTATCTAAACTAGTGGTGCTACAGAATGGCACAGACTTTCCCGTATTAGCTTTCTACTTCCTTGGGTCTGGGCCAGTTATTCAGAATTGCCACATAATCATGCCAGCTGCCATCTATTGCCGTTTTTGAAATTTTCTGAAGTTAAACATTTTGTGCTGTTTGAAAGAAAATAGCATATTAGCGCAATTGAATACACGAAATTTGAAGCTCATTTTCATGGAAAATTTTTGAGTTTTCAAAAATCTTCATTCGAAGTCATTTGAAGCACATTCACTCACAAATACAATAGTGTTTACAAATTGCTGTTAATGTGCATATTAATGATGTAAGAGATCTTTCAAAAAACTTACACTTGTGTAATTTTTGTAAAAACGAAAAATTACCCCAAAATGAAATTTACGTCATATTAAAGAGTGCAATTAGGACTATCCATTCCAAAACTTTGAAGCCATTTATGAGAAAATGGAGTTTGAGCATTTCTGAAAATGCGGAATTTTGAGCTAATTTTGACAAAACTGTTGAGTTGTCGAGAAACTTTGACTTTATTTAAAGCATATGTACTCGTAAATATAATAATGTAAATAAATCGCCACTAATGTAAATATTACCGATGTGAGAGACAAGTCAAAAAAATTACATTTTTGCAATTTTTGAAAAAACAAAAGAATAGAGCGATATGGAGTTTGTGTCATCTCATAGGGTACATTTAGCACCATCCCTCCCAAAAGTTTAAAGAAAAAATTTGGAGCCATTTTTGAGAAAATCTTGTTTTTGTATTTTTTTAAATTGCTGATATTGCATGCAATATTGTGCAAAAAGTACTAAATTATTCAAAAAAATGTATATGACCTTAATGAAAAAACTCACTTTGGAAAACAAATTTTATTTGAAAGAAAAATCTCTATCTGCAATTTTGTAGTTGGAGGAAGACACCGACTAAAATTCAAACTTTCGCAATTTTCGAAAATTCAGAGTTAACAGTGAAAATCAGACCTATGCCACCTTAATAAGTGCACGTTTTTGAGAAAATTTTGAATATGTCCGGAGAGCTTCATGTGAAGTACCCCAAAATTTTATATAATCTTTTTCAAAATTTCAAAGATTTTACTTGAACCAGATCAACCGGGGAATATACATTTTGGAAGAAATCGTACATATGGTTTAAGTGTTCACAGACGGACGTTTTGCTTTCAAAGGGTTTCTCGGTACCAAGGACCCACAAAAGAAGGGTTCTGGCTACACCACGTGTTGAATTTTTTCTTCGTAATTTAGCAACTGGATTTATCAACTTTCTCGTTACCAGAGCGCGGCAATGAATTTTTTTCTGGTGAAAATTCACAATTTTTTCGCGCATCATTACATAACTTTTCCTATACTACACGTATTACTCCGTATATACATACGTATACGGGAAAGTAAAAATAGTGTATAGCACACTGTTAAAAGTGATTTTACTCAACTTTGTGTCACAACACTTCCTTTTCGCAAAATAAAATGTCACTTATACCACTCGTATCATAAATATTACATATTTTGTTACATTTCAATATATTTATAAATCAAAACTGAAAATTTCACATACGAGTTTGCTAATACAATGACTGCAACCATCTTTCTTTCAAACAATGTGCTTGAAAGTGTGCTTCTATGATCACCAGACCTTCGCTGTGAATTGTCAAACTTACTCCTCTTCTCCCTTTTAGAAAACATGGAATCAAGGATGTGTAGATGTTAGTAAACGTATAACTTCAATCATCTTGCTCATGTTCCCATGCATAACTCAATCTCAATCTGACAAATTCTTTTTACAGATCATTTCTTATTGTGTTGTTGGATTTGGGAGGGTTCATGTTCCCTTTAAGTCTCTGGAATACATCATTGGCTATTCAGAATGACTGAGCATGGTTCGACCGCCTCATTGTAAAGAACATTGTATAATCTTCGCACGTATATTAAATTTCCAATGAAAGTCATGGAGTGGTGAAGACTTTAGTACAATTACGTTTAAATAGGTAGAAATTTCAGTGTTTGAATCTTTTCTTAATCCATTTTAAAATCCGATTGGCGATGTGTTTGTGTTTAAAATTTGAAAACTCTTTATGGAGCTTTAGGTACTCTAATCCTAATGGTATTGATAAAGCAAGTAGTCTTATTGAATGATTTTTCTGAACTTATTCAATTTATTTAAAACTTCATTACAAAGGTTTTCTGTATTACCTCACTTAAACAGTTGATAGCCTAACCAATAAATAAATAATGCGCTCTTAAAAGTAGCCCTTTTATTGGAATTATGATCTTTAGAAAATTTTGGAATAAACAGACACAGATATCTGTGCCACGCCTCCATTTTCAGATCATGGCTGACATACAAGGCCCTAGAATACACACAATTGCGTAGTAGAGGTGTATTGTTCTAGAGATGCATTTTACTCTGTTGCCTTCTGGTTTGTGGCCTAGATCTTGTCAACAGGTTTTTTTCCTTCCTACTTTCCCATATTCTACATGGGGATCCCATTCACAGTCAAAGGAAACACACAGTGCCTAGTCAATAGCAATATTAGGGAGAATAGATATGGTCAGGTAGTTAAGTCCCGAACTCACAGTGACAACCTTTTTGACATATTTCTCATAAGACCGGAGTTAAAGGCTCTCTCACGCACCAAGTACTTCTCGGAATTAGTAACCACAAAATTCTCTTACATATAGCATAAAAAAAAATCAGAAGCAGGAGACGAATGAGAGAAAACACATTTTTCAATTTCACAATGCAGATGCAAAAGGATGACAGTGCTTCCAATGTGAGCATTTGGGACTGGCTAATAATGGTGGCTCTGTAAATGAAATTTGGAATAATTTCAAGTGTCTAATTGAAGAAGTGCTGAAAAGGATTTGTACCATTTAAGTTTCCCCAGCAAATTCTGATCCAGAGTATTATAATAAGAGCATTAAGTGTTTGAAAACCGTAAGCTGTACAAAAGGCCTACAATATTGTGATGAGTCATTCCATATTAAATCATCAGTTTTAAATAAAATTTTACCTCACTATTGTAGATTTAGATGAAATTTGACACATAGGTAGTATCAATGAAGAATAAGAAAACTACAAAGTTTGAGTAAAATATTTCCAACCGTTTGTGAAATACCACCATGTAAAATTTTACAAAACTGGGTTCCCGAAAATTTTTAAATTGATGTAGAACCTCTCCAAATTAAAATAGAGAGCTGGAGCAGGTGACATTTTGCAGCTTTCTTTATGGCCTTTTAAATGATACAAAACTCAATAGGGGTTGGGTTCAAAATATTTTTCAAATTTGAATTTAAAATTTTGAGTTTTTTCAAAATGCTCATCTTCAAAAAAATTGAAAAAATTCTAAAATAATCCGTATATGTTTCCAAACAGATAGTGCAAATTTAAACATGGGACTGCAGTGGGTTCATACAGTAATCTTTACTTAAAATGCACAATATTTACTTACTCTAGATTTTACTGATTTAAAATGCATTTTATTTCAAATTATAAGCCCTAATATATACAAATTATTAATTTAGTGTTTTTTGTTGGCAAGTGTCTTATGCTAAGGTATCTTGATATAATTATATTCATTTTTTGTAAATTGTAGTTCTTCTTAGGTATCCATCACTGGGTGTTAAATCATAAGTGGTTCAAATATACCTAAATGTTACAGAGACAGTGATGTAAAGCTATCATGGCTCCTTGAATTTGAAATGAATATTTTAATTTTGAGGAGTACTTTACATGAAACCCCAAAATTTTCTCAAAAAAGAGAGAGAGAGAAAGAAAAAAAAGAGAAGAGGAGAGAGAGCTCAAATTCCCCCCCCCTAGAGAAATACATACCTATATATATATATATATATATATATATATATATATATATATATATATATATATATATATATATATATATATATATATATTAAAAAAAAGGTACAGGTCCAATTTTGCATGATTTCTGAATTTTCGAAAATTTGAAAAGTAAAAAAAATGTTCCCCTCCTCACCTGCTCTTGGCTACTTTCTCACAAGATATATTATATACTTTTGGGGGGGAGGGGTGATGTAAAGCACATTAAAAATTGTTTGCCTTCTCTTCCTATATAATTGATACAAGTTCCGTTATATAACAATTCTAATTATTGTATTCTTTTTCTGCAGAAAGCCATTTGTTTTTTCTCAGTTCGTACATTGAATAATTCTTATTAACACAACATTAATGAAAAAAAACGAAGGGTATAAGGTTTTGATATTTACATTACACAAATCCAGAAAAACGATGAACATTTAATGTCATTAAAGACAAAAGAACATGCATTTTGAACAATTTTACATAATATGATGAAAACTTGATTTTTGCACATTTTTGCACATGATACAATGGAAAATTCAATTACAATTATAAAAGCAAAATTATATACTGAAATATAATACAGCAATATTGTTTGATGTAAAAACCAGAAGCTTCGAGCTAGTATCTCAAAGATTAAAAACAAATTATTACCTACACTACTGGAATTTTGGAGTTGAAATGTACAAGTACTCTTTGTACTTTTGACACTGCAAGGATTTATGCAGTCACAACAAAATGCAGAAAAATAAATCCTTTTTCAAATACTTTCTCACAAGATACACAAACTATTTACAAATAACATGTCTTGCATATAACAACTGTCCAAATTTGTAAGAAAAGTGAATCCCCCTCTACAAACATTAGCTTGCAACACTTTATATGCAACTAACTTATCAACATAGCCACAATGAAATAACAGAATTTGTGTAATTTAAAACAGAACAGGAAGCAGAAAGAAATAAAAACAATTTTGTACATTCCTTAACTAACCTTCATTTTTGTAAATATACTTGTGTATTTATCAACACTTCACAAAAATACATTTATATACAAAAGCTATACTCATAAAAAAGATTTTTCTTGAAAAAAGATTTACAATTCAGTATACTTTGGACTTGACATTCTCATTTGAATTTTGGCCTGTGAATCATTTGGGAAACCTGAGAAATTCCTCTAGTCTAGGTCCACCCCTGCCATTTGGATCATCAGGGAACATCAGGAGGTCACCAACCCAGGTAAACATGAGAAGTCTGTAAATGAATTAAAAAATAATAAATATGAGTACCTATGGATATACAATTGTTTTATTATTATTAAAGTAGTCAATTGTTAATACGAGGTAATAAGGTATAAAACCCTTGGAAAAATGTACCATTTATAAAAAATACAAAATTTAGTTAGACAAAAATATTTATACATGATTTTTTAACTATCCACAGATTTGTTTTCTCAAGTTATTTAATAGCACCTGACATGGTGGAACACTAACAGGGTAAATGCCATGAATTGTATTTGGATCAACCATACTTTTGTTGTATACAAAGTTTATTTCTTTAATGTGAACTTCGCTTAGTCATTGTGGCCTAATCCGTAGACTAGCAGTACAAGAAAGGCATTAGTAGCAAATGTAGGATTCCTCTTGGCATTACAAGAATAAAAAAATAATGGTAAATTACTACATAATATGTAACAAAACTTCTAAGAAAGAGTGATATTACAATAGAAAAGAAAAATAACTTAGAAACGCCAACAAGCTGCATCAATTTTTTTTGGTAGTGTTCTACTAAATAAAACTACTAGATAATACAACACAGTAGTTTTGAAGCTGAGTACTAACTGGAAAGTGACAATGATCTTAAGTCATTTACACTGCTGAGAAAATTATGGATACCTTTTCTCTAAATTGTCATGATAAGACTCCCTAAGATTTGGCCCATCAAAAGTTTGTACTTTAAGTATGCACGTTTGTTTTTTATATCTACGTAGATTTATAACAATGGAGGGAATACTATGAGGGTTATTTGGAAACTGAAGTCTGAATTACCTTGGTTAATTGAATGTTGCACAAATATTGATATGTGCATGCACACCAATTCCCGGCATATCATGGGAGTCAAACAACACCATTTACATAGGAATTATTGTAGTGTGACATTTACAGTGACAGTTCAACATGTTTCAAACAATTGATCCTCTCGCCAAAAAATACATTCAGTGATTTTGTTTTTGATAGCAAGGGACATTTCACCTGTGAAAATTCACACAACTGAAGTGTTTGGCCCCAATACGATGAGTGATAGCAAAATACGTGAGGGTGATGAGCAAATTTCATAGTTTAATTGCAACCATCAGCGATCAGAGACAGTTTGGTCACTGCTGTGGATGAAAAGATTCATGAACATCGGCGGTTCACATTTCATTTTAGCAATGGTTTCAAGAGTTCAGGGAAGTATTTAACACTGACTTGAGTCGGTTGGCAAGTTGTTTTCAGCATACCCTTCAGTTGATGATGTGCAATCATATTTCCTTGTTGTACGCCAAGGTATTAGTAGAGCTCGTTAGCTTCCAGAGCAGTGATTGTTTCTCCATTAACAGTCTTGTATGCGAGTTCACTAGTGAGCTTACCCTCCTGCTTTGTTGTATTTTGCATTCATTAATGCTTAGTTGCATATTTATGTCCCTGGAGAAATCTTCAGTGGCTTTCATCTGAATGTTTAGGCCACACATTGTACCAGAGTAGAGTCTGACGTCGTCCATATATGCCAAGTGAGTTATCTGCAATCTTTCAGTGCCTTTCAGTTTGAATTATTATTATTGGGGGGTGCACATATGTATGTACGTGCCCATTTTAGGTCACCTGAAATCATGACTCGTAGATATTTCATAATCATGGATTCTGCTACATTTTTTCACTTATTAGTTAGTTTAGTTTGGGATTATATTTCCCTATGTGCATGACGAAACGTTTTGACTTGTTCAGCAGTAAACTTCCTGTCTTTCGAGCATTCATATTTTCCCAGTCCTTCTGAAAATGGTTCACAAAAGGGTTGGCAATAGAATTTGGTATCATTTGCAAACATCTTGAATTGGGATTGCACTCCATTTGGTAAATCACTAGTACACAAAATAAATAGGATCAGTTCCTCCCAATACTGAGCCTAGAGGCTCCCCACTGTTGATTCTCTTCTCCAAATCTCACACAGAAGTGCTGATTCTCCATGAAGGATGGCACCCAACATAAAAGCTTTCCCCTCATGCAGAGATGAATTAATTCACAAATCAGCCTATTTTGCAGTGCCTTATCAAAAGCTTTAGGGAAATCCAAATAAATACAATGTCTGTTGGGTTACCTTTATCTAAATCTATTATCCAATCGTGAAGTGAAGACAATAGATTTGTTGCTACAGGTCTACTTGGTGTGAAGCCATGCTGCTGTTGGGAAACATGACCAGGACTCAGCCATTCACCCAGGAGAATTTCAGCCACTGGAATTAATACCTAAACCTTGCATATTGAACTGGTCAGGCTAAATAGGTCTGTAGTTGCTGAGATCCAATTTACTGCCTTTTTGACAATGGGAATCCTCATCAGATTTCATGTCTGAGGTCATATTCCAGAGTCAAGAGACTCTCATAAGACATTGTTGTGAGTTGGAGTGAGTCCTGAAGCAGGCTCCTTCAAAATACACAGTCCTTCATACCATTTGGTCAAGAGGATGAGTTTGGATTTACTTACATTAAGACATTATGCATGTTTGCAACTTAAAAGTCAATGTCTTCTGGTGTTTTAGCTGAGGGTGAAGATATAGAGAAAATGGGATTGCTACGTTCAGACAGAACATGAAAGTTCTGAAAGATGGGACTTGGTTTCTTGACACAACTATAATCCCTAATGAACTCTAAAAAACGTGCATGTATAGTGAAATCATATTTATGTCCAGAAGCAAAACAAGAGACCATCTCAGCATTTGCTTAGAGGAACATCATCATGATATTACCACAAAATACTAAGGCGACCCAAAGACAGAAACAATCATAGTTCTGTCAGTATAGGTAATGTAAATAGAATTACGCAGCAGTGCAAACAACCAGGTTTCATTTCATTCAAAAAGAAAGAGGAAATTGTGGAAAGGAAAGAGTAGAAACAAAGAAAGAATGAAACTGAACCCTATGATTAATGCTGTGATCTAGGCTTTTGATTTGGGGAAAGGGGTGTGAATATGCAGTCTGATGTTCATATTACACTTCAGCTGAAAGGAATGTTCTTAAACTCATAAAGAAACAACTGATACATCACACAACCCCTTTCTCATTGCAAATGACTGGAAGAAAGCTCTATTTTCCAACATATCCACTTTAAAGTGCAAGGGTAGATTACTCAGTACACAGATGGCAGAACAAGCTGTTTGAATTAGTGTATTTTAATGGACCATATGCTATCCCTAGAAGTTGTTTTCAAAGAATTTTACCCATAAAAAATACAAACTTTATTACCTGTTGGGGATTGATAACACTTGGTAACCTGTGCACTATTATTTCATTTGAGAAAACAACTTATAATTTTCTCCTTTCCTAACAGTAAAAATCTATCCTTACTAAACTTTTTAATTTAATATAGACCCAAATTAACAACGATAAAGTACCACCTGTCTGTTTCCCAACTTGTCCTCTTGTTCAAACATTAACTTAAGACACTTTACCACTTCATTTATTACCCCTGTGGCCCACAGTTCACACTATTGCAAGGAATCATCTTTGTTCTAAAACAAATGTGCTAGAGAAATATGATACAAATGCACTCACAATGCACTTGGTTTCAAGAATTTCAACTGAAACAGTTTCCTACTGAAAAACGATTTCAATGCAATTATTAGAAAATTGCATATTTTGCAGTTATGACAGCTTCTCACTGGAGCTACAAAATTATCAATCAGAATAACTCAAAAGAATTAAAGTTAATCCAAATTAATCGTCTTCAAAAACTCTTTCCCAACATAAATAAACGGGTGAAATATGCAGTCATTAAAATCCATCCTCTCACCAATGTTTAATAGAATCAGATGATTCTTTCATTGTTCAATGGTTCCACCTTGTTAAGTGCTAACTGAAATCTTTGTTTTATTTCTTATTCTTTACTTTTAATGAAGTTACTTAAATTCCTACCTTTTTTCAATTGTTTCCCTCCATGCCTCATTTTCACACACAAGATCCCGATAATTGTCAGTGGACACTACAATTCCACCTAGTTCTGCCGCACACTGAACAATAAACCTGAAGGAATCATTTCAATATTACAGTTGAACACAATTTTGCAGACTTTATTATCTTGAAAACCTTACCTATTGACAGCCAATCTCACTTTTTTTTTTTGTCACCACCAGCTGTACATGCAAAAACTGAGCTCTTTTAACACAATTAAAATGCATTAAATACATACAAATTATTGAAAACAGTATTTATTAATTTAAAAACAAATATAATTTAGCACAATAAAAAATACTCCCGGCATTTAACTTCCACTGAACTGAAAAAAGAATACACTAGTAAAGTTTCAATGTTAGTAACAAATGCAGTGAAGAAATTACGATACAGTTTAACCATAATTTGATTTAATGTCAAAGAGACCTCCCCCTTCCCCACACAAATGGCACCAAAGGGCGTATTGTCATTAAATCAAAGCAGACTACATATTATCAAATAACTTCATGACAAGACAACCACAACTTCCACACATAACAACTGAAGAATTCTCATTTGCAGATCTGTGTGGTGAGATCAAAAAAATATATTAAGCAAACAAAAATCTTCTTCATTATTAAGCACTGAGATTTATTCAACTCAAGGTGTCAACAAATCTGCACTCCGGGAACTTCCCAACTTTTTCAAAAATTTCAAAATGATACAGAATAACATGTCTCAAAGAAAGTAGACATTTGTATCATACAATTTTAAACAATTTCCAGGTTTTTCCAAAATTCAATTTCCAGGATTGCCAGATTTGTTAATGCCCTGAAACTGTATGAAATCATTCAAGGAAAATCACAACTCTTGTGTGAAAACCTCTTCTGATTTTCATGTTACTGTTGGTCCCTCTTTATATCCATTGGTTCAATAAAAGTAAACCAAGGATTATTAAGGAGACACAATTTACAAAAGTCGTGTGATTTCACACAAGAAAATTTCTGAAGGCACTGAATTTTTATGTGTTAAAAAGATCTAGATACAAACAAAAACCCATTGATCTCAATAATCATAAAATATATTAAAGATTCGAAATGCTTAATAACACAGACTTGGGAGGTCATTAACATCATTTGAGAACAGGAAGTGCACTGTGATTCTGATGGCCAGCTAGCAGGCGAAGGTTATCATAGCCTAAAATGAAGCAGGCAATGGACAATTTTGGAGAACCTTCTGAACGTTATTGAACAGAAATCAAGAAAGTAATGTGCAAAATGACATGTTTTTCAGTATGCAAAACAAATGCAAACACTAACATTTAACTTGTTGAGAATCGAACACAACTTGTAGATTATGAGGATATAATTAATCTGTTACACGAGGTTATTGTTAATTAAAATAGGTGTGGCTAGTGATCCTAATGTGCTGAGATGGTCAACTACCATACTGCCAAAAAAGACATTTCGTAAACTGTAAATCAATATGGTCATTTTTAGGAAAGGTCAATTTCACACAATAATTATCTGAAGTGTAGGCTCAATTAGAAAATAAGGTTTTGTCAATTATCTTAAAATACACTCAAGATAAGTTATTTTTCAACAAAACAGAAGTACAGCCTAATGCCAATTATACATAAACTTAGTTGACACACTTTGTTTACTTTCACATCAAAATCGGCCATCAGAATAGTGATTATTGAGAAATGTGATGAAAGTTAACTTAAGTGTGAGCATGAAATAACGACAAATTCTGAGGATTTTTTTTTAAGGTCACATCAACTACTAGGTCATAAGCGACCACTATTGGATTTAACGTTATGGTATGAGGATGAAATGATATGGTGATAATAGGGAGGTGAAAGGGCAAACACATACATCATTCCCAAGGCAGGACTTGAACCCACAACCCTTTGATCCAAGATCACTACGGGATTACTGTCTTAGCGATCTCAGCCATGGGGCCAACCCAAGGATTTGAAAGTTATAAACTCAATACTACACAACCACCAAACAAGTTTCTGCCATTGTTGTTACATTTGAGTATATTCAAGAACAGCAACTGTTCATCCAAAACATTCCATTTAGCGATCTTTTACCTGTCATCATATGATGCAACACGGCGACCATGGAGAAAACGACTGGGGGTAAAAGCAAGCTGATTCTTTTTTTCAACTCGTCTAATATTTTGCGGTCAGCATCCGAGACTTCACTTCTCCGGAAGAGAGGCACAAATGCCACAACCCAATGACCACGTTTAACAAAATAGTTCACACAAATTTCTATGCCTCGAGTTGAGAAAATTTTTCCACCATGACTGAAACAAATTTGTTCACTAAAGTAAAAATTTCCAATTACTCCTCTTTCTCAACTTACAAACGATAGCCATCCCACAGATGACGAGCACTGCTGATAGTTCTTATTAGTCAAATACATGCCAAATTGTACTTACCCAAAAGCCACATTACTGCCATCTATTACAACAGGTCGTAAACCAGTTTTCTGTACACTATTGGGGTTATATACATTATTACCATATACATTATGATAAGTATCATTTGTATCTGTTTCTTGATTTGCATTATTTAAAAGAGGGGATTTATAATGAGCACTACTAGGAACAATACCAACAGAGTCTTGATAAACTATGGAAAGTGGCGCACCAGTATTCTGATTATCCTGACCCAAATTCCAATGATTATGAGATCTCTTAACAAAATTCTTTTGTCTTCTAGTTGTCTCTCGAACTAGAGCTGATGACATTTTAAGTGGTATGAAGTCATTCATAACTTTTATACTATCTCTACTATTATTATCAATTGTTTCCACAATCACAATTTCATCATCTTCATCAAGACATCTGGGGGCCTCATCATCACTATTGGAAATTACAGAAAATGAAGCAGATGAATTTTCAAGACTCTTGTGAAGTTTCACCTTTTTTCCAGGACGGTCAGTAACTGAATCTATCGTTTCCAGAATTTCAATGCTGTCATCTATTTTTCTTTTCTTGGCAACTGAAAGGGGAACTTCTGTTTTACTAGAACTTTGACTAACTTCATTTAAATGTATTCTGCAAGAAGGTTTTGCTGTTTCACCCACGATTTGAATACTGTCATTCACAGAATCACTTTCACCATCAGAACTAGAAAATACTATCATCCACACAGATACTTTCTCCATCATTATCATCGTCAACAACAATAGTTTCAGGTACTTCACAGATTTCTATACTTCGATTGGCTCCAACTTCATTTTTTGGTTCACAATTCTGCAGGGGTCTGGCAGAAAAAGGAATAAAATCTGCACCCAAAATGTTTTCATCACCAATTACGTCCACATCTTCGGGTGGCTTCATTTCCTTATTTTTCTCAGAATTATTTTCCTCACCGCCTGATAAAGGAACAAATATTTCATTCATGGTAATTTCTGGGATACTGTCATTCTTGGAACGTTTGGTTTTCTTATCTTTCTTCTTTTTGTTTTGTTTCTGAATACCGGAAGTCGCACGTTTAACAGATGAACTTTGCCCGACCGATTTCCTCTTCTTTCGAGGTGACATGGTTGATTACACTTGCTGCAATATCCCGTTCAACTTCAAGATTAATGAGCAAAAAAAGTACCGATATCCCTACTAAAGAAAAAGAAAATACAAATTTCTAAAGGACATCACTTTAACAACTTCAACTTCCATATAAATGCTTCGACGAGAACCACGTTGCCTGGAAACGAAGGTAAAGATGCGTCGAGATGAACTACTTCGATGAGGAAGAATGTCAACCTACAGCAGCAAACATACATACAACCCCAAACTAACTCTAACCGTAAACGGATGTAAAAACTCAACAGACAACACGGTCACATTTAGCTTTGTTCGATTCTTCACTACTATAGGCCGTTGAAATATTCACGATTGTTCACAACCAACCTTACTCGTCATAGGACATATAGACGTGGTACCGCGACCAGATGTATCCAAACATGTCGTCCTAGCAGGTGTACCAACTGTCATGAAACTTATTTGTATATGAAGCAGTATTCATAAATCCAAGCATCCAACTATTAATTCATGTCAATTGATTTCAAAATATTTCGGAAACGGATGTTTCAGAAAACGAGAGAAAACTGAAATTGAAACGAAGATGAGGGCTTACTGCCAGAACCACTTCACTTCACAGATTTTAGCTACCGAAGGAATTCATTAATAATATGAACCGTTGAAAGAACGCAATGGCACAGCATCAACAACACTGGTTAAGAAACACTCACAAGAGTACAGAAGAAATTATACACCACATCGCAAGTCACACAATGTTTATTGCGAATGTATTATTCAACCTGACGCAACCCATCGCGGCCATCTTCCTTTCCCACAATCACAATCTGGGACCAAATGTACACTTTCGGTTTTTATAACGTGGCGCATCCAGGCCAATCGTCACGATGGAATGCCACGGGAATTCGCGTCTTTCTCGGTCGTGCCGCTAGATTCCGCATAATCGCGACCATATCAAAAAGTGCGCAGAATTTCTCATTAAGTTTTCACTTCAGTAATTAACAAATATTTAGTATTCACTTGGACTAAATATATTATTTTAACTCCTGTAATACTTGTACGAAAACTTTGTCAAACATTTCAATAAACTGATCGTTCTGTAATCTTCTCACTGCCGAAATAGAACACTGTTGCATAGTATATGCACGTCGTTATATAACTTTCGAATTGCGCTCTGAAGATGAGTACACAAAAGATGTGTTTATCACCTGCGATTATAAGGGTTAACCATTGTAAACGAAATTCAGAATAAGAGTATTTTTCATTTTGACCAGATTTTTTAGGTCGGGAATCACTGTGCACCAGCCCGACAACAACACTCCAGTGTCTACAGATTTTCGTCATGCTCACATAGATGTTTCCTTCTTGAAATTTCGAGCACTATTGAAAGTGGTGCTACAGATTGGCGCAGACTCTCTCTTACTACTTAGTTTTTTAATCTCTTTGGTCTGGCTTAGCTTTTCTATCTTGCCACATAATTTTGCCAGCTGATATCTATCTCTGCCCAAAGTACATTGTTAAAAAAAGGGTCTACATTTTGGGTTTATTAATAGTGGAACCGAAATATTACTTTAAGAATGTTAAAGAAGAGTAAAACTCATCCTAAATGGCGATTTTCATTGCCATAATTGGAGTCCTTTTTAAGAATATGCCGTTTAAGGTGGTTAGAGCGAGAGACGTGTTATGTTTAACATGCCTTTTTTATTGTATTAATCGAAAGATGAAAGGTTCTTCTATGTTCTGTGAAAGTTTGAATCGATTTCATCGTCTAGTTTTCGCGTAAGAAGACCGTAAAGTTTGTTGTTTTAACACGGGCTCTTATGGTGGCCTGACAGATCTGACCTGAAATTTTAAAATTGTGAGAAAATTAACTGTTGAAAATGTTTTAAAAAACTCTTCTTTAGGTAGCTAGCATCTCGAAGAATCAATATTCGCAATTTGAAAGACATCTACCGTCTCAAATGGGAGAATTTTGCAAAATTATAAATCTAAATCAGTCCACGGGGAGACGTTCGCGCGCTTTCTAGTGTCGGGGATTGTGACGCACAACTCGGCAACACCGTGCGCGCCGCGCGCTTCATTCAAATCGAGTGACAAGTCCTCTTGCAGAGTTCTTACATTCCTCGGGGTCTTCTGGGCGCAATTAAAAGATCTAAAAGGCTCATATTCCATTTTTTATTATGCAAGATACATAATGGATTGTCATTGGCTTCTACACTATAGTTGCAAGATACCTTAAACAGAACTCAAAGAAGCAATCTTTAGTGCAGATCAATCAGAAGAGCTACTGAGTAAGTAATTCAATTCACACAGGTATTAGAAATTGACTTTTACTGGCATCAAATGTGATAAAATACTTTTTTGCTGGTGCTAATATGAACCATTGAAGGTTGATGCAGTAAATGTAGAGCTGAATTTTGCTACTAATAAAATAAAAAGGCTTGGGACTCCCATCCTTGTAACCGGATTTTTTAAAATAAATATTTAACTCTTCATAAAATGTTTTTATCATAAGTAATATCACGAGAAGTGCTGTGCTAGCCGGTAAATTCACGACTCGCGTAGCGAGGAGTGAATTTACCGGCTAGCACAGCACTTCTCGTGATATTACTTATGACTATTTCACGAATAAACACATTACATGATTTGAAAGGATAATTTAAATCTTAGGAATTACGAAAAAATGAAATATTACTCAAAATTATAACCGAAAAATGAAGACCTTTCATTCAGTTCCGACTTATCACTGCCTCCTGGAATAACTTATAATCAAGTAACATTTGAATAACAGTTTAATGCAGAAAATATTTCAAATATGTTTCAATTTTATGGTAATAAAACTTTCGGAAAACAATTATAACAAGGCTACTGACAAGAACATTTATTAAAAGCACAATCATTAAAGTTGTAGGAAGTTGGTTTCCAAGTCTTGGTCTTCCATAGAAGTATTTGAAATGGAAGATGTACAAGATGAATTAGCAGCGGAATTCGTCAATTTCGAATGGATTGAACCATAGCCTCCTTTAGTACAAGCCGTGCTGTGCGATCTGGCAACATCGCTCACCTACCGTCCGGTAGTCCGGGTCGCAAGCACCGCGAACATTAGCATGTGTTTTGAAACTTTTTTCCCTCGCCTCGCCTAACTACAAATAGCCTCTGCAACACAGTTTTCTGTTATTTTACCCACGTAGAATAATCAGTTTTTTGTTGCTAGTTACTAAAAAGTGTTCAGCGTAATAGCGCTGAATGAAAATTCAAATGGTAACTAATAAATATTAAATGGACAAGTTTTATTTTTATTCTCCATATTTCAAACACATAATTTCCTGAATATATTAATAAACACACTTAATATTTTTAAAATATATAGGAATATAATAAAAATATAATAAAAATCACTAATGTCATCACTTTTGAGGAATTCCTCTACCTGCTGCTCTTGTCGATGCACAAAAGTTCTCCTTCTGTCTTGAGGATCTGTTCTGTGTGGTGTGTCAGCCTTGTTAAGTAGGAAGGCAGGTTTTTAAAAATTGTTGGCACAGCATCATCAGTAAGTCTTGGCCAATTTAGCAGTAATTGCTGCATACCATCAGGACCTTTGTAGGGCTGGGTCTTTATGATACACTCTTCATTAAAATGTTCTACACAAACAGATGAAGAAGCAGATGGCACCCAATTTTTTCTCGGTATAGCACGCAGCCACTTTTTTCTTCTTTCTTCATCTTTTGGAAAAGAAAATGTGGTCACTGGCTTATTCGTCTTTAAAAAAGTATCATAATTAGAGTTGCATCCTGGTACACAACATCTCCTGGGCATCTAAAAGAAAGAAAAAAAAATTAACTGATGTTTTCATTATAGTACTGAATATTATTTTTCATATTAAAGTAACAAGCAACATACCTTGACAAAACGAAGTCAGCAAGATTATCAGTTTGTACCGAGAGGTACAAACATGGACAGAAGAAAGCTTGAAAATAACAAACAAATCATTAAACATGCTTGCATTTTTTCGACGATTTCACAATAAATTTTTTATTACTTTTACCTAATAAAACAAAGTCTGCCTTCGATGAATGTGGTCGCAGAATCCAGATTATCTTCAAACTACGCTGTATGAAGAGATCTAGAATGCAAAAGCAAGACCACGTGTGAAATGTGATGTTTTGTAGGTTAAGTTTGAGTTCACATTATATAAACAACTTACCGTGTTCTTTACGTAGAGATTATCTTGGAGGAACTTCTTTTATAAATCCTACATCAAAGTGAGACTCTTGCGAAAAATTCTCGCGCACTGCAAAATTAATATATGTATCCAAAACTCATTTACTCGGACAATTTCTCACAGCACGCACTACACTGCACCAAAAGCAACTGATAACAACAGGTTGCTATACAGGTGCGGCCGCGACTCCCACGCCGCCAGCGTAGGACTTCGAACATCGATGCCAAATTTCTACAGCACGGCTTGTACTAAAGGAGGCTATGATTGAACACACGTGTGTACTCATTAAAATATTTTCCTGAATAATTTTGGTTTGTAATGTTCCACATAGTTTTGATGGCATATTCTTTGTACTCTTCACAATCTAATCTTCGTATATTAATTGCCTAAAACATGTGTAATTTCTTCATTTGTAGTTTGTGCTGTCCATTTGTATTGTCTATCTTGACAAAATTCTTGAAATTTCTTTTACACAATTTTTCTGTTCCTTTTGCTGTTTTTCGGCACTGAATCTTTAATAATAGATTCTATTTCAGAGTTTTAAACATTACCAAAACCACACATTTTAATATTATATTGATGCACAAGAGCTATTTTGGAGGTGAAACAATTGCTATCGTTATTTTAAAAAGGTAAACAAAGGTTTTACAGCGATAAAAAAAGGTAAACAAGCTGATGGCGATAAACATCTGGGATTGGTTTAATTTGAATATATCCAGGCTTACCATTGGCTACTTACGACGCGGACAGACATGAGTGAAATAGTCTGAATAATAATTATCAATCAAATAGCTTACTGAACTACAAAGCTTGATTTTAAAATTAAATTAAATGGAACAATAAGAAACTAAACTTGTATTTGTAATGAGAAATTTAAAAAGCAATTTCTACTTTGTAAGCAATTTGTTAATTTACATCTGTATTTGTACAAGTATTTATTTATTTATTTATTGATAAATAACCCAAGACTAATGACATAAACAATACAAATACAATTTTAACACACAGTAATTGTTCATTAGCACTATTGAATAGTACAATAATTATTCCCTTACAATTGGTATGTAACTAGCCATAAACCCACTTTCTCTGTAAATGCTCTAACAGCCCAATTTTTTTATTTCCTCTGGTATTTTGTTTTATAAAACAATTCCATTATTAAATACTGATTTTAATGACATATTGTTACTTACATTTTCTTGGTAGAATTTATTTTCTTGTCTCATTAAATAATTATGTACATCTGAGTTTTTTCTTACCAAATATTCCGAGGGTAATTTATTTCCTAATCTGTATATAAATGTTAACATTTCTTTTAATCTCCCTTTCCACCAACAAATAGCCCAACTCTCTTAACATTGAACTAATATTTCACTATGCCCTTTATTCAATATTGCTTTCATTCCTTTCATAAACTTGCTATTTCCTTTTTGTTTGCCACAGTAAGAACTGTAGAACAGTACTTAATATGGGCTACCAAAATTAATTAAAATAATAACTCCTTTCCTTTCTTTGAAATAATTTTTCTTAGTTTGTATAATAAATTAAATTTCTTTGTTAATTTATTGATTATGTGTTAAACATGGTCCTTAAAAATTTAAGTCATTATCAACTATCTGTCATAATTATAGCTTTTTAATTAATCAAATATTTTTCTGAAGGAGTGCCCAATATAGTTGGCACTTGAAGGCCTACAGTATCTATAGAGCGTCCAAGCATTTGATTGCAGTACAGAGCTTATGGAGAACAGCGTTATCACTTCTCAGCAGCGCTTACACGCAGCACTAGCCGTGCTTGATACTCGGATTGACATGAAATTTTGCCAGCTTGTTCAGCACCTTTTAAAATCCATAAATATTGATTTTTGAAGACAGAAGCATCGCAAGTAGTGATTTTGCGACAATTAGTATTCATACTTTTCATGACCTGCAGCCTGTCGAAGTGCGGAAATCGCCGCGCCCCGCCGCTGTCGTCAGGGTCTGAGCAGCACCCTCTCCCTGGAGAGGGTGCTGGTTAAAAACGGGTGTTTACATGACAGGTTCGGAAAGACAAGAAGGTCGAACACATACGTAGAATAATCCAAATACAATTTTTGCAAAGATACGAGCCTCTGAAAATGTTATCTCGACATGGGACAAACGAATAAATACATTTCACTTTTGCTTAGAAACAAAATTTTCACAATAATGGGTTCTAATAAAAAAGTTTCAAAACAATAACACCAAGTGCACCGTATGTAAGTTTATTTTTCACGTTTCTTAAAAATAGCATTGGTTTACGACTTCGGTAAAATTAGTATACTGTGCCGTTGAAACTAAAAAGAGACTAACGGATATGACCATTGCCGTCAGTCGTTAAAGAATGAACGTGCTATAAAATCTTACATCGATTGATAAACGTTTTTGGCATTGCTGATGCAATTTTGCTTGTTGCAGGAAGCGCGGAGGTCATGAAAGGTCTTGATGCAAAAAAGTCTCTAATACACTATTTCTAATACTCCCTAACACTTCAAAATTTTAATAGTATGTAGGTTTTGCTTGGTGTTCTACCAGCTGGCGAAATTTTGAGAATGTTTGCTGCACTCGCTTCCAATACCGTATGTCCCACGAAAGGGGAGCTGTCTTCCCACGGACGATAGACGTTGACTACTCTGGGTTTCGCCAGTCTGTGAGTGTGAAGGTCACAGAGGACAAAGTTATTTTTACTACTATTTTATTCATAAGCAAGACGGAATTTCGGCAGGGGATTTCACCCTTCCTTCAGTTACGTATCACTTACAAGCCTGGAGCAAATTAGAATACCACTTGAACGGAAATAATTTCAAAACATGTTAAATAGATGGCTTAATATTAGAAATTAAAGACTTTTGATAAAAAAGATGTGTTATTTTTATTAGAATTATTATTTTTTAAAAAAACATACCTTTATATGAGAGTTAAAACTGAAATATCAATAGCAAAACAAGTCCAAATTCAGTTGGAACAGATTGTTTAGTCTTCACATACTGACGAGGCTTGAATTGTTTTGCGCAAATGACATCGATATCAAGGTCATTATTGCTAAGTTTCAGTCCCAAGTCATTTTGTACGTTCAATACATCCACTTTTTTGAAATGTAAAATTAAGGGAAAATGCCCATTCACAAAGGTGAGATGACATGGATGGTATCAAATACTGCAAGGGTTTGTGCGGACAATGCATAATATTCTTTTCGAACACTCAGCTAATAATTCATCTCATATTTGCTTTTGAAAGCACATTGTACGACAACTACTGGTTGAATGTCATTGGCATTAATATTATTAACTGTAAAATTTCTAATTCATTTTTAGATATGTTTAAATGTATTTCACTGTTTTTAATAAGTGAAATTCAAAAATAAATTCTCTATTTTTCCTTTCACATCGCCTGTTGAGAATCGCTGAGAAGTATTCAAGATCACTGAACGACATGAAATGTATGTTCGGAGCGCACGAAATATTGTTTTTATTACCGTCTAACTCAAGAACCATGATTCATACAGAAATGTGGTTGGTCTCATATCAAAATTTGGACTTCCCTTGTCATTTCATCCGATGGGTGTTTGTGCTTTTCTGCAATAATAAAAAAGTTTCTCGCATAGTGAAAATTTAAAGACGTCAAAATGTAGAAATAAGCATTTGGCTATCATTTATAATTAATTTCATGGAAATTAAACCATAAAACTAAATTCCAAAATAACCATCACATTCATAAGAGTTCTGGGAATACGTGGTAAAAAACTCAATTGTCTAAGATTAACACAACTGAAGCTATCGTTGAATGAACTTGTTAAGTATTTGCGCGTGAAACAAGATGGGCGAGTCGAATAACCCCGGTCTTCCTGAATCGGCATCACAGCTTGCGGTAGAAAGAGAGAGTCTTATGTAAAATTGTATTGGATAGAAAGAGAGGGCAATACTCCATAAGACGCCGTACTGCAATCAAATGTTTGGATGCACAATAAATCCATCCATAGGAAAATGTAATTGAAATTATAAGAGGAATAATAAATTCAGTCTTTGGTAGTACTTGTTTTTTATAGAAACCCCTTTTCTCTACAGCACTTTATTTTATCTAATTGTTTCCATTTCCTGAACAGTCTTATGCCTTTTTTCCAAAACATTTAAACCTCTTTTCATTTTGAGTGCAACATCAAGACAAACTAGTACAAAAGACCATGCCACTTGGAAATCTCGGTTGAAGTTTTTCCAACAATGGAAAAACTTGGAAATCTCCAACAATGTTATAATTGTATTATTGATTGTCTAAATAATCAGCTCTTAGAATTATATGATGCAGTAATTTCATTTGATTAGCTTTAGTTTGATTTGTACTTTACACAATAATCTTCATCTAAATCCATATCATAACATGATATAAAATTATGCTGAAAACATTGCAACCAGCAAATAGCTTCTATGAATTACCTAATCCCATCGCTGTAAATAATATGGCATATTGCAATTGCAAAAACAGTTTTAAAATTTCAATCAAAACTATTGAAACATACAATTTGGTCATGCAGTTTAATTACCTAAGCATACCTAAACATAAAATAGGGGAATAACTGAAAAACACATTTTATTGGGTTAAGAAGGATAATAACAAGCAATAGGAGTCAATGATTAGGATTTCTGTCAAATTACAATATAAAGCTTTATACAATGTTGCTGATAACCAAACTACTGATCTTATTGTTAAGTAATAGATCTTATTGTTAAGTAATTTAGAATAATCTGAGGTTTATCCTAGCATTAGCACAGGTAATTCAAGAAATAAAAATTAGAGAGAAACAAACATTGAAAAAATACTCGAAAACTTTTTATTAAATTACTGTTCTCATGATATTGTAATTATTTCTACTCAAATTCCGCTTTGGAAACAAATCTTCCGCCAATTCGCTCAGATAGTGATATTTACCACGTGTAGACCAGGCAACAAACAGTATTCAGTCATTAAAACAACGAAACTTTGAAGCAACATGAGCCTTGAGCCGACATGCCAATCTCAAAAACATTACGGCGTTGCCCAATTTACCAAAGGCTTTTCGCTCTTCTCAAACGTGGAAATTTTTGCTATTGTTAGCGGTCACTATACAAAAATATGCAGATATATGTCTACAATGCTTCTTTTTATGATTTTGCTCGTACTAATTGTGTAATAGTGCTTTTTTACATTCAATCTTATGCCTCAATTTTTCATTCTTCGGCCACGCGATCGGTTGGTACTAGTTAAGAAACTAGTCAACGGTAGGTCTTTATGTGGTATTAAAATATTTTTATTTTCCATCTATGAAACAAAATTAATTCTTATAATTAAATAAAACTCAGCATAAGAGTCCCTATTTTGTTTATGTAGGTCTCACAATACCCACTTACATCGAAAATAAATATTTTTGAACGTAATATGGACTCTGTCTACTAGGGAATATCTCGCTCTAACCACCTTAAGCATTCTGTAAATGCGAAATTTGAAGCTCTTTTTCACAGAAAATTTGTGACGTTTCGAACAACTTCATTTGAAGTCATTTGAAGCACTTTAATTCAGAAACACAATAGTATTTACAAATTGCTGGAAATGTTTCAGTAAATGATGGGAGAGATCTTAAAAAAATTACATTTGTGTAATTATTGGGAGAAAAAAAACAACAAACGAACTTATGTCATATTAAAGAGTGCAATTAGCACTATCCGTTCGAAAAGTTTGTAGAAAAAATTTCGAGCCATTTATGAGAAAATAGCATGTCTGAAAATGCGGAATTTTGAGCTAGTTTTCACGGAAAACTGTTGTTTTCGAGAAAATTTCTGTGACTTTTTAAAGGACATGTACTCATAAATATGATAAAAATGACAAATCACCGTTAATGCGTATATTAACGACATGAAAGACAAGTCAATAAAATGCATTTTTGTAATTTTGACGTTAGACAATATAGAACCGTTAACCTTGTAAAAACAATACAGTGTATATTTTGTTTTTAAAAAAGTTTGATACATACGTAAACTAGTGGTACTACAGAATGGCACAGTCTTTCCCGTATTAGTTTTCTATTTCCTTTGGCCTCGGCTAGCAATTCGGACTTGACACATACTCTTGCCAGCTGCCATCTATCGCCGCCCAAATTTTCTTAATTTTTCGGTTTCTTGGCATTAGAATGGAAATATTATTTTAAGAATATTAAAAAACAGTGAAACCTCGTCCTAAATGGCAATTTTCGTTGAAAAATTTAGAGCAGTTTTTAAGAGAATGGCGTTTCATCGCTACTGTAAATGTGAAATTAGAAGCTTTTTTTAATAGGAATTTTTTGTGATTTCGAAAAACTTTATTTGAAGTCATTTAAAGCAATTTAATTCACATATTAAATAGTGTTTACAAATTGTAGAAAACGTGCGTATTAACGATGCGATAAATCTTTCAACAAATTACATTAGTGTAATTAAAAAAAATACCCCAAAATGAACTTTACGTCATATTAAAGAGTGCAATTAGTACTATTCGTTCGAAAAGTTTGAAGAAAAAATTTGGAGCCATTTTTGAGAAAATGTCGTTTGAGCGTTTCAGAAAATACGGTATAACATACAGCCATAACACAAAAATGTAGCGTATATAAAGTATCTACAAATGAAGACCTATGGAACACGGAGAGTACACAAAGTTGATATTTTAATAATAGAATAACAAACTGTTTTTAGAAAACGATGCCCCTGTACAGATAATTTTGGCTATTCGAGCGATGTGCTGGTTTTGTGCAGCGTTCACTTGTTCACTTGTTCATGAATTTCCCCTACCACGGACTGAAAACGTAAGATACCAACCGTGCAATTCATTCACTGTTTCGTCTCGCTGGTGCGCAGTTCTTGTGGTTGTACTTGTCGTTGTGTGTATACGTATAGCGTTATTTTTCTGACACGAAAACAACAAAGGAAATATTTCCAGCTCGCGCAGTGAACCTCGTATATCACAGGAAGGGCACTGCATTTCGGCCGGAACAAGATTCCGTTGTACAATCCAGTCCGCAGAAGTCTGCTCTGAAGAAATGATTGCCGAGAGCTGCGTGAAATTAAACTTCGGCATCTTCGAAACTCAACTATTATACGTATACACACAGCGACAATTACAACCACACGAAGTGCGCATTGAACCTAGTTGGTGTCCCCTTCGTAGAAGACTAGTCCATGGGGATATTCGCCTCGAGGACATGGCTATGCATTTTTAAAAAAAAAAACATTTATGGCATCAAGATTGTTAGAGACTGCGCCGAGATCCGTTCTCGGCTAGGGTGGACGATTTAAGATAAATTTGCTGATTTGCCTATTTTCTTTTGTCTATGGCTTCTTTTACCTTTTTCTTCTGTGTCGGCTTAACAGACAAGGATGATATTTTAAGTTACTTTTAACAACCTAAATTGCATTCGTTCTCTTGTACCTTTTTATCCCTGGTCTCATTTTGTCGCCTGTAAGGGAGCGAGAAATGAATATACCAGACAAGGATCTAGCGATAAAAGTCTCCACGCCTCTACTTCCTGACTTCGTGGAGAAGCTGCCTCCGTTTCTGAGATAAAGCGATTGAATTTCCCCGAAAGCAAAGTGATCTTGACCTATAAGAAACATTTATTTTCGCTTGAAAATTTAGAGAATGTATTAGTAATTTTTTGTGAGGCAAAATAGGGTAGGAATATTTCTACTAAAATACGATAGGAATTCTAAAACTTGTTCATAAATAGTATTATCGCAAAATGTTCAATACTGATTCTACGTAATATTGATTTATGTTCTTATCTTTGAGAAATATTATAAATTGTCAAAAAGTGAGTTTTCTTGTAAGTTTAGTTTTATTAGTACCTATTCTACCATTTAAAAAGCCTTAGAGATGCTGAAAGAACCTATTTTAGGCACCTAAAATACATATTTTAAAACCTAAAAATCCGCGGTATTCATCTGATATCCATATAAGTCTGAAAGGTATCTTGGTTAATTGTCTATAACCTGCAATATTTGTCCCCAACTATCACCTCCCAAGAACTCATGGTGAGATCTTTAAACTCCAAGTATTCCTTCGGCTCTTAGCATGGACAAGATGCCTTTCAGACTTAAATATGAACATACATCACAAATGACAGGGGCCGTCCATAAATTACGTAACGCAAATTTTGAGTATTTTCAATACCCCCTCCCACCTTGAAACGCACTTCCCTATCTCTATGTAATGCAGCGTAACACTGCCTCAGACCCCTTCCCTTCCCATTTAGCGTTACTTTTGTAATTTATGGATAACCCCATACGGATACCTGAAATGGGTTGAAAATTTCATTTGAAACATTTTTGTATAAAGAAGGTTATATATTTTTAATAATGAAATTTGTAATGTGATGTGATCTTTTATTGAACGTGAATGATTGTTTAAAAGAGAACAAATAGGATAGAAGATATTTTGTGTAAAACACCATTGGTTGTATTTTGTATTTTCGAAAGTATTTTAAAATACTATTTTGTATTTTGTATCTAAAATACTTCTTTGAACGTATTTTGTATTTGGTATCTAAAATACTTTCGGCGAAGTATTTTGTATTTTGTATCTGAAATACATTTTTCAAGTTTTTTGCCCAACCCTGGAGTTTAGTTTAAAGTCGTTTTTATCGAACATTGTGAAATTGAGGAGGAGGGAGGGCCAATTGCCCATCCAAACTTTGAAATTCAATCGTCTTTCTTATACCATGAAGTACTTTTAAGACTTACAGAAAAAAATTCTAGAATTCATTCCAAGACAACATTTCCGGTGCTCAGTCACGCATTTCTTGTAGTTACAACAATCATTCACCATCTTGTGTAGGGTCAAAACCTGATTAAGATCAACAATAACAGGAAAACGATTCAATGAATTATCAAATTTTTGCACATTGTTTCCAGATGTGTGTCAGTCTGCAACTACTCAATTTCACATTGCTTAATTGTGATCTGATTTTAATGAAATCCACAGCAAAAGGCAACAACATCACTATCTGTGGTCTTAAAATCCCCAAACCTATTACATTGCTTTTGAATTCTAATTGTGCACAACAATTGTGATTTAACATGTACCCAGACTGGAAAGTGAAAGATAACATAAGTTGCCCTTGAGTGTCATGTGCTCTATTGTAGGTATTCAACCAATATCACATTTCCCTTCCAAACTTTCTTGTCTTTCAAGAAGTAGCTCACTTCGATTGGAGGCAGCTTGCAGGTAAAATTTCAGGACTTGTCATACACAAGCTGCTTGCTGAAGCTTAATGAGTAACTGAGCCGAAGTGGCCTCAGGCGAATTCTGAAATATGTGTGCTATCAAGTTGTTGCTGAGTTAACCAAAATATAAAATGTGATCAACAGTACTAGCTAGTACAACAGTACAATCTAGCACCATCAAATAATGGAAAAGAACTGAGCTGACTTTCTCATTCGCAATACATATCCAATTAATGTTCAAGTTGTTTCCGTGACAAATGAAGACAGGAATTTCAGAATTGTATTGTTGTAATCTATCTTTTCATCCATAGATGACCTAAGTTGCAGTTCTTTGCAAATTTGTACTTTTTATTATATCATTATCTTGATCAAGTTTGCAGGTAAGGGAGCATTGTTAACTCTTCAGGTTTCTAATACTTAGGATATAAATTCATTATGAGGCATTAGGTTGGTTGTAGGCAATATTGTTAAAATGATAAAGGAGGAGGAGAGCATAAGAATGATATGAAGTAAACATGATAAATCCAAATCATTACAAAATTAGTTTTTGAATAGTAATAGTGATTTTAATTATTTACTTTTTATCAAAAACTATTTACTTAACTGAGTTCTCACCAAATATATTTCAAAGATTTAATAGTCCTTCAATTCTTTTAGTATAATCAGTAATTTTTTGTTAAACGACTCAATACTATGTTTAGAAAGAATCTTCTAATAATGATGAATGTAAATTTGTATTAATAATATTCTTTCACCATGAATGAATGAAAATATATTATAAATCAATGATTGACATCCTCTTATATTTGTAATATTTTATTATGGTACATCAAGAAATCTTGTGTATCTTTCAGTATACAAATTACGTACATTAAAAATCCTTTTGTTCCAATTATTTCCAAATAGTTTACATCAGAGTAATCATAAAATCATAAGAAAAAACTGATGAAGGGGAAACCCTTGAATCTTGGGTCACATTGTACCTCAGGCCAGAGGGTTTGATAAAACCAGCAGAGAAAAATATTCCATTTTGAGTGTGAGATAATGACAACATTGTCAATTTCATTTGTAACTTATTTATATTCATCCACTTTTATTCTAAAGAAATGATTTAACTGACATCAATTTGGAATGTCAAAAATAAAATTTCCAATGTTTGCAAATTTGGTTTTTTATGAAATGTAAGCCAAATTTGAAGCAAATACTGTAAAAGCAATTAAAATTCTTCTTCATAGTAATACTATTATTCATTTAAAAGAACAAAATTGGTAATATAGTTATTAATTGACAATGACTTACACCAAGAAGGCAGTTGTTGTACTTAGGCCACTGTATTACCTTGTACTTCAGGAATAACTTAAAAAAATAAGAATAATGAAAAAGATTTAGATTAGATAATTTAAGTGCATTGCATTTTTTGTTCTTGCAGATGATGAATATTTGAACAGTAAAGTAGCCTAATAGTTTAGTCTAGACAAGGAAATGAAAATCCAGGATGCAACACAGGCGATAAGCTTCTGGGCTTGTCATAGTCAGAAACAAGTGCTAATAACTGCTAATCTCATCAGAGGATAACATATTCACTTGCAATTATATCTCCACACTCGGATGAGGAATACTACCAAAAGCTGAATAACAGAAAGTGCAGCAAGGTGGCTGAAAGTCTGGATGGTTAAGGGAATTGCCATATACTCCAGTGAAAAACTAATTTGAAGCCCAAGTAACCAGAAAATAAAATATGCTTGTGTTTTATTCAACAGCAATGGCAAAACTCCAAAAGGCTCCTTGCAAAGAAGACATGAAAGGAAGATATTTGAAACTGACTCATACACATGTAAAATTTGTTTCATAGTAAATTTGAAAATGCTTTCAATTCCTTAGCACACATGAATGCCCTGTATATTTTCCTTATTCCTGATCCATAATAAAGTGGGTCATCAAAGATACGTTACGGGTCCAAGGTACATGATATACTTCTAATTTTTGTTTGCTTCAAACTTTTAAATTAAAATATGAAATGGAAAATTGTGCAACAGTTACCAAAATGGTTGGAGTTTCCATTAAAGTACAAAAAATGCAAATTTCAGAGGTTTCAACATTTTCAAAATAAAAAAAAACATGTCCATAAAATAAGTGGCTTAAGGTACAGGGGTCTCCCCAACACAAGAATAAATCATTAAATAAATGTTTATTGCAACTTTATTCTCACATGATTGCTTGTATAAAATCAACATTGTGATATTGAATTTGATCATTTCATGAAACAAGATAATTGTATGTATGTAAATTTCAATATTTTTAGTAAATTTGCCTTTGTAGCTGTATAAAAATATCTACTTAAAACAGTAGCTATATAGTTCCAAACAAAGCTAGCACTGATGAAGTGCACACTGTAATTCTAATAGCTACAACTTAAAAATTTTTTTTCCTTGTTAAAAGATGAAATATTTAGAAAGAATCTACTAATAATGATGTATGTAAATTTGTATTAATAATATTCTTTCACCGTGAATGAATGACGGACAAGTGTTGTCTCCTTCAAAACCTCCTGTGTCCATATTATTATGTCCATCAAATTAACATGTTTGAAATATATTTATTTGAAAGTTAAAAGTGCCATTTACAAGAGACACTAAAGTAATATATCTATAGTAAATAAGTATTACAGAAATAATGACAGTGACTTAGAGGTGTGTTCTTCAGTTTAATATGTACATGAATAATTTGCATTAACAATACAATTCAAAACCCAAATATTTTTCTTATTTGATGTATTAAGAATATAGAAGTAGACATTAAAATATCTTGTTACCATATTTGAAGAAGATTTGAATTTTTCATAATGGAAATGTTTTAAATATAATTTAGACATTGATCCAAAAATATTTTGTGAAAATATTATTTTCAAAAATTTATTATCCTCTTTGATGTATTTCTATATTTTTGGGAGCTTATTTTCCACATATACATAAAATAATTGTAAAACTTCTCTCTTTTATATTACTATTAATTAGGAGATGTATGTTTGTATTATATTAGAGTTATAAATAATTATGATTAAAAAGTCATCAGATTTAAAATTCGTTACTTTGTTTAATTGTAGAAATTCTTTAGGCAAATAATACTGTGTAACACTTTGCATTATTAAATATGACGTCACTTCAAATTTTTCTTTGCACAATATGTAAACAAATTTATCAATCTACCTAAATTTCATTAGATAAAAGTTCATAATTTTAGGTTTTACAAAAAATTGGAAAAGATACATAATCAATGTAGAACAGAATGCCAATTGTAGCAAAAAAAAACAACAAACTAATAAAAACTCTAAGAATATTTATTTCTCTTCTTCTGGAGCTTCTTTCTCATTTGTCACAGTCTCATCACTGTCTTCCTCTTTCTTATCACTGTTTTCGTCTTCGTTTGCAACAGAAGCATCCTAGGGAGAAAGCTATTAATTAATTAAATGTACCAAATAAACAACACCATATTACACTTTTATAATTAAATTCTTCTTCCCCAATATTTTGTCATTTTCCAAATCTATATTCATATACTTTGAAGATGTCATAAATGTGCACAATGTGACAATTGTTTGGATTTAATTTTGATCATGCAATTCTTTTGTTCATAAGGTATATTTTGTGAATACATTCTATTATTGTAGGGACCAAATTATTACATATGCCATATTAATATTAGATTATTTGCTTATCTAAAAAAACTGTGTGTGTGTCTATATATATATATATATATATATATATATATATATATATATATATATATATATATATATATTGTGACCGTACTTACCTTTGCTGGCTCACGGTTACACATATCATAAAATTTTTTTATGTGTGGGTACAGGAGTTCTTTAAGGGGGTTACTTTAATCTACAGTATCTGGATTCAAAGGCCTACTATCATATAAACAGAATTTATTAGAACAAAAGAACAATAAGACATCATTACATTACCAACATAGCTTGCATCATCGCTTTGATCATAATTCTATGGTTCATTCTGTACATCTCTAACCTTCCCACCATTACATTATCATTCCGCTTATGCAACTTCCAACCCTTTGGAAAAACTACGTGCCATTCATATGCTACTACGCACATCATTACTTTCAACGCTACACAGTGAGCATCCTGAACTGGCGTTTCATTTAATTTTCCTTCTATTTGTTCACAATTAGAATTACTTATCTGATCGTTACGATCGTCGATTTCTACGTGACGCGTTGCTGCCCGTTCCGCCTGAGGCCGGGAGGTAACCTTGATGCCCGCGATGCTCCGTCTGCCCACGTGTCACCGCAGCCCGTTTCCAATCCACCGGCGTCGCCTTCCCACGGTTTCTTTCTTCACACGATGACTTTAATCGTATCAGCTCAGCAGCTCCACCGCATAATCACACATCAGCACAGCCGCACCAACTATCATTAACCCGCATCGCCCACGTGTCCGTGCACTGCTCCCCTTTTTATTTAAATTTCGTAATTATTCTCTCTTAAATAAGTTCACCACAATCCTTACACTCGCTTATTGCACAGTTCATCACAATTTTTCTTTCTTAAATACCTGTTGTCCCGATTACACTGGATTTCTTGTACATCGAAGCATCGCTCTCTAACCACCATTGCATACCGCCCTCTCGCCATCTGCTCCACCGCCAACTGTCGCTTTTGCGCGGTCAGACCGATCAGTTCCCACTACCCCGTGCGCTCGTTCACGACTCTGTCGATCCGTTCCGCCGCGGTTCCTCACTCTGCGCGCTACTTTTGAATGTGGTGGAGCGCCTATTCTTTGTGTTTTGACCAATACGGTCAAAATATATTCTAGAGTAGATATATATTTATGTATATATTGTTTCAATTTAATTCAAGGAGAACTTACTCTAGCAACACACTAACATTTAATGCAGAAAACTTAATTCTCAAACGAAAAAATCTTCTAAATAAAGGTGACATTGTTGCAAGTTCCGTATCACAATCTAATGATGCAACAGAATGGCACATACTTTCTTATACTTGTTAGTTTCCTTATCTCTGTAGCCTGGAGTAGCTTTTCCATTCCCTCTTTCTGGGCTATTACCTAAAGGTGCCTAAAATTCATTTTTTCACATTTTCTCCATATTGTGGTCCTTTAATAGTAGCCCAAAGTACATATTTTTACTTTCCCGTATACGTACATATACACGGAGTGATATACGTAGTATAGGGATAGTTATGTAATGCTGCGCGAAAAAATGGCCAATTTTAGGCGGAAAAAAATTAAGTGCCGGGCCGTGAAAACGAAAAAGTGGATAAAACCAGTTGCTAAATTAAGGGAAAAAAAATCCCCTAACACGTGGTGTAGCCAGAAACCCTGTTTTGTGGGTCCTTGATACCGAAAACCCAATTGAAAGGAAAACGTCCGTCTGTCCGTCCGTCCGTCCGACCGTCCGTCCGTCCGTCCGTCTGTCCGTCTGTGAACACTGCTAGCGCCTAAACCATACGTACGATTTTTCCAAAATGGATATTCCCCGGTCGATCTGATTCTAGCCGAAGCTTTGAGATTTTGAAAAAGATTCTTCAAAATTTGGGGGTACTTTATATGAAGCCCCCGGGGATTTTCAAAATTTTCTCAAAAACGGCTCCAATTTTTTTCTTTAAATTTCTTGTATGACTAGAGTAAAATACACTTTTTAACATGGCATAGGTCCGATTTTCACGGATAACTCTAAATTTTCGAAAATTTTGAAAGTTTGAATTTTTTTCGGCGTCTTTCTCCAGCTACAAAATTGAAGATAGAGATTTTTTCCTCAAATAAATTTGTTCTGCACATATTGCGTGCAATATGTGCAACATTAAAAAATTACAAAAGCAAGATTTTCTCAAACACGGCTCCAAATTTTTTCTTTAAACTTTTGGTAGGGATAGTGGTAAATTTACTCTATCAGATGACATAAAAGCCATATCTATCAGTTGGTTTTTTCAAAAATTACAAAAATGTAAATTTTTTTGATTGTCTCTCACGTCGTTAATATTTACATTATCGGCGATTTTTTCACATTATTATATTTACGAGTATATATGCTCTAAATAATGTCAAGTAAAGTTTCTCGAAAACAGAACCGTTTTTTGTGAAAAGTAGCTCAAATTTCGGCGTTTTCAGAAACACTCAAACGCCATTTTCTCATATATGGCTGCAAATTTTTTATTGAAACTTTTGTAACAGATAGTGATAATTACACTCTTTAGTATAGCGTATTGTTTATTTTGAGTGATTTTTTTGTTTTTTCAAAAATTATATAAATGTAAATTTTTTGAAAGATC